>CM042017.1:74789665-75389665 GCA_023525715.1 Cichorium intybus
TATTTTTAAGCAACATACTGTTGATGGATCCCAGTCCCATTAGCATATTAATTTCTCATGTTTGTGTTTGTTACACGAAACAAGACATACCGACTACCGAACAAGCTTTCTAGGTTATTTTCAATGACCAAAATGATGAAGACATTCATTTCTTTTGGTATTCAAAAGCCCAGCTTTCTAGGTTATTTTCAATGACCAGAATGATGAAGGCATTCATGTCTTTTCGTATTCTAAAGCCCAACAACACTAAGGTGGTGTTTTTTTTTTAAGATGTAAAATGTCTTTTGTCTTTTTCCATGTTTGTGGAAGAAGATGTGGACCAAAAGTGTTTTTCCATGTCTTCGTTTTTTATAAAAAATATGTTTGTGGAGTAATGAAGAGGCTTGGGTTTTCTTCTTGGTGGTCGGGTGTTGAAAGAAAAAGGGAGAGACAAAAGAGCTGGAAAAAATCACGAACTAAAGTTCTAAAAATATGCAAAAAAATAAAAATTAGGTCTTTTAGAAAAAGACCTGAAAAATACTTTTACAGGTATTTTGTCTTCAAAAAAACAAACGGTCTTTTTGATAAACGTATAACCCGTAGACGTTTGAAAGAAAAAGACTTTTTTGAAGAAAAACAAACACCCTCTAAGATTCAAGCAACCAAAAATGTTCAAAACGGGTACCCACGGTCCACTAAGGTCGTGTGTGTTACATGGGACAGGACTAGACAAGCTTTATAAGACTATATCTATAACGATGAGAATGAATGCACAAACAAAGATAGACCCGCAATTGTTTGTCTCATTGACATCAGTCCTAGTCTCAGATGCAGTACAACATGTTTTGTATCGTCATATGCAACAAACGAAAGAAGACAAACGATGATCTTTTATCAAGTTCGAGACTCAAAACTCCAAAAACGAGCAATAAACCTACGTTCGCCGCATATGTTACACTTCAACAATAAAATTCCCTCAACATCTAACAAAACAAAAAAACATATAATTAACAAAACCAAAAATCCATCGAAAATAACCAAAAGACAAAAATAACAAATACCCGAAACTCAAATCTCCAAACCATCCAAAAAGCTTTGCAACTCCTTCAACCCCTCGGCCGAAATACTCCTTTGCACTCTCCCCCTCGGCACCACCAAGTTGCGTGGCGGCTCAGCCTGAAAACAAACCACCACCGCCGACAAATTATCCCCGCTTTTTCTCTTGAGCGCCTCGTTGACCAAATCTTGACTACACAAAACTGGATCGTTATGTTCTTGAAGTCTCCTTCTTGCGAAATCGACCGCGTTTTGGCTCATGAAAACGTCCCAAATCCCGTCACAACCGATGATTAAAAACTCGTCTTCTTCGGTTAGTTTTGTGGTCATGAACTCGGGTTCGGAGCTGAGGGGCCCGCCGTTTTGGTTTTTGAGCCCGTCCATGTGCCAGTCGCCGATTGCGCGGGCCACGTTGAGTTGTCCGTTGAGGTAACCGTCGTAGACGTATCCTCCGGAAGCTTCTATACGTTTCCGTTCTTTGATGCAGAGCGGTTTGTGGTCCCGAGACATCTCGATGGCTTTGCCACGGCGGCATAGCACCGCCCGGCAGTCGCCTGCGTTTGCCACCACTAAAGAGCTGCGGGCAGACACAATAAGCATGTTAGGATGGAACAAGGGTAAAATAGTCATTTCTTATTCAATATTAGATTCGGTCGGAAGGGCAATATAGTCATTTACCGTCAATTCAGACTTAGTGGGAGACATAAGGGTAAAACAGTCATTTCTTATTTAGCATCAATTCCAGACAAGAGGGTAAAATAGTCCTTTCTTATTCAATATTAAGGGTAAAGTAGTATGACAGACATAAGGGCAAAACAGTCATTTCTTATTTTATCATCATTTCCAGACAAGAGGGTAGAATAGTCATTTCTTATTCAACATTAGATACAGACGGAAGGGTAATATAGGGTTTCCCCATTAAGTTTTAACTTTTTACTGATTTACCCTAGTTTATTTTTTAATTCTATTTCACCAAGCATGCCATTATTTTCTCAAATATTTTTCAAACTTCATTTATAGACAGGCTTCATGGGGAAATATGTTCGGGTCAAAGTGGGTTTGACCCACCAACGTTTTTGAATTTCATAAAGGGTTAAATGCAAGAGATAGCAACATACTTTCACTGATTAGTTTATCATCTCTTCCTATTAAACCATTGTACTTTGAAAAATCTACCCAATTATAACAATACTAGCAATTTACACTGCTATAACTGGGTAGATTTTTCTTAGGATAATGACTTGATAGGGTAACGAACTTTCAAAATTGTTCACATTTAGTCACTGAACTTATTTTTGTGCTTGATTTACCAATGAACTTTTTAAAATTGTTCACATTTAGTCACGTATAGTTCTTTTTTTTTTGTACACATATGACCATTAAACTTGGAGTAAATTACAGTTTTAGTCCTAGTTTAGAAAATCTTGCACCGGTGATCATTGTGGTTTTCAAATCTTTCACTTTTGGTCCCTGTGATTTCCAAATCTTTCACTTATGGTCCCTCTGGTTTTAACATAGGGAGGGGCCAAAAGTGAAAAATCTGGAAACCATAGGGACCAAAAGTGAAAGACTTGGAAACCACAAGGACACTGGTGCAAGATTTTCAAAACTAGTACCAAAACTATAATTTGGTGTAAACCATAGGGACCAAAACTGTAATTTACTCTTAAACTTATTTTGCTGTACACATATGACCGTTAACATAATATAAGTGACTAAATGTGAACAATTTTAAAAAGTTCATGGGTAAATCAAGCACAAAAATAAGTTCAGTGATCAGTGACCAAATGTGGACAAAAAAAACATAAATGACTAAATGTGTACAAGTGACAAAGTTCATTACCCTTACAAAGCTATAAATTGGTAGATTTGAGAAATAAAAATATGAAATGAAAAGAAATAAAAGTAATAAAAAAACGAACCTCCCAATAATAAAAGCAGCCAATGCAGTTGTACCAGAAGCAAGATTGGCATCCAAATTGCACGCTTCAGCAAAAGCAGTGTCGGTTTGTGTAAAGGCTGAAGCAATCACTCTCTCAATCTCCATTGGGAAGTCATTATCCTCAAATATAAATCTTGGCAAATGGTGACACGCAAAATCAGCCGCGTGTTTTCCTCCGTGTCCATCAAAAACCTACAAAAAGATAAAAATTACAATAAGGGGCATTCACGTCTTTTACAAAGACAAGAGACCAAGAGCAAGTCCCTATCCTACCTTTTTGGGTAGGACAAAAGATTGCAACTTTTGTTACATTCCAGACAAATGCAGTTTATTCAATTTTAAAGAAACCAAAATTTGAAAAGATAGAACATACATACCGCATAAAAAGCACCTGGTCCTTCAACTGGATTTTTGCCACCATAATCATGAACAAAATTGTCAGCACAGATATACACATCCTCCATGCTTCCACGAAACCCCATGTCTGCCCATGCTCCTGACCGGACAAGTGGCACAAACTCAGCCTTACAATCTTCTTCATTCAATATTTCAACAGATGCATCTTCAATCCTTGTCCTCACCTGTATATATAACTTCTGGTCAACCATTGACTTTTATGACAGTTTAAAATAACTACTGTCAGTAGTGATTAAACCATTATCCTATTTTCAATGAAGCACCATAATTTCAATAACATCCATAATGGAGCACCATAATTGCAATGGGATGCTTAAGAAGTTATCATTGCTTGCTATACAAGCAAACAATTATTGGTATGAAATAAAATAAAGCAGCATTATGCCTAAAGAGATCAAATCATCACCTTTACAAATTAAACAAGGGAAAATGACTTATAAGGGTAATTATGTTTCAAAACTGTTCAAAAAACACCATCCAAGTTTGGTTTGTTCAAAAAACACCATCCAAGTAAGACCTTTGTACAAAAAACACCATCCAAGTAAGGCTTTTGTACAAAAAACACCAACGAACTACATGTTTTGTTCAAATTTTACCCGATGGTAACCGGCTCTTGCAGGTTAAAGGATGACTTGGCCTAATATTTAGTGACATGACATAATAACAGATGAACAGTTTAACCTGCAAGAGCCGGTTACAATCGGGTAAAATTTAAACAAAACATGTAGTTCGTTGGTGTTTTTTGTACAAAGGCCTTACTTGGATGGTGTTTTTTGTACAAAGGCTTTACTTGGATGGTGTTTTTTGAACAAACCAAACTTGGATGGTGTTTTTTGAACATTTTTGAAACATAATTACCTTTATAAGTCATTTTCCCATTAAACAATGATATGACAAAAATTATCCAACTTTCGGAAACTGTCATAAGAAGCATCCAGGTTTTTAAAACCATTGGAAAAACTATCCAAACTCGTACTTTATGATAGTTTTAGTGAGCATTATTGAAGTTCCATGACAAAATTAGGAATGCCGCAAAATTATGTTAATGGTGATTGGTATCCGCCCTAAAAATTAATGTAGCCGTCAGTTTTCTCGGCAAGAACAAGGGCATTTAGTTACAGCTAATCAAATCCCCAAATCTTCTGGAGTTACCAAATAATAAAAGTAAGATCTAGTCTCTAAATCACATTTTGAATTAGAACAAAAAAGAAAAAAAGCAAAAAGCAAAAAATCTCCCGAATTGATGAAAAGCTTACCAGAGATGGGTGACGAACGAACGACTTCTTAATCGATGAAGAATCCACAACGTCACCTGAACTACTGAAGCACCGGCGAAAGCCTGGGGTGGTCGTCAGTGGATTGGGAGGTTTTCCGTCAGATGGCGACGAGGAGCTCCCATTTTCTCCGCTATCTAAAATCACAACTTTTTTAATTCCTTCCATTTTCATCCTCAACCATCACTTCTATTTCCTTCCTAAACTTTTTCCAAAATTAAAACCCTAACTATTTCCAGGGTTCCTTCAATGCTGTCTCTGTTAAATGTATTGCAAAATCGGGTGTAAATAATATTCGAATAGCTAGATTTGGGATCTGGGGGCTCGGATTCTAGGGTTTTAGCAGGAATGTGGCGGAGGATCTCAGTAGAGAACAAACACCGATGTCTGTGGTGGAGACTCCGACTACGACACGAAATTGGAAGTGCCGTTGCAATAAAGGAACGACGACGTATCCAACACACGTGTTTTTTTCTTTAATACACGTGTTCTACTTCCCACCCGTAAATTGCAGCATAGTGATGATAATCTCCTTTAAAAATTTAAGAGTAAATTACAATAATGGTCCATCTAGTTTGCATGAATTTTCAATAATCGACCAACTTTTGAAAACACCTCGAAAATGGTCCAAATGTATGATACAATTACAATAATGGTCCAAGTTCTTTCAAAAGGCCAAATAAAAAGACAAATCTACCCTTTTTAATTTATTTATCAATTTTCTTTTAATGTATAATTAAATAAATTAAAAAAAAAGAAAAATAACCCCCACCCCTGCGTCTCTCTCTCTCTCTCCCTCTCTCTCTCTCTCAAAATTACCCACCATTTTCTTCATGGCGTATACCTGTAAATGGACATTAACGACGTTTCTCACTTCTACGATCACTCACCGTTGCATTCCGATGATCTCTCATCAGATTCCATTTGATTTCATTTGATTTTCAGATTCCAGCTTCCAATTTCATTTGATTTCAATTCGAACAAATTCAATTTCATTTCATTTGATTTTCAGATTCAAGCTTCCGATTTCATCAGGATAGCACAAGTAACTAAACAAAATCCACATTTCAACAATAACAAACAATAAAGGCGATTGGAACTTACCAAGCGGAAAATATGATTTTCGGTTTGAAATTCTGATGAAAGAGGAAGAGCATTCTTTGGAGGTCGAAGTGGATTGTCTGCAGGTGAATTATGAACTGAGAGATGGGGATGATAGCAACTCCATTAATGAGTTCTAATTAGGGTTTCGTGAGAGAAAACAGAGACGAGAGTGAGGAACGGAGAACAGAGTCGTGAGGTTTTTGGTGAAGATGAGAGAATTTCTGCAAGTTTTACGAATCCACAGAGCTACTGCAATTCCAACTCCCCACAAGACATTGACGATTGTTATGGGAATTTCTGAATCCTTATCTTCGTCTTTACAGCCTGAACCAGAAGCAGATGAAGATGTTTCCATGTCGTGGTCGTGATCATGGGCTTGGGTCGTGGAGGTGCTTGGAGTTTCAACTGGCGATATTGATGAATGCTATCAATCGTAATTGTTAGGCTGGACTGCAGTTTCAAGTTTCACCATGTGAATGCTATCAATCGTAATTGCAATGGATTTTAGGAAATTTGAAGCAAACAGGTCATTATGCCATCCATCAGAATCAGATTATCATTTAGATCCTAAGTCTAAAATGTTACGTAACTTTCATTCAAACACAACGAAAAATGAAACAAAACCTCAAATATCTTGAACGGAAACTAACGGGCTCTTTCAATTGAATGGCTTTATAGAATGAAAACTAGCGGGCTCTTTCAATACTTCTTTATTGCCGGTTTTTTATTGACAACGGGAGAGATGTATTTGAAAACATTACGCACAACATCTATACTAAAAAACTCAATCCTAATCCTCTAATGTTTTATTTAGCAATCAATTTCATTTATTTTTTTTGTGGTAGATTCATTTAAACATGGCGTCAGTTCATCCGGTTGTAGTGAAACCTCCACCGCTATCTCGACTGCTCTGAAAGAAAGCAACATAGCTAATGGAAGGAAACGGAATGGAGGAGACGAATTCAACAGAGCTAATGGATGTCAAAGATCTCATGCTAGCTCATGTCAAGAGCCATTTACAGGTATACGCCATGAAGAAAATGGTGGGTAATTTTGAGTGAGAGAGAGAGAGAGAGAGAGAGACGCAGGGGGTGGGGGTGGGGGGTTATTTTTTTTAATGTATTTAATTATAATACATTAAAAGAATAATGATAAATAAATTAAAAAGGGTAAATTTGTCTTTTTACTTGGCCATTTGAAAGAACTTGGACCATTCCTGCAAGTTAATATTTAAATTGGACCATATTCGTGGCTTTTTAAAAAGTTGGTCGATTATTGCAATTTCATGCAAACCACATGGACCATTATTGTAATTTACTCAAAATTTAAAGATGTATGGATACTGATTGGTATACGTCTGGGCGGATGTATTTCTAGATTATATTTGTAAGAAGTTCGGATTATTAGATTCTCAAATACAAAATAATCAAATATTACTTTTATATTAATAAAAATAATTCACGTAATTTGTTTAAAATTTAAAAGGTAAAATATGCACAATGCAGTGGGGATCTTATGTACGTATAAAAGTAAAAAAAAATGTACATAGTGATTTTAAATTTAAATACACAATTTGTTTGGAGAGTAAAATATATGCCATAACAAGTTCAATATATACTCACGTATGTTTATAAACATATTGATGATAAATATGTATAATATTATGTTATCATGTATTGTTTCGGTCATTTAGTATGTAAGAACCCGCGAAAAAGTCAAAAAGGGTAAAACCGTCTTTTGTCACGTTGCACGACTATTATGTGTAATAATATGTATTTATGAAATTATAATGTAAGAAATAAAAGGTTATATGAAATTTGGAGTTTTGACGCGTGAATAGTGAAATTTGACCAAAAAGGGCAAATTGGTCATTTGACATGAAAATGACCAAAAATGTTAAGAAAATGTTAAGTTAGAAGTTAATGGAACTTTGGTTGTAAAGTTATGGTCTTAGGACCATCTTTGTAGAAAAGTTAGAAACCAAAGGACCAAAATTGCAAATGTTTTTATGTGAATTATATAACTCTAAAATAGAGTTATTTCCTCTATTATGTAAGAAATAATCTTCAGAGGATTCTAGAGAGCACGAGAGACAGCAAGAAAGAGCTAGAGAGGAATAAGAGATCAAAGGAATTGCCAAGGGAATCAAGCAAAGGATTGGAATTGGTGATTCCAAAGCTAGAGAATGTATGAATTCCTTAGTTTTAACCTAGTTTTTGGGTATATGCTTGAATTTGGTCTTTGGATGAAATTGAAACTGCAATTGCAGTTATAAATCATGTGGGTTAAGTAGCTAATGCTTCCTATAAGTCATTAGTTAAGAACTTAACTCAAAAACATGGAAGTAGGATGCTATAATTGAGAATTTGCAAGTTTGGTCAAGAACTTCAATTCTTGTATATGATGGATTCAATCGATTTCAATAGCTTAAAACTTGTTATTAGTCAAGGGTTTTGGTCCTAGAACAAACCCCATATGAATAAGAACTGAAACAAGGACTTAATGGGTGAAAACTGCGAGCTACAGTGCACAAATCGCGACTGATCAGGCCACTGCCCAGGCGCCAGGCGCAGTGTGCCCAGGACCAGGGCGGGGTGCGCCCAGGCGCAGTGCGCCTTCAGACAGGGACCAAAATTGTTAAAAATTTCAAATATTCCAAACGCTAGAAACCATAGCTAGACATGTCCGATTGACCTGAAATTTTAGCCATAACCCTATAATGGTATAAGAACATGTCGGGAATGGTCAAATTCGTAATCCGACCTTGCGGAAAAATCACTGTAGCGGCAGTGGCGAAAATCACTATTCACTTCAAAACTAATTTTTGGAATTTGAGCTAGACTTGTCCAATGAACTCCAAATTTGAAACACAAGTCTAATATAGTCTAAGAATTCATGGAAAAGAGTCGGAACTGAAATACGACCCCTCGGGGGTACTGTAGCAATATACGCGTATTTCGGAGAAAACCGTTAAACGAGTTTATTAATGATTATACATTTATTATAACCTAGGGTTATGTTATATGAGACTATAGCATTATAAAGTTAATTATATTAAGTATTTATATATACTATTTGTATAGGTGGTGCTTCAAACGTTATTGAGCACGGGAAGGGAAAAGCCGTACGTGACGCTTAGTAAACCGTAATAGAATCAAGGTGAGTTTTATGAGGATTTTTATAGTAAATAGTAAAATGTTATTTTCTGAAAAGTAAGATTTCCAAATGTTTATAAATACTAAAGTTTGGAAAATAGTTTTAAATGAAGCTCTATACAAGGGCTTAGTGTTTTAAGCAGATTTTTAAAGTATGTTTTGCAAAGTATTTTGAAAGAAGTTCCTTATTGGAACTAAGATGTCAAAAGCAGATTTGAAAGTATTTTTAGTAAAGAGTTATAAAATGTTTGAGTAAGAGTTGTTTACAAATTGTGTCCCATTTTGACCAATTTGAGATGAAATGAAGTAAGGACTAAAGAAAGAAAGAAGTATGAGCCAGTTGTCCGGACTAGGATCACCCACATAATCGGGGGATCAGAAGACACTACTGGGATGGTACCTCCCGTCGCGAAGTAGTTGTCTAGCTTAGCATACCCTTGTGCTTGAATTTGTTCCAAGTCACAAAGGGGAGACAGAATGAGCATAACCGAGTGGGCAGATCTGTTCTGTTCCGCGAGGGGAGCTAGTTGAATGAATTAAATAACTTAATTCATAAGTTTCAGTTGGTCACAAGTAAATGAGAAAGAAAGCAGTTTTGAGAAAGAAAGTGTGTTTTTAAAAGTTTGAAAGTAAAGAAGAAAAGATATTTTGAGATTTATAATATAAATTAGTTTTGAGCATTTTACTTGTAATATTTCAAGTTTTTGAATAGAAAAGTTTTGGGTCTAAACCCATATTACTCACGAGACTTTATGTCTCACGTATTCTATGTTTTTGAAATGCTATGTACTTAGGTGAAGGGAGCGAAGGTTGCAGTTGGGACCGTTTTGTACACTGTAAGTTTAAATTATGGTTATCTGTATTGAGTCTGTAATACCCCTCGAGTTTAAGTTTGTAAAATAAAATAAAAAAATTTAAGTGGCTATTTTATAGTCACGAGTTGTAAAATATGTTTGAAAACTATATTTGTATTTTAAATATGGTTTGAGAAAAGGGGTGTTACAGTTTTGGTATCAGAGCCATAGTTTAAGCGAATTAGGTTGGAATACCATCCTAGGCTTAAACTAGCAAGAGTAGTAGTAAGTTGCCTTAGTAATGTAGGAGGCATAGAGTGAGTATGACTGTTATAAGTGCAGTCAAGATAAGGAGATAACATGCTACCGCTTACGAAATACTATATAGAATTGTATATTAAACAGATAATTTGTTCATCTATATAGTAATGGAAGGCAGAAGACAAGCTGACAGGGGTGAGGGCAGTCACACTTCCTCAAGAGGAAGTGAACCACGTGTTATTCGAAATGATGAGGATGAACCAAACCCACCACCACAACCTGTCACTATGGAGGCAATTCAGTTTCTAATCAATAACCTACGAAATGAACTGAGACAAGATGTGAACAACATAATCTACAACAGAATGGGTGAACCTAGTGCCCAATCATCACAAGAAGTCTCTAAGAAGACGACTGAGGAAGCGGTTAGTGGAGGGAACAAGAAGGAAGAAAAGGGCTGCTCTTTTAAGTCCTTTATGGCTTTCAAACCGCCCGAATACCATGGCAGTTTTGAGCCGAAAGTAACGATGCGATGGGTCCGAGAGATTGAACAGGTGATGCAAGCAAGCAAATGTGCAGAAAACGATCGAGTCAACTACGCCTCCCGGCAGTTGAAGGATGATGCTTTGGTGTGGTGGAACACCAAATATGATAGCCTGGGAAAATATGTGGTATATGGTTGGTCATGGGCGGAGTTTATCACGTGTCTCAAAGATAAATTCTGTCCCACGCGAGATTTGGAGAAAATGAATGAAGATTTCTTAACATTAAAGAAAGGAGATTTGACGGTGGATGAGTATATGAAGAAGTTTTGCGACATGTTACCTTTTGTGGGGGAGTCGTACCCCAGCGAGCGGTCCCGAATTAACCGCTATGTCCGGGGTTTGCCATGGAACTATGAGCTAGAAGTAAAGAAAGCCGAAACGCTAGATGGGGCGATCAATGCTGCCCGAACTGTGGAAGATGTGGGAAAAAGAAGGAAAGAGGAAGGACCTGGTTTTGGTGACAAAAGGAAGACAGTTAGTAATATCAGTGGAAACATAAAGAAGAAAGGGAAGATGAGTTCAAGTCAAAGCCGACAGGGAAGTGTAAAGAAGTGCGAGAAATGTGGGAAAGAACACGGTGGCGAGTGCCGAGCGGGATCAAATGCCTGTTTTAATTGTGGCGGATTCGGTCACAAAGCGAAAGATTGCAAAGCCAAGAAAGCCAGTGAGGTGGAATGCTTCTCATGCCATCAGATGGGGCACTATAGTTTCAACTGCCCAAATAAGGGAGGAGAAACTGTGGTGTCAACAGCTCAGAAGAAGACAGAACCCCAGAAAGTGAAGACCAGAGCTTTTCAGATCACCAGGGAAGAAGCGAAGGAGACTCACGATGTGGTCTCAGGTATACTACTAATCAACTCGACACCTGCATATGTCTTGTTTGATTCCGGGTCTACATATTCATTTGTGTCCCATGGGTTTGGAGCTAGATTAAAAGTCCCATTAGAATTGTTAGATCTAGTTTTTGAAGTAGAAGTGGCGGATGGGAAATTTGTGGAAGTTCAACATATGTACCGAGATTGCGAACTTGACATTAACGGCAAGAAGTTCCGACTTAATCTCCTTCCCATTGGAATTAAGTCTTTTGATGTAATTATTGGAATGGATTGGCTTGGTGCAAATGATGCGAAGATAGCTTGTGGACAGAAGAGGGTGTCTGTTAAAACCCTAGGAGCTAAAGTGTACGTATACGGAGAAAGAAGAAAGCACGTGCCAAGTATCATTAATGTAGCAAAAGCTCGAAGATGTATCAGGAAAGGATGTGTATCTTTCCTGGCCTATGTGATGACTGAAGACAAAGTGAAACAGACATACAAAGACATAGAAGTGGTAAAATAATTCCCAGAAATTTTCCCGGATGAATTACCAGGCTTGCCACCAGAAAGGCAGGTTGAATTCCGAATAGATCTTGTTCCAGGAGCTTCCCCAATAGCACGAGCACCGTACCGGCTAGCACCAACAGAGATGAGGGAATTAATGTCCCAGTTGCAGGAGTTACTAGATAAAGGCTTCATCAGACCTAGTTCTTCTCCGTGGGGTGCTCCAGTTCTGTTTGTGAAGAAGAAGGATGGATCAATGCGGATGTGCATTGATTATAGAGAATTGAACAAGATTACTATAAAGAACCGTTACCCGTTGCCCAGAATAGACGATTTGTTCGACCAGTTGCAAGGAGCAGATTATTTCTCAAAAATTGATTTGAGATCTGGGTATCATCAAGTCAGGGTAAAAGAAAGTGATGTAGAGAAGACGGCATTTCGTACACGATACGGGCATTACGAGTTCCTAGTAATGTCGTTCGGTCTTACGAAGGCACCAGCGATCTTTATGGACCTAATGAATCGGGTCTGTAAACCATTTCTAGACCGGTTTGTGATAGTGTTCATAGATGACATACTGATCTACTCAAAGAATAAAGAAGAGCATGCGAGCCATCTGCGGTTGGTACTTGAGACTTTGAAGCGAGAGCAGCTTTATGCAAAGTTCTCCAAGTGCGAGTTTTGGATGAGAGAGGTGCAGTTCCTTGGACACGTTGTTTCTATCCAAGGTATAAAAGTTGATCCAGCGAAAGTTGAAGCAGTGATGCAATGGGAGCCCCCTAAGACGCCAACAGAAGTCAGAAGTTTTCTCGGTCTTGCCGGGTATTACAGAAGATTTATTCAAGATTTCTCCCGTATAGCAGTGCCACTTACACGACTAACCGGGAAGGAAGAGAAATTTAGTTGGCAAGAAGAACAAGAAAGAGCTTTCGCTACCTTAAAAGAGAAGTTGTGTAACGCGCCTGTCCTTACATTGCCAGATGGGACGGAAGACATTGAAGTATACAGCGATGCCTCGCATCGGGGGCTTGGCTGTGTGTTGATGCAAAGAGGGAAAGTTATAACATACGCTTCCAGACAGTTAAAAGATCCAGAGAAAAAGTACACAACTCATGATTTAGAGCTTGCAGCGATTGTTTTTGCCTTGAAGATTTGGAGACATTACTTGTATGGTACAAAGTGCAAGATGTTCACTGATCACAAGAGTTTACAGTATGTGTTCACTCAAAAAGAGTTGAACATGAGACAGAGTAGATGGATAGAGCTGATCAGTGATTATGATTGCGAAATTGTGTACCATCCAGGTAAAGCAAATGTAGTAGCAGATGCACTGAGTAGAAAAGTTCCTGAGAAAAGAATCAAGGCAAGATCAATGCGAATAGAACTGGTGTCCAGCATTATAGAACAGATTAAAACAGCTCAACAGAAAGTTGAAGAAAGTGGAGACTGGAAAGATGAAAAGTTAGGAAAAGACACTCAGTTTGAAACCAATAGTCAAGGCTTGAAGACCTTCAAAAACCGCATATGGGTACCGAAGATAGGAGGATTGAGAAAGTTGATTCTAGAAGAGTCACATAAGTCAAAGTATTCCATACATCCAGGGAGTACCAAGACTTATCAAGATCTGAAAAGACAGTATTGGTGGCCTGGAATGAAGAAAATAATAGCTAAGTACATCTCCAAGTGTGTCATTTGTGCACAAGTCAAGGCGGAACATCAGGTCCCGCATGGAGATGCTCAGTCATTGCACATTCCAGCCGGAAAGTGGGAAGATGTAACCATGGACTTGATTGTCGGGTTACCAAGAACAAGAAGAGGTCATGATAGTATATGGGTCATAGTGGATCGGTTGACTAAGAGTGCACTATTTCTAGCCATAAAAGAAACTACTCCATTGGAGCAGTTAGCCCAGTTGTATATAGATGAAGTATTTAGAAGATATGGTGCACCGTTGTCTATCGTGTCAGACAGAGACCCCAGATTTACCTCTAACTTCTGGAGAGCTCTACAAGATAAAATGGAGACAAGAATTCAACTAAGTACAGCGTATCATCCACAAACGGATGGTCAGAGTGAACGAACGATCCAGACATTGGAAGACATGCTACGGTCATGCGTAATGGATTTTGGAGGAAGTTGGGACGAACATCTACCATTAGTGGAGTTTGCATACAACAACAGCTACCATTCTAGCATTAAGATGCCACCTTTTGAAGCATTGTATGGTAGAAAGTGTAGAACTCCTTTATGCTGGTCAGAGGCGGGTGAGACGAAGCTTACAGGGCCAGAGATTGTTAGAGTAACTAATGAGAAGATTGGAGTAATTCAAGCCAACATGAAAGCCGCACAAGATCGACAGAGGAGTTATTCAAATCTGAAGAAGAGACCATATGACTTGCAAGAAGGAGATTTGGTGATGATAAAAGTGTCGCCATGGAAAGGAGTGGTCAGATTTGGCAAGAGAGGAAAGTTGAGTCCAAGGTACATAGGACCTTTTAGAATCCTGAAGAGAGTTGGGTTACAGGCGTTCAAACTAGAATTACCACCCGAACTTAGTGGAATACATGACACCTTTCATGTATGCTACTTGAAGAAGTATTTTGGTAAAGAAGAGCTAGTAATACCGTATACGGATTTGAGAGTGGAGACTCCCAGCAAAATGATTGAAGAACCTGAAGCGATTCTAGAGATGCAGACCAAAAAGCTAAGAAACAAAGAGATTGACCTTGTTCTAGTCAAGTGGAAGCATCCCTTAGGGTCAAACTTGACTTGGGAAACATTAGAAGAAATGAAGAGAAGATACCCGAATTTCACGGATTACGAAAAGATTCCGAGGACGGAATCCGCTTAAGGAGGGGTGACTGTAAGAACCCGCGAAAAAGTCAAAAAGGGTAAAACCGTCTTTTGTCACGTTGCACGACTATTATGTGTAATAATATGTATTTATGAAATTATAATGTAAGAAATAAAAGGTTATATGAAATTTGGAGTTTTGACGCGTGAATAGTGAAATTTGACCAAAAAGGGCAAATTGGTCATTTGACATGAAAATGACCAAAAATGTTAAGAAAATGTTAAGTTAGAAGTTAATGGAACTTTGGTTGTAAAGTTATGGTCTTAGGACCATCTTTGTAGAAAAGTTAGAAACCAAAGGACCAAAATTGCAAATGTTTTTATGTGAATTATATAACTCTAAAATAGAGTTATTTCCTCTATTATGTAAGAAATAATCTTCAGAGGATTCTAGAGAGCACGAGAGACAGCAAGAAAGAGTTAGAGAGGAATAAGAGATCAAAGGAATTGCCAAGGGAATCAAGCAAAGGATTGGAATTGGAGATTCCAAAGCTAGAGAAGGTATGAATTCCTTAGTTTTAACCTAGTTTTTTGGTATATGCTTGAATTTGGTCTTTGGATGAAACTGAAACTGCAATTGCAGTTATAAATCATGTGGGTTAAGTAGCTAATGCTTCCTATAAGTCATTAGTTAAGAACTTAACTCAAAAACATGGAAGTAGGATGCTATAATTGAGAATTTGCAAGTTTGGTCAAGAACTTCAATTCTTGTATATGATGGATTCAATCGATTTCAATAGCTTAAAACTTGTTATTAGTCAAGGGTTTTGGTCCTAGAACAAACCCCATATGAATAAGAACTGAAACAAGGACTTAATGGGTGAAAACTGCGTGCTACAGTGCACAAATCGCGACTGATCAGGCCACTGCCCAGGCGCCAGGCGCAGTGCGCCCAGGACCAGGGCGGGGTGCGCCCAGGCGCAGTGCGCCCCTAGCCAGGCGCAGTGCGCCTTCAGACAGGGACCAAAATTGTTAAAAATTTCAAATATTCCAAACGCTAGAAACCATAGCTAGACATGTCCGATTGACCTGAAATTTTAGCCATAACCCTATAATGGTATAAGAACATGTCGGGAATGTTCAAATTCGTAATCCGACCTTGCGGAAAAATCACTGTAGCGGCAGTGGCGAAAATCACTATTCACTTCAAAACTAATTTTTGGAATTTGAGCTAGACTTGTCCAATGAACTCCAAATTTGAAACACAAGTCTAATATAGTCTAAGAATTCATGGAAAAGAGTCGGAACTGAAATACGACCCCTCAGGGGTACTGTAGCAATATACGCGTATTTCGGAGAAAACCGTTAAACGAGTTTATTAATGATTATACATTTATTATAACCTAGGGTTATGTTATATGAGACTTTAGCATTATAAAGTTAATTATATTGAGTATTTATATATACTATTTGTATAGGTGGTGCTTCAAACGTTATTGAGCACGGGAAGGGAAAAGCCGTACGTGACGCTTAGTAAACCGTAATAGAATCAAGGTGAGTTTTATGAGGATTTTTATAGTACATAGTAAAATGTTATTTTCTGAAAAGTAAGATTTCCAAATGTTTATAAATACTAAAGTTTGGAAAATAGTTTTAAATGAAGCTCTATACAAGGGCTTAGTGTTTTAAGCAGATTTTTAAAGTATGTTTTGCAAAGTATTTTGAAAGAAGTTCCTTATTGGAACTAAGATGTCAAAAGCAGATTTGAAAGTATTTTTAGTAAAGAGTTATAAAATGTTTGAGTAAGAGTTGTTTACAAATTGTGTCCCATTTTGACCAATTTGAGATGAAATGAAGTAAGGACTAAAGAAAGAAAGAAGTATGAGCCAGTTGTCCGGACTAGGATCACCCACATAATCGGGGGATCAAAAGACACTACTGGGATGGTATCTCCCGTCACGAAGTAGTTGTCTAGCTTAGCATACCCTTGTGCTTGAATTTGTTCCAAGTCACAAAGGG
Source organism: Cichorium intybus (assembly GCA_023525715.1). NCBI lineage: Eukaryota > Viridiplantae > Streptophyta > Magnoliopsida > Asterales > Asteraceae > Cichorium > Cichorium intybus. The sequence goes on from CM042017.1 coordinate 74,806,324, forward strand.
GAGACAGAATGAGCATAACCGAGTGGGCAGATCTGTTCTGTTCCGCGAGGGGAGCTAGTTGAATGAATTAAATAACTTAATTCATAAGTTTCAGTTGGTCACAAGTAAATGAGAAAGAAAGCAGTTTTGAGAAAGAAAGTGTGTTTTTAAAAGTTTGAAAGTAAAGAAGAAAAGATATTTTGAGATTTATAATATAAATTAGTTTTGAGCATTTTACTTGTAATATTTCAAGTTTTTGAATAGAAAAGTTTTGGGTCTAAACCCATATTACTCACGAGACTTTATGTCTCACGTATTCTATGTTTTTGAAATGCTATGTACTTAGGTGAAGGGAGCGAAGGTTGCAGTTGGGACCGTTTTGTACACTGTAAGTTTAAATTATGGTTATCTGTATTGAGTCTGTAATACCCCTCGAGTTTAAGTTTGTAAAATAAAATAAAAAAATTTAAGTGGCTATTTTATAGTCACGAGTTGTAAAATATGTTTGAAAACTATATTTGTATTTTAAATATGGTTTGAGAAAAGGGGTGTTACAGTTTTGGTTATCGAAAAATATTGTAGGCTTTTTTTTTTCTATTTTATGCGGTCATAAACCAATTTTGAAAAATCAAAAATGTGAAACGTTTGTTATATGTTTTTAGGTAGGTGTATTTAGAGGAAATGGATGATATGCAACTAGTGATCGAAGATTCGTCTTTTTATAGTTGCAGCTTAAAAATGTGTGTTAATTTGTAGGTTTTATAATTTCATATACAAATACATTTAGATTGTCTAAGATAAATTTTGAAAGATATATGAAGAATATAAATTATTTTATGACTTTTGACGATGTGTGATATATTCATCAAAGATCATGATGATTAATGTTATAAAAATAAGATATCAATACTTATATCACTCAGAATAATATCTTATTACTATGATAATAATTTTATAATCATATAATTGCTACTTTATATCCACTTAAATAGTACAGAAATTGTTTTTGTTCCTACATTTTATTCCTACTAATCTTCCTACCCAAATTAAATTATGGCATGTGTATTAAAATATTATTAGTTTTATTAAATATGACATTTGTCATAATTTCACATAGATAGGAATATAAGTAGGAATAAAAAGTAGGAATCAATACAATTACTCTAAATAGTATATTGATTGAAAAGCAGAAGAAAATAAGGTTTACATTAAAAATACTGGAAGATAATTTTTAATAAAAATGAAACAATGTGTCATCATAGAATGTGACATGAGCTATTAAAAGAAATATAATGTTATCACATGAGTAGTTTTTTTCTCGAATCGAACTAATAAAAATGAAACAATGTGTCATCATAGAATGTGACATGAGCTGTTAAAAGAGATATAATGTTATCACATGAGTAGTTTTTTTCTTGAAGCGAACTAATTATATTCGAATATTGATACTTTAAAATTTAAAAACATGCATAAAATTTATAAAAAAATGTTGCTTATAATATTATTTTTTTCAAAAGTATATTCAAATAGAAGTAATTTAAATTTTAGAAAAAAACATACATTCATAAAAAGAATTGATACGTCTTGGTAATAATTACAAAAAGAAATCATCGGTAGAACTATCATGTGTGCATATGCATGTATTAGTGTGTGTGTGTATATATATATATATATATATATATATATATATATATATATATATATATATATATATATATATATATATATATATATATATATATATACTACTTTAAAAAGGAAAAATGGTTTCTAAAAATGGAAACTCTTAAAATTAAGAGGTCCCATTTCTTATGCACAACCTACAATGATATTAAGCTTTCTCTACTTATGCACACAGTACAAATTAAAAGCATATACACACCAAATTTGGATTTCGTGAAATCATCAAATTAAAAACTGAATTCCTCGATTCTCGCCTTCTTTCCCTTCAAAACTCTATTTTTTAGATTTGCCCCAAACCGTCTCACCCTTCAAACTCTCTCATTCATGCTCGTAGTCTCTCGGTTCCGTCACCACCACCCTTCGCGTGCACTACCGCTGTCATCATCTCCGTTAACCACCACCTGCAGTGATGATGCATAAGTCTAAAGGATCGCTGATATTCATTACCACTTTTCCTACATATGTTCCCCTGCTCGCCTTCGAAATCACATACATGTAATGACACTGCACCACCGACTGTCTGTGTTCGTGATCGTCTCTGTCGTTGTACTTAAACGCTAACAAACATCGTCATCAACTACCAGGAACACCACCATACTCTTTCTCTCTCTTTCAACCTTTTGCGAATTTTTATACTCTTCGTTTTTAGTATTTTTGTGTTTAATCTGGCACTATGTGTCATGATTTGGATTTTTTTTTGTGTTTCAGGTTTTGGAGTCTCCATGGTCGACCAATTTTCCGCTAACCCTATGTGAGTACACATTTTCTCCATATTTTCTCTCTTGTAACCTCCAATCGTCAGGAGGCATTTTAGAGTGTTGAACCTGAAAATGATGAGCTAAATCCATTTATTGAGATGTGGATTTTGTGTTTTTAAGGAAGGACAGAATGAAACAAATCTGAAACCATGTGCCCCGGTAGTGGTGGATTTAACTTTGAAATTGCAATACTCATTATTGTTTCATGATAAAGGCTTGTGTATGCTTAGTTGAATTGTCATCTAACAAAATGATTTTTTGTGCCTTTTTTATTGATTTACAGAGACAGGTTTCAAGTGATTGAAGTGAGAGCAGTAACTTGTAGCAACAAGTGTTCTTAAAGGTACCGACCAGCTATGGAATCTATACATTATAAGTTAAAATGAAATTACCCTCTTGTTTTGGTTCCTGTTATGGTTTTCTAGAAACGAAATTATTCATATCTGATAGTTTATTTGGTTTGATTTTCTGGTTTACTCTGTTATTTTACTTCTGATTTTGTTTCATGAAATTAACTATGTTAATATCTCTGATGCTTATGAGGTTTATCCTATTGGGGAGTTTGATCTATTGCAGCTAAATGCAAGTGTTAAAAAACATGTTGACTGATGGTCTTCATGAAAAGCTTTACCAAAACCTAGGTATATCTTACTTTACTAATCATATATTACCTGATCTTTATTTGAGATAGTGTAACTTCAAACTTGGTTTTGCATTTATAAGATCTTATTCTACATTATTGTTGAATTTAAATTAACAGAGAGTTTGTTGTTTACGGGTTTTGTTTGATTTTCATAATGTCTCATTTGGACTGAAGCTGATGAACATGTTCAGAAAATTATACAGCAATAAAAATATAAAATCTAAGAACATGGTTAAAAATGTGCATGTTTGATCAACAACTCAAAACTTATTGATATCATGGAACAAAAAAAAACACCAAGGTAAGTAAATCAATTTTGTCATACCCTGATTTAATCTTTTTTATATTTATTTTATTAATTTTATTTTCAGTGCTTCCACAATTAAGAAGTGTTACATCAATGGAGCTTGGTTGTAATCCAAAAGGTTACTCACATGCTGGTAATGACACCATGGTTTGGTATTGTGCTGTTCTTATTGGAAGACAAAGCACAGAACTTTATAAAATTGGTGAAGTTAGCTCCATTTTTATTCATTTTTTTATAAAATACTTTTTAACTTTAGCTAACACCATAAATTATCAAAGACCATGTGTAAGGTCCAAGAGATACTAGATGTTGACCAAGTTGACTAACAACAAACTGCCTCGTCAGCATTGAAGGAAAAGAGACTCACATTTGCTTGGGTGGATGGTGAAGCACAAAAGGTAATTACCAATCATTAATTCATTATTCATTATACAGAAATCTTTTATTTTTCTGTTCTCGAATTTTTTGAATTAATACTTGTTTTTTGTTTTTTACAGAGGTTTTGTTTGTTTTATGTAAATGGGGAGGATAGCCACGATACATGGGGACCAAGGCGGGACATTACAGACATCCCACGGTTATTTCTTGTACACTACAAAAGAAATGATACAGAAGCTAATAAAAACATTGACAAAAATTCAATGAATATGTTTGCCACAATTGCTTCAAGGGATGTGGACCCCACTTCCCACTTAGTCTCACTTTACAAAGGTTTAGATGAAACCTCACAGGCTCGAACATATTTTTTATAAATTATTTTTCAAGCTTTTTATATTTTGTGACAAACATTATATAATTTTGTGACAGATAATTAAATGATCCGAGGTTTGGTCCAATGTTGTAGTTACGTGCGTTGATGTCATTTGGTTTCATTTATTTGAGGAGAAATCTGTCAATTAAGTCAAGTGCAAGTCAACCGAAAACCGAGGTAAACTCTAGCTCACTTCTCTTGGTTTTATATTAATAGCAATGTACTTTCTTTGATTTGTTTATTTTAGCATCCTTTTGTTTCTTCCTATTATATAATCGTACTTTGAAAAATCTTTTGAATTATAGTGACGTCATCAAAAAACAAAACAATTTTCAATGTTGTAATTAGATAGATTTTTGAAAGTTTAATGTCTTAATAAGAAAAAAATTGAAAAAAGTACAGTGCCTTAAATAGGGAAAAGTAAATAAAAGTAGGTTGCATTTAGCTCTTTTTTGTGACCGTTGTATGTGTTAGACAGGGTGATGGGCGGCCAAAAATGAGAAGGCGGCGACCAAATTAGCCACAAAAACCAGGATCTACCGCCTTCCATTACCGACATGCAACCACCAAATGCTTTCCAGATTCCATTTACATATTCTGTTTCTGATTAAATTCTGCACTTTAAACAAATAGAAGCTGCTTACTTACATAAACAAAGAAAAAAAACTGTATTCATTAATCAAAGAGGTCAGGATATACTAGAAGATGTGACTTTATGTTCATAATATATGTTCATCCTAATCTTGAATCATTTTGCTTAATTTCTAATTTAGTCTCGGTTCTTCGAACCTTGTTAAAAGTTTGGATTAATGTCGGTCTTGTTTATTTATAAGATGAAGCACATTTTTCTATCAGACTGTTGACCATTTTCTCTATCTTGAAATATGGTGTTTTTGTTTGTAGTATTGTATGTTAATTTTGTGTCATTACTTGTATCTGTTCAGCTTCAGAACCGGAAATTTAAAATAGAAGGTCAATAACTTAATTTCTAATTAAGTTATATTTTGAATGAAAAGAAACAAAGAAATAATGTACTTTTAATTCATTCGACCTTTATCAAAGTTGATTAACAGTTCATAAATTTAAAACAAATTGTGTACACAATATATTTTGGGACTTAGTGATAGAAGTATTTGTAATCCTAAAATAGTGAGTGAATGTGTGGGGGTTTGTTTTTGCTAACCCATTTTACATCAACAACACTCTCTTACACATGTCTAAAGAATCTAAATATTCTTATTGTATTTTCCAGCTGATCAGTAGATTTTGGTTCAACAAGCAAGAAACAAAGTTGTTGAATTTTGTTTCAAATATGGACACAATGTACTGGCTGGATGGTAAAATTTCACTCTTCAAATTTTGTTAATTTCATAACTATTAGACATGCAATTTGGTTAATTTCATAATTATTAGACATGCCCTTTTATCTCCTTCTGAACCACCTCCTATTTATTTTTTATTTATATTTGTAGGATTGCAGACACATCACAAAAATACACTCAACATGATTGTAACATAGTTAAAATTTTAACAAAAAATATCTAACAAATAAACAATTCGTTTTAGCGAAACAACGAACCGAACTGCGTGGCTATGTCTGATGCAACATACTTTCAAGTTTAAAAGCAACACACTTTAAATTTTAATCCAAAACAACAAGGACAAAGAAAGAAACTACCGAAATACCTATTTAATGCTTGCAAAAAGGAAACTAATAGCCAATCAGAACCAAACGTCAAAAAAAAAAAAATCGCCGCCTGCTATGGTATCATTGCATGTCATTTTGAATAAGACATGTTTCAAAAAGAAAGTATTTGCCGCAAAGAAACTATTACCTGAAGGAAATTATCCACTTGCCAAATAAAATTACCCGAAAACTAAATAACTCATACCCAAAAGAAACCAATCGTAAAAAAAAAAAACTAATCGCGGAACCTTGCTCCTCCTCCCCCCTCCCCCTCTCATCATTAGCACCCGCCGCATTGCGCGGGTACACCACTAGTATATATATATATATATATATATATATATATATATATATATATATATATATATATATATATATATATATATATATATATATATATATATATATATATATATATATATATATATATATAGAGAGAGAGAGGTGGGTTAAAGATATAATCAAATTAAGCAGAGAAACTAATAACTATTTTGTTACACATTATTCTTCAAAAAAGAAAAGTAGAACACCTAACCTTTTCTAATATTGCGTCTAAGAGAATTGCTAAAAAAATTTCAAAAAAAAACTAAAATTTTTGTGCATGTGCACATGTGATTTTCATGTGCATATAATTTTTTTAAAAAAACACAACGAATATGCATATTTACTAACAAGTAAGAGAATTTGAAAAAAAAACAACAAAAAATGTGCATGTGCACAATATGCATATGAACATGCGCATATTCATTTGCATAAACAAATTGAGCTTTTTTGAAAAAAATTTGATTCCCTAATACGTTTGGAAGATTAATTATGGTGTTTTTTTAAATAATGTGTAGATAAAAAGTTCTTATTTTAAAGGTAATTCTTATAATTCGAGTTCTCGTTTGAATGTGACACCTTGGTTAATATAAAAGTAAATATAGTTCACATAGGTAGATTAGGTTGTTAAGGTTTGGAAAATAAGATGGAGGAAAAAGATGACTTGAGAACACACGAATAGTTACTTTGAAGGTTCATGTGTATTTATACTAAACTAGAAAAGATGAATGTAAATAAGCTAAAACAAATTACCAGTCGTGAGACAAGAGTCGTACTACATGCTTAGTTCTACGCCAACGTGACCAAATGGAACACTTTCCATATGAAACCATGTTCGTTCCTACACAGTTTTATAGTTTATCCAATTATATTATCCCTAAATGTAAGCTATATCTATTGTCATTTATTTAAAAAATAATTGACATCGTGATGTTAGATATATCTATATTTGAAACACCATCGCTTAAGGGTTTTCATAAAAACTCATTTTAAAACTCATAGTTTATCATAATTACTTATAAATCATCCATTGTGAAACTTTAAATCTTAACCTCTTCAAAATGAGTCAATTTACGTCCAATTACCGTTTTAAAACACATTAAATTTTGTTAAGAATTTGTTTTAGAGTTTAAATTGCGGAAAAATCATTTGGTCCCACTTTAAATATAACATTTTGGTTTGTAAAAGAGCGAGGTTGTTATAATTCACATACTGTAACACCCCAATCTCACACAAAATTTTTTTTTCTCAAGACTTTAAAATACAAAATATTTAGTTATACACACGGGGTATTACTCTTCTGTATCATTACCACAATTCAAGCAGCACATACTTTGCACAACGAAAGCTACCGTCCCACACTCGACTCTTCTAATTCCTTGTTTGATTACCTGAGTACATAGCATTTTAAAAAAAAAACATACGTAAGACATACGTCTCGTGAGTAATACGGGTTTTAGACCCAAAATAATTTCTCATATCTTAAACATTCCAAATTTTCATATTATTTAATTTCCTATGAGCGCACCCATAGGTATTCCTTTTCATTTGTGAGCACATTCCTATGAGCGCACCCGTAGGTTTTATACGAGACGCACCCGTATAACTTCTTCCTCAATAGCATGAAACGGATTCATCTACCAAGGTAAGACAACTACTTCGCGACGGGAGGTACCATCCCAGTAGTGTCTTTTGACCACCCCTACCGCAGCAGGCCGTGATCTTTATCCGGATACTTCTCAACATACCAACATGGCTCAATCACCTTATTAATTCCTTGTATTTCTCATTTATCTTTTGTATACATTACTCTTACTATTTCATAGTATCATTTCCAATTTCACAAAACCATTTCCAATTACATAAAACCATTTCCATTTCTATTAAACCATTTCCAATTCCATAAAACCATTTTGACTCCCAAAACATTGTATATAAAATTCATTTCTTTGTATAAAACCCATTTTTGCTATGTACTTAAAAAAAATACACACATTACTCACCTGATACGTAGAAGTAGGTCGCACACACAAGCACGTGATACTCAAGAACTCTTCTTATTTCCCGAACCTACATTCCACGTGGTACTGCTTAGAACGAATTAACGTTTACATTTATTACTTATAATTATATAAGTATACATGTATTTTCCCGATACCCGACACGTACCGAGTCCATATCCTCTCTTTACCTTATAAATACATCATTGAGGTTATTAATTATCTTTAATAAGCATATATAGGACCAAACACCCGCTACGAACTCTATGCCGCAACCAAGACCAAAAACCACGAAAGAATACTTGACAGCATAGCTGATTTTTAGACCCACGACAAGATTTGTAATATTAAACCAATGCGAGTTTAAACATAAAATCCAATAAAAATCATGGGTAAACTAGACCCAAGGACAAGGTCACAGGGCCTGACCTCAGGTCATTTGCATTTTCCATTTGCAGATGAAAAATCTACCAAGTCACCACAAATTACAAAAACAGTCACAAGACCTACCCTCAAAGATATTAACCAAGAATGATAATCAGAAGGGCTTGGGTTCTCAAATTTGGTGTGAACAAACTAGACACATTTACTGAACGTTTCCCACTAACCTTAACCCTAAATGGTTCTCCTACTACCACTTATGAATTTTACAATTCAAAATTCACTATTCGTCACAGCCATGGACCAGTCAGTGAAGATTGTAATTTTCACTAGACTTAATGTCTGAGTTAGTCCAAGGGCTTCTGGACCAAGAAACTACACACCTAGACCTTTCTAGAAATGTATGGTTCATCCCAGATGGGGCAAGTACACGATTTTACATGAATTTTCTAAAACAGGTCCAAAACAGTGAAAAATACGAAAATCTCAAAAATGACTTTAGAGTTTAGGCTTTTTGGTCCTAAACCCATTAAGTCCCTCCATTAAGACCTATAGGGTCTGAAACAAACTCAAAGACACCACAATGATCAGATTACAAGGTAGTATTAACTAGAATTGCTATAAACAACAGAAAAAAACACACACAATGATTTGTTTGGGTGTAACAAATTTAATAACAACATCAAGGCATGGAATCTCATAGATGGATCTTTGGATCAAGGTCTTAGAACACCAAAACCAGGGGAAGAACTTAATATAGCACCACGCACACACATACACACCTACACTGTCACACCCCGATCCTTGGCGGAATCGATCAAGGCGTGATATATTGTTCAAAGTCTCATGACAACTATGTTATAATATGATTAGATTCAATTAAGTACTAAGTAGGCAAACAAGATCCACAACATACAAATACAAATTCAAATACAAACAACATTTATTACATCAAATTTAAATAGTCTTGTGGGTTTCTAAGGTATACCCTACTTTTCATCAACTTCATTCTTCAAATCTGCATCATGGGTAAAAACAAGTCAACTACGAGAGTTGGTGAGTAATCTAGTTTTATTAAAGAAACTTGTGAGTTTGAATAATTTGAAATTTGTTTTCTTTTGAAGTTGGCAAGCAAGTGTTATTGAGATAACAGTTTATAAATCAAAAATTGATTAACAAATGATAACAACAACAATAAGTCCTCACCCTATATATACATATATATGTATATATATAGGATGGAGCATCTAATCATCATACACACTCAACCACGTGCAATCAATCACCTTAGCGTCCCAAGGCGGGGTGGTCAACCCAATAGCGCTATTATTGTCCATAACGTACCTCAAGAATACGGGCATAGTCATGGAGATTAGACTAAAAATGATAATGCACTACAAGTACATGTAGCGTAAACAAACAATAAATATACAAATAATGATTCAAGTATAAATGTCCCAACAATGTCTCAATTGTGATAAAATAATAAAATGAAGTTGAAAACATATTAGAACCACATGATACACCCCAAAAGTATTGAAAATTATAAAATATGGGGTAGATTACTCACTTTAGTCCAAACGGAATACGCGTGTCGTACGAAAGACGGCTCGGGTCAAAATGACGTAGAACCTAATATAATTAATAGTTTTGGCTTAGGAATCGATAAACGGGAATATAGTATTAATAAAAATATTAGACATATATTCTTATATTAGATGAATTAACAATAATCCAAATTTTGTTTTGAATATTAATGTATTCCTATGTTAAATGAATTTTAAATTGAATTAATTACTTTGCTTAATTAATTTATATTTTCACTTTAGGCAAGATTTTAATAATTTCTTATTAAAATAATAACTAGTCAAATTATAAGTATTTATAGATTTTATATATTATAAACAATTATTTATATGAAATAATCATTAAAAATGCATTTTTACATGCTTAGATATTTAGGAAAATGGTTTTAAATACTAAACAGTAATGAAACATTCTGAAATTATCAGAAAATCATTATTTCATAAAATAGTAATTAATGTAAAATTTTCATATTTTTCTTAACTGCTTTAGTATTTATTTAGTATTTTAATAATTAAACCACAACAAATTTCGGGAAAAATAATAAATGATTCCCAAAAATTCTGGAACATTAACCATAGTTTTATAACATTATATTGAGCCTACTGTAAATATTTTGGATATTTTGGACAATGGGAAGTATTTATTATGTTTTTCATTATTAACTAATCAATAAAATCATAAATAATAGTAAACTATTAAGGAAAATTCATTAAACTTTTTATCTATGATTAATATGTCATATATGATATTGTGACAAGGGTTTATAATTTTCGGACTTGTATAGCTATTTATTAACAATTTAACCCATTAAACAATCATTAAATTTGGAAAAATAAGAAAACATTCTTACAAAAATCTGTAAATTTTTGCATGGGGTCTTTATAATGTTATTAAGGTGCGAAAAATATAAAATCGTGTTTTTGACATACATAACTATATTTTTCTATTTATTTAGCTTCAACAAAATAAAATACAAAATAACCATAAAACTGTAATATAAATGCATGAAACTTCATAAATTATGTTTTCTCAGTTTATGGGTCATCCCATAATTTTCTCAGAATTTATTGAATAAAAAAGTATTTTATATGAATTATTGCCCTATTTTAGTGCAATAATTATAATAATTCGATAAAAATGAGTTAATTTCTGAAAATTTCCAGAACTTCTTATTTTATTAATGGGATTCTGATAAAAATCAGGTTTATACATAAAATGAGTTTTAGATATTTTGGTGGATTTAATTTGTTTCATGTATGAATTTGAAACTTTTAACAACATACCTTGAGGAATGCTTCAAGAGGGATGAAGATTTGAGTATGAGGGATTGTTCTTGGCTGGAAAATGAAGCTTTCTTGGAGAAATTTCGAGATTGAGAGTGAGAGAAAGAATAGAGAGGGTTTGAGTGGTGATGAGAATAATGTGGTGAGAGGAAAAGGAAAGGAAAGATGATGGGAGGTGTGAGTGGGAGACCATGGGAATATCTTTTGACTTTTGGTGGTCTTCATAATTTTCCACTAGCACAAGCATCTTAAGAGTTTTATAAAATTTAATGTAGTGTTTATAAAAATAGAGTTTTATAAAAAAAATAGGTTATTATTTGATTATAACAATCTACTTTGATTTGAAGTTTAATTATAGCATTCAAGTTTGATTCTTTTAATTTAGTTAGAGAATTATAATTTTATTTGATTATAATATGGTATCATAATTTAATTTGATTATAGTTATAACATTATACTATGCTATATTGCTATTAACATCAATTTATAACGTAGTGTATGAGTTTAGATCCTATTAGCGTCAAGTAATCTCGATTAGGGTTTATTAGATTTCCAATTGGGTTGGGTTGACCCAAATCCATTTTAGGCGGATGTCACAGTCTCCCCTACTTTAGAAAATTTCGTCCCGAAATTTAATAAGAAAGTACCTTAAGAGAAAAGATGCGGGTATTTGGTACGCATATGATCCTCACGCTCCCATATATACTTGGGTCCACGTGCCGACTGCCACCTGACCTTGACCAGGGGAATGCGACTTCTTTTGAGTTGCTTTTCCTTCCGGTCGGCAATTTCCAAGGGTTTCTCGATAAATTGCATTGTCTCGTCAATTTGGATATCCTCGAGAGGAACATGAAGGTTCTCGTCTGCTAAACACTTTTTGAGGTTAGCTATATGAAATAGTGGGTGAACTTTCTGAAGCTCTGTTGGTAGATCCAACTCATAGGCTACTGGTCCGATCCTTTTCAGGATCTTAAACCGGCCTACGTAGCGTGGTGCCAATTTACCCTTGCATCCAAATCGAACCACACCTTTCCATGGGTACACTTTTAACATGACCATGTCACCCACGATAAATTCAAGCGGTTTGCGTCGCTTGTCGGCATTACTCTTTTGTCGGCTACGAACTGTGAGAAGGTTATTGCGAATCTGAGTGATTTTGTCGGTTGTTTCCTGGATAAGCTCAGGACCAACGATTGGAGAATCCACTGTTGCGCGAATTACGTGAGACTCCCCAATTTCATGCCAGCAAATAGGAGATCGGCATTTACGGCCATACAATGCCTCAAATGGTGGCATCCCGATGCTTGAATGATAACTGTTATTATAGGAGAATTCCACCAACGGTAAATGAGAGTCCCATTTTTCTCCGAAATCTAAGACACACGCCCTCAACATATCTTCGAGTGTTTGAATTGTCCTCTCAGATTGACCATCGGTCTGAGGATGATAGGCGGTACAGTATGTATGTATATATGTATGTATATGTATGTATGTATGTGTATGTATGTATGTATGTATGCATGTCTGTGTATGTATGTTTGTAATGTCATTTTATAGCTGATACGCATAAGAGGAATAAAATATGCAAGATACAGGTGGACCACGAGCTGTATATACGCCAGGTGAGTAGGTTCTAATCCATTATTATGATATTATTTAATTAAATGTTCTTTGAATTATTTCCACTTTCCGGAGATATAAATTTTTTTTTTATAAAGAGTCTTTTCGTTTTCCCTGTCCTTATCGGAGTTAAGCAGTGAATGTTGAAAAAATAGCACTTTGGGTAGTCGAAAGGTTTTTAAAAGTCTTTTCGTTTTCCTGTCTTTATCAAGTTAAGCAGTTAATGTTGAAAAAATAGCACCTAGGGTAATCGAAAGGTTTTTAAAAGTCTTTTCGTTTTCCTGTCCTTATCAAGTTAAGCAGTTAATGTTGAAAAAATAGCACCTAGGGTAATCGAAAGGTTTTTAAAAGTCTTTTCGTTTTCCTGTCCTTATCAAGTTAAGCAGTTAATGTTGAAAAAATAGCACTTTGGGTAGTCGAAAGGTTTTTAAAAGTCTTTTCGTTTTCCTGTCTTTATCAAGTTAAGCAGTTAATGTTGAAAAAATAGCACCTAGGGTAATCGAAAGGTTTTTAAAAGTCTTTTCGTTTTCCTGTCCTTATCAAGTTAAGCAGTTAATGTTGAAAAAATAGCACCTAGGGTAATCGAAAGGTTTTTAAAAGTCTTTTCGTTTTCCTGCGATGAATATAATCTCAGAAGATCTAGGGCCTTCATCTTTGGGCTTTGCTTATGAGCAATCTCAAAACTTACTTCCAGGTTGAATTCTAGTACTTTTATGTCAGTTTGGTTTTTATCATCTAACCTTTGTTTTTTTTTTTTTGTTTTTTTTAAAGCTCCACTAATGGATAGTTTAACGGATTACAATCCATTCATGGACGAGCACTTAACGAACAGTGAGATTATCCCCATGAATCAAGGATTCATGACTAGCATACATAATGACAATCAACTACAGGTGATTCATAACGACAGTGTTGGAATGAATCCTGAGTTTGAGGGAGGTTTTCAATACCAGAATCACCTTCAGATGATTCAAAGAAATCTAGAGGGATTTCAAAACCCTGGGTTCATAGCTGAAAATCAACAGTTACTGCCGACGTCAGATACTAATGTTATTGCACCAAAGTTTATCTTTGGTCAGGATCATGCTCAATTGATCCAGAATGACAATAGCACAACCGGATTTGATTCTTTGAGTCCAAGAACCACAGTAGTTGGCAGTGGAAGTGGTTCTAGACAGCCATTAAGTAAGGAAGCAATAACTCAGCACTTTAACAAGCCTCTTTTGGAAGCTGCAAAGGAACTCAACGTTGGATCAACCCAGTTGAAGAATAGTTGTAGGGAGTTAGGCATACCAAAATGGCCTCGAAGACAGCTTAAGAGTCTAGAAACTCTTATTAACAATACTCAGGTTAAAAATTGCATTTTTTTTCAAAATTTTAGTACCATGAGATTGTATTGACTGAAGGTATTTATGTAACAGGAATTGAATAATATTGCTAATGAAGCAGACGTAATACTTGGTATAGAAAATGAGAAAAAAACAATATTCGAGGGTTCCAGTTCGAAGATGACTGATACCACAAAGAAATTTAGGCAAGCTGTCTTTAGAGATGTTTACAGGAAACGAAAGGCCGAGGAGATGGAGGAAACTTCATCAGGGACCCATGCACAGCAGCAATCTTTGCCATCCGGTTCTGCTATAGATGTTGATTTACTTGGGCATGTAAATGATGAAGGCTCACATCCTATAATAGAAAGTATGGTTATTCCTATTCTTCAGGAAGGTCCAAGTCAAGTACTTTTTGATGAAGATTGGAGTTTCTTAGATCAGAAAGATATGAATCTTGATTTACTTGAGAATGTAAATGATGAAATTTCACATCCTATGATAGAAGGTATGACCATTCCTATTCTTCAGGAAGGTCCAAGTCAAGTACCTTCTAATTCTGATATGAGTGGTTTTAACACTGACTTTCTCAAGATCATAAGTGAAGAGAAAACAGAAGACTTAACAGGTGAGATAGCCTGCTTTCGGCATTCAGATTGAATTCCAACATTAGTCTAATGAAACCGTTGGTACCGTTCCTGTTTCCGTTTATGCCATTAATGCTAATGTTTGTCATGGCGGCTGCCACAACGACATGAAATATAACGGTGTCCACCAGTGGAGTCATCGGTCGATCTGTTGATGGTGTGATGGTATGTTGGTTACTTTGACAAGGTGGCATTCTTGTGCTATTGAGATTCAAGATGGAATGATTGTAGGTTTTCGATAATAGTTATTGGTCAGATATTATCGACCGTGTAAGGGTAGGGGTATAACATGTACATAAAATGTCTAGATGTATGGTTCTATAGTATTATAAAATACTTCTATAGTATTTTAGATTTGTATTCTGTTTTAGAGTTTATTTGTATATGGTTATTGATAAGTTTTTAGACTTGTTGTTCACTACAATTATTCCTAAACACATGTTAGTCATACCTTGGACCAATAGAGTTGATCAGGCTCTATTTATCCTAGATATGATTACATAACTATCTAGGCATACTCGTAGTGTTCAACTCATCTTATTACTCTTGTATTGTTTTGGTTATGACACTGTTCTAGTATGTATGTACTTGTACTTATACTTTATAAAAATATCATTGTATTGGGCACCTTCTGGGCTTTCCATGGGTATTAAATGTGAATCATGTAGCATTTGCGTGGGCCCCCATAATACTAAGTTTTCACATGTTTTCCCACTTCTAGGACCATTAGGGAACTTAATAGTCCAATGAGTTGGCCATTTTAGAGTGTATCCTTTCGGATACGTTTGATAAGGTCGGGTATTTTGATGGCTCAAAAGTAATGTGAATGACGCGCTTTGGCCTATAGGTTTGGGAACTCTCGCCTTTGGTCCCCAGGTAAGCAAACTGGTCCCTCGGTTGATTGGGATGTATACGAATGCTTACCTAGTCAGGACTTTCGGGCTACCGGCACCTCCCCCTTCCAGTTACTACGCGTCCATTACTATGATCCTACCTAACTAGAGTGGATGACTTGGAATTTCCTATGAGTTCTAAGGATTATATACGTATAATTTTTTTTTTTTGAAACCACTTGAGTATGTGTGTGATTTTCAGAGAAAGAAGAGAAAATTTACAAGTGTAGGCACACATATAAGTGTCATGAGTAATACGTAAGCACATAAGGGAGCAATTAGCACACAAAGGTATTCCTAGAATTTTCTAAGTGCGAATTGCATGCAGTTGTGTGTGCATTTTATAAACTAGCATACGAGAGGACCCTAGAGGCTATAGACTAGGTCAAGGCAATTAACCTAATTCCCTATAGTCAAGGGCTCTGATACCAATCTGTCACACCCCGATCCTTGGCGGAATCGATCAAGGCGTGATATATTGTTCAAAGTCTCATGACAACTATGTTATAATATGATTAGATTCAATTAAGTACTAAGTAGGCAAACAAGATCCACAACATACAAATACAAATTCAAATACAAACAACATTTATTACATCAAATTTAAATAGTCTTGTGGGTTTCTAAGGTATACCCTACTTTTCATCAACTTCATTCTTCAAATCTGCATCATGGGTAAAAACAAGTCAACTACGAGAGTTGGTGAGTAATCTAGTTTTATTAAAGAAACTTGTGAGTTTGAATAATTTGAAATTTGTTTTCTTTTGAAGTTGGCAAGCAAGTGTTATTGAGATAACAGTTTATAAATCAAAAATTGATTAACAAATGATAACAACAACAATAAGTCCTCACCCTATATATACATATATATGTATATATATAGGATGGAGCATCTAATCATCATACACACTCAACCACGTGCAATCAATCACCTTAGCGTCCCAAGGCGGGGTGGTCAACCCAATAGCGCTATTATTGTCCATAACGTACCTCAAGAATACGGGCATAGTCATGGAGATTAGACTAAAAATGATAATGCACTACAAGTACATGTAGCGTAAACAAACAATAAATATACAAATAATGATTCAAGTATAAATGTCCCAACAATGTCTCAATTGTGATAAAATAATAAAATGAAGTTGAAAACATATTAGAACCACATGATACACCCCAAAAGTATTGAAAATTATAAAATATGGGGTAGATTACTCACTTTAGTCCAAACGGAATACGCGTGTCGTACGAAAGACGGCTCGGGTCAAAATGACGTAGAACCTAATATAATTAATAGTTTTGGCTTAGGAATCGATAAACGGGAATATAGTATTAATAAAAATATTAGACATATATTCTTATATTAGATGAATTAACAATAATCCAAATTTTGTTTTGAATATTAATGTATTCCTATGTTAAATGAATTTTAAATTGAATTAATTACTTTGCTTAATTAATTTATATTTTCACTTTAGGCAAGATTTTAATAATTTCTTATTAAAATAATAACTAGTCAAATTATAAGTATTTATAGATTTTATATATTATAAACAATTATTTATATGAAATAATCATTAAAAATGCATTTTTACATGCTTAGATATTTAGGAAAATGGTTTTAAATACTAAACAGTAATGAAACATTCTGAAATTATCAGAAAATCATTATTTCATAAAATAGTAATTAATGTAAAATTTTCATATTTTTCTTAACTGCTTTAGTATTTATTTAGTATTTTAATAATTAAACCACAACAAATTTCGGGAAAAATAATAAATGATTCCCAAAAATTCTGGAACATTAACCATAGTTTTATAACATTATATTGAGCCTACTGTAAATATTTTGGATATTTTGGACAATGGGAAGTATTTATTATGTTTTTCATTATTAACTAATCAATAAAATCATAAATAATAGTAAACTATTAAGGAAAATTCATTAAACTTTTTATCTATGATTAATATGTCATATATGATATTGTGACAAGGGTTTATAATTTTCGGACTTGTATAGCTATTTATTAACAATTTAACCCATTAAACAATCATTAAATTTGGAAAAATAAGAAAACATTCTTACAAAAATCTGTAAATTTTTGCATGGGGTCTTTATAATGTTATTAAGGTGCGAAAAATATAAAATCGTGTTTTTGACATACATAACTATATTTTTCTATTTATTTAGCTTCAACAAAATAAAATACAAAATAACCATAAAACTGTAATATAAATGCATGAAACTTCATAAATTATGTTTTCTCAGTTTATGGGTCATCCCATAATTTTCTCAGAATTTATTGAATAAAAAAGTATTTTATATGAATTATTGCCCTATTTTAGTGCAATAATTATAATAATTCGATAAAAATGAGTTAATTTCTGAAAATTTCCAGAACTTCTTATTTTATTAATGGGATTCTGATAAAAATCAGGTTTATACATAAAATGAGTTTTAGATATTTTGGTGGATTTAATTTGTTTCATGTATGAATTTGAAACTTTTAACAACATACCTTGAGGAATGCTTCAAGAGGGATGAAGATTTGAGTATGAGGGATTGTTCTTGGCTGGAAAATGAAGCTTTCTTGGAGAAATTTCGAGATTGAGAGTGAGAGAAAGAATAGAGAGGGTTTGAGTGGTGATGAGAATAATGTGGTGAGAGGAAAAGGAAAGGAAAGATGATGGGAGGTGTGAGTGGGAGACCATGGGAATATCTTTTGACTTTTGGTGGTCTTCATAATTTTCCACTAGCACAAGCATCTTAAGAGTTTTATAAAATTTAATGTAGTGTTTATAAAAATAGAGTTTTATAAAAAAAATAGGTTATTATTTGATTATAACAATCTACTTTGATTTGAAGTTTAATTATAGCATTCAAGTTTGATTCTTTTAATTTAGTTAGAGAATTATAATTTTATTTGATTATAATATGGTATCATAATTTAATTTGATTATAGTTATAACATTATACTATGCTATATTGCTATTAACATCAATTTATAACGTAGTGTATGAGTTTAGATCCTATTAGCGTCAAGTAATCTCGATTAGGGTTTATTAGATTTCCAATTGGGTTGGGTTGACCCAAATCCATTTTAGGCGGATGTCACAGTCTCCCCTACTTTAGAAAATTTCGTCCCGAAATTTAATAAGAAAGTACCTTAAGAGAAAAGATGCGGGTATTTGGTACGCATATGATCCTCACGCTCCCATATATACTTGGGTCCACGTGCCGACTGCCACCTGACCTTGACCAGGGGAATGCGACTTCTTTTGAGTTGCTTTTCCTTCCGGTCGGCAATTTCCAAGGGTTTCTCGATAAATTGCATTGTCTCATCAATTTGGATATCCTCGAGAGGAACATGAAGGTTCTCGTCTGCTAAACACTTTTTGAGGTTAGCTATATGAAATAGTGGGTGAACTTTCTGAAGCTCTGTTGGTAGATCCAACTCATAGCGTAGTGTATGAGTTTTGATCCTATTAGCGTCAAGTAATCTCGATTAGGGTTTATTAGATTTCCAATTGGGTTGGGTTGACCCAAATCCATTTTAGGCGGATGTTACATACACCCCCCCCCCGGTGGGGTGTGGTGGTGATGACTATCGGCTAGAACCACATAAAAGGAAGAAAACAAATTTTAACAACTTACCCGACCACCTGCAGCCTTCCTACGCTAGATCACGAGCACCTTCACATGATTCATCTATCTCCACACACCCTCACGCAGCAGCAACACCTAGATAGCAGGACCCCCCTGCAGCTGCTCGATCCCGATAGGAAGAAAGAAAACCCGGAGGGACAAGAGAAAACGAGATAGAGGGAGAGAGAGAGAAAAAGAAGACGATCAAAGCAGGTAGAGTGTGACAAAAATGGGAGAGGAATTCAATCACACAAAATTTCTACAGCCACACAAAATTCACGTGGGTTACATTGAAGAATGGAGCTTGACAACTCTAGCCCTTTAAGTTTGATCACTAAATTTCTAATATCCCATTTAAACAAAAGGTCATTTTTCAAGTCTTCAACTATGATATTTAAAAATTATTATTATTATTCGAAACGACCGCGATTTAATTCTACACATCGTCGTCTAAATAAGAATATATTTCGTCTCTTTTAAAAAACGCATCCAAAATAATTGACATTATTGCTATTAATTTATATTATTAACATTAATATTCATTTTTTCGTTAAAATGAATACTAAATTTTCTGAAAATAAGGAATCGGGAAACGGGCTGTTACACATACCATTACACATCTTAAATGAAACCACACAACCCGTGGCCTTCTAAAAAAGTACAGATCCTCTAAAGTCATCATATCCCATCAACTTAAATATACATCAAAATAGGTTAGGCAATAGAATGTCTAGTGAGATTATCTGAGGTTGACCCATTCAAAGTGGGCAGTGTAACCACCACACTCGGGACAAACCCCTAAAAATAGTTTTCACATGCTTTAAAGTTGTATAATTTATGATCTCAAACGTTGTATAAAACAATAGTACGTCATAAAGATTAAGTCAAAAATGGATAGTTATGAATGCAATACAATGCATGATGCAACTATCCCACCCTATGTCCATCTCATAAAATTCCAACTCATCTCGATGGCACCTACCTAAGTTCTCAAGCAACACACACAAAGCATGTCACTTGATCCCCCCGATAGGCAAACTAAGAGTAGTGGCTATCACACTAGCCTCATGAGGGTTAGCTACTCCCCTCATGCGGTCCCCTATTGGCGGGAACAATCCCAAAACATCTTCGAGGGTGGCTACCCAGCCCAAAAGGCCCTCTACATAGGAAAAACATCTCTTCCGTCTTCCCTATTGGTGGGTAAGACTAAAACGTTTCCGTCCTTTTTGGATGAGGAAAGGACCAAACTCGTTCTCATAGGTTTACACAGTTAATCCCATCATATATGCAATGCACAAATACTGTGAAATTTTTTTTTCAAAACAAACATCTTACTATTTATATTGAAAACATCTTTAAAATTCATCTCATGCAATACACAACTAATAATCATATAACACATTGCACATAATAAGCATGCATGAAAATAGTTGGTAATACACAAACATGGTAATAAGGATGTGTACTCCATGTAAACTCATATGAGGTCAACTGTAAAGTCAACACTAGTTCTGTAACATTGTTGTGTCTAAAAAAAGTCAACTCCTAGACATCATCTTCTCTTTCATCGAATTCCTATGTTAATTGTTCAAAATATGGTGTTTGATCTAGTTTCTATGCTTAGATATTGGTTTGGTTGTTAGTTTACAATTGTTTTAGTTTGTTTTGGATCAAAAAGTGTAGTGATATCCTATGTAGTCAATAGCGCCGAGATCTCGGTGAGATCTCAGTGAGATAGCGTGTAAGAACCCGAGAGAAATTGTAGTAAAATGTAAAATAATTATGAAAATAAGGGCAAATCGGTCTTTTTCCATATTTTGAACTTTAATGTAAAATATTTTGTAATTATGTGTAATAATGTAAAACTTAAAAGTATGATGTAATAAAAACTAAGATATGGTGCCAAATTGGGAGAAAAGGAACTAGAGGGTTAAAATTGAAAATATTGGAAGTATAAATAGTGGGAATATCTCCCATTTTCCAGAAATCCGTAGAAACATCGGGAGAGAGAGCTGGAGTGGACAGGTTCCTGAAGGTTCTTGGTAGTAGAGCAGAAATTTGAGCTATTAACTTGAAGACATTGATTCTAAGCTACATAAGGTAAGAATTTCACTCTTGTAACTCAATTCAACCATTTTGGAGTTTGGGGGTTGGGCAAAAACGGGTTACAGAAGTGGTGTGAGGTTTGTATGAAGTTCCTAACCCTGCAAACCTGTTCTAAACATCATTAGAAACACAACTTCACTTCTGGAATCGGTTGAGAATAAGAGAAATTGATAATTTTCCTCAAGAACCCTAAATTAAGAATTTGTGTGATTAAGTTGTTTCTATGGGTTAAAACCTGATGTAAACTGCGGGTTTTAGTCATAGAATGATATAAATTGATTAGGTTGAGTATTAAGGACTTAATGGACAGAAACAGGGGGCTGCAGCACAAAAATCGGGCAAAAACCCGTCTCTGCAGCACAGACACGAGTCGTGCATATTTATGCCTGGCATATACACGAGTCGTGCATCTCAAAATAGCACCATATGATAAGCACGAGTCGTGCTTCCCAGTGAAGAAAAAGAGCACGAGTCGTGCTCTTTGCTGGGCAGCATTCTGTCCATTTTTGAGTTTTGAACTTGGCTCTAGACTTTTCCGTTGGGTCTATAAATCATACCATAGGCCTAAAATGGTGTGAAAACATGTGGAAAATTGTCGGAACAGAAATACGACCTCCCGAGGGTACTGTAGCAAAATACGTGTATCCCGAGGAGGTTACAAATTGAAAGAAGTTAGTTAATAGAGGTTGTAGCCTAATTAATGAATTGTAGTTGCACAATATGGTACTTCTGTACTGTAAAGTTAGTTATTGTAAATATATGAACTGAGTATAAATGTATAATTCGCATATAATAGGTGATGGTTCAAACAAGATTGGTCAAGATAAAAAGAAAGGAGTCCAAGAAGATAACTAACTCCTAGGGGACCGAGGTGAGTGTTATGTGGATTTTTGAGTACATAGCAAAATGAATTTTATTAAAGAGTGTTTTGGGAGTCAAAATGGTTTAATGAAAATAAAAGTGATTCTACGGAAATTGGAAATGGTTTTATGGAATTTGAAATTGTTAATAAGAAAGGATATGGTTCTGCGGAACTAAAATGTTTTATGAAACTGGAAACGATAATGTCAAATAGTAGGTGTGTACGGAAATGGTAAATGAAATACAAGAAAGTAATAAAGTGATTGAGCCCTGTTGATATGTTGAGAAGTATCCGGATAAAGACCACGGCCTGCTGCGGTAGGGGTGGCAAAAAGACACTACTGGGATGGTACCTCCCGTCGCG
Organism: Cichorium intybus; assembly: GCA_023525715.1. NCBI lineage: Eukaryota > Viridiplantae > Streptophyta > Magnoliopsida > Asterales > Asteraceae > Cichorium > Cichorium intybus. Next base: position 74,829,166 of record CM042017.1, read on the forward strand.
AAGTAGTTGTCTTACCTTGATAGATGAATTCGTTTCATGCTATTGGGGAAGTAGCTATACGGGTGCGTCTCGTATAAAACCTACGGGTGCGCTCGTAGGAATGTACCATTAGAAAGAAGCGAGGAATACCTGTGGGTGCGCTCACAGGAAAAAGAAATATTGAAAGTTTAAAGAATAATGATATTTTTGGTAACTGTTTTTGGGTCCAAACCCATAATGCTCACGAGACATTATGTCTCACGTATTTTGTTTTAAAATGCTATGTACTCAGGTAAGCAGGAAGGGCATTAAAAGAGTCGGGTGCAGAACCGTAATCACTGTTGTAAAAATGTAAACTAGACAGGTTTGAACTATGGTTTGTGATGCAAATTTGTGATACCCCGTTGTATAATAAAACGTTTTGTAAAATAAAATAAATGTGAAATAAGTTTGAAAAAAAAATGGTGTAAGAGTTGGGGTGTTACATAGCGGTTCTTGGCCCTAGATAAAATAGCGGTTATGAATAGCGGTTGGGAAGTGCGGAACTGAGATTTGCACCGAGATTTACCGCAATTTGACCGCTATATCGATTGCGTTATTGCGGTGAAATACAACTATTTTCTAAAATGACATTTTGGGCTATTTATTTCGAGCCCAGTCGATCAAACATATACTAGACACGGGGCCAACTGTCCAAGTACTAGGAGCAAAATCCATCATATTTTATTGAGAGACGTGGAGGAAAATGATGAGTGGACGATACCGACGGAGGATGAGCTTCAAGACTTTGTGAATGAAAAGGATGGTCTTCTTTGGTCGGCTGTGAGAGCAAGGGGAGGAAATGTAGACAAATGTAGACACGGGTCCAAGTACTAGGAGCAAAAGGGAGCGTTATAGAGACGATGATTATGATATTAGAGATCAAGTGGAAGATCTTGATGTTGTTGATGACCTAGATGGAGAAGTAAATGTCTTAGACGATGTTGACTCTGATGCCAAACCTGTGGATTGTAATCAATTATGTTTGACATTATGACACTACCATATATTTTATGCTACGAGTTCCATATAAAATTTTTGTGATATTAATTCTACATATTATATGTGTGTGAATATATATATATATATATATATATATATATATATATATATATATATATATATATATATATATATAATTATAATTTCTACGTAATATAAAAAACCGCTATCTCAACGTTATCCCACCGCGATAACCGCTTTTTTAAATCTCGGTATATGACCGCTATTTGATTTTTGACCGCAATAACTGCATAGGTGATATCTACCTACTATACAGTGATACTATAATACATTTTTATTATCGACACAAAGTGCCAACCATGAACTCCACTGTTTGACCTTTGCTTACCACTATTAGTGGAACATAAGGTTTTTATTTTTGATTTTTTACCGCATCAACGACTGCGACGTGTCATTATGAAGTTTCAAAAATGGCCCAAAAGTGATAAAAATGGACAAATGCTCATATTTGAGGGTCAGTATAGGAAAATCTTACTAGATTCAAAATTAAGTCAGTGAAGAAAAGTTGCAAAGCTTATTCCTATTTTTGTAAAAATATAAAGTTTGCAAGAAACGAGTTTGATATGTAGAAGTTATAACTATGTAAAAATCAGGAATTATATGAGTTTATGCTAAGAAATATTTCTATGGCATTTAACTAAGGGCACTTTAGTCATTTTTCCATTCCTTTGACCAGTCAAAATCAGAGATTAAGCTTCTTCCTGATTTTTCTGTGTACGTGTTGTTTTCGTAAAATACGAATGAAAGAAAAGGAAATTGTGTGTGTGTGCGATCTAGTAACGACACAAGAGAGAGAGAGAGAAAGATCAACCAGAGAGACGGGGGACCAAGCAGAGACATCGATGGTCTTTGCCATCATTTTTTAAAGAATCGGTTAAATAAACTCGGACTCGGCTAGGTACCGAGGCGATTTACAGTGTTGCAAAACTCGGCCGACTCGGGCGAGTACTCGGACTCGGCTAGGTACCGAGGCGATTTTTCAAGAATCGGTTAAATAAACTCGAACTCGGCATTACTCGGAATTACTCGGGATTACTCGGAATTACTCGAAATTACTCGAGATTTTTCAAGGATCAGTTAAATAAGCTAGGTACTGCAGCGATTTTTTATATATCATGTACTTAACTATTTATTTTGTAGGTACACATAAAGAAAATAAATAGATTAGAGACGACTAAATTGAACAATCTTGATTTTGTTCAATTTAATGCAAATTTGATGGAAAAGTCGAAAGAATGAATATCAATTTTTGGAAAAGTTGTAACACTTTAACATTTAAACAGGTGTCCTTGTTATTGATATTCACCTATTTTGTTATATATTTCAATGAACTTATAATATTTGTCATATATATAATTTACCCAAAAATAATAGCTTTATAATTACGTTATCCGAGTACTCGTCCGAGTACTCCCCGCCTAGCCGAGTATTCGCTACTTGCTAGTCCATCGACCTGGGAGCGCCTAGTGTCTTTTGCAACACTATATATATATATATATATATATATATATATATATATATATATATATATATATATATATATATATATATATATATAAAATTAGGATCAGGTGAGGACTCCAATTTCGGTGAGGACTGTGAGGACAAATCTGGACCTCTAATCTTGAAAAATAGGTGGCTAAGATTCATTGTGAAAAAATTGACATATCTTAAAAGCTTGGGGGCAAGTTGTCTAAAAATTAAAACTAATGGGTGGATAAGACAAATTAAGAAGGGTAATATAGTAATCTGATCGAGTAACACACCCCTATTACGACACTTGTCACAATCTGTTTTACTGGCTTTTTTTTCCACCAACTTTGTTTTTGGGACATAAATTTTTTTTTCTTCGTAAAAAAAATTCTGAAAAAACAAAGTTCTTAAAATTTAATTCTCTACAAAACAAGCACCATTATGAAAATTTGAAAAAAAAAATTTATTTTTTATTTTTATAAAAAATCAAAAATTAAAAAAATTTCTCCAAAAATTATGAAAATTTAAGGGATCATTATTGATATTATATTAGTAAGTTTGTAAAAAGAATTTTTTGAAAAAAAAGGTTTTTTAAGTGTTCATTTTTATATTTTTAAGTAAAAAACTCATCCAAATAGGAAAAAATATACATGATCCAAAAATATTAAGAACCAACATATGTTTTTATGAGTCAAACTGTTATAATCTAATTATTTTATGAATTAAAACTTATCAAAATAGCAAAAAAAAATATAGATCATCCAAAAATATTAAAACCAAAATATGTTTTATGATCCAAACTTATGAACCAATATTCAAAATTCGTTACGATCCAATATCCAAAACTTGTTATGATCCAAAAAGAGTTAAAAAATCATAGAACGACAAAAGTATTAGAAAAATGGAAAAATAACGAAAAAGGAAAAAAAACTGAAAAAAAAAACTACAATAAAAAAACTGAAAAAATAAAAAAACTGAAAAAAACTAAAAATAATATTTAAAAAAAATAAAAACGAAAAAAACAAAAAGTCCGGCTAAATTATGTTGTACGGACGTGAGTAATATGATTATATCATCGAGTCTGTATTACGTTCAATGGACGAGTGTCGCATGCGATTACGTCAAATCCAATAATTACGTTTGACGTTGTTGCCCTTAAGGAAATGAGTAGACGAGAATTGTCCTCACAGTCCTCACCTAAATTGAAGTCCTCACCGGATCCGGGCCCTATATATATATATATATATATATATATATATATATATATATATATATATATATATATATATATATATATATATATATATATATATATATATATATATATATATATACTAGCTGCGTACCCGCGCAATGCGGCGGCGGCAAATAGTTTCGTTTCGGCAATTACTTTTTAGGTTTTAGGTTGTAGATGGGAAGGGGAGTCGGAGTCCTTAAAAACACCCATTTAAACCATCCTGAAGAGGTAGAACCATACCAGGGGTAAAATGGTCAAGTTCAAAAGATTACATTAGCCTTTTGCCATTATACTTTCGTTATTCTACCCAATTGTAGCATTGTACTTTCAATATTTTCATATTAAGATAGTCTTCTTTCAAAATTCTACCCAAATAATAATTATATAATTGTACCTACAATTTTTCATAATAAGACACTGTGTTTTTTCAAAAGCAAACCAATATAACTCTGTACTTCGAATTTTTTTCTTGATAAAACATTATACCTCCACGACATACAATCACATGCATAGTAAAGTTCACATACACATAAAAGGCATTGGAGCATTACATTAAGCTGCAATGAAATAGAAGATTACTTACATTCTGAACCAAAATATATAAAAAAGGTATTGGAACATCACATTAAGCTGCAAGATCATTCAAATTTTCAGACTTTCGAAAATTTCAATTTTTCAAAATTTTCAAATTATTCAAATTTCCAAAATTTTCAAAATTTTCAAATTATTCAAAATTTTCAAATTTTCAAAATTTGAAAATTTGAAAATTTGAAAATTTCAAAATATTTAAATTATTTAAACTTTTCAAAATCATTCAAATTTTCAGACTTTTCAAATTATTAATAATTTTCAAATTTTTAAAACTATTCAATTTTAAAACTTTTAAAACTTTTCAAATTATTTAAAATTTAATATTTTTCAAATTATTCAAAATTTTAAACTATTCAAATTATTCAAATTTTCAAATGATTCAAAATTTTCAAAATTATTCAAATTTCCAAAAATTTCCAATTTTTCAAAGCTTAAAATTATTCAAATTTACGAAATTTTCAAAATTTTAAACAGTAAATGAAAGTCAAAAAGAATTATTATATAATACAATCTTATTATCAAAATAATGAGACTAAGTAAAATTCTATATCGAAGTCGGACCAAAATTGGAAAAAAAAAAGTTGGTAGTTTAAATTATAAGAGGGTTTTTCTATTATTTCGTTGTGGTAAGGATAATGTAATATTTACTCTAGTAGGGTCCTTTTATTTCGTTGTTTTGCTTGCTTTTTTCCATTTAAATTGAACTCAGGGACCAAAATTGAAAATAAAAAATTATAGTGAAAAGTAGGATGCTATAACAAAAGAACAAATGAAAGTACATTGTTATAGCATATACTAATTTTGACTGGAATTTTTTCTGAGGAATGAAACTGTAAATTCCTTTTCTGTTTTCATTTACCAGGACACTAACATACTTCGAATAATCTACCAATTATACCAATGTACTTTGTGTTAATTGTTTCCATCTTTGACTCCCATTTCACCAATGTAAAATTACCTTTTTACCCTTTGACCTTTTCTGTTATTGCAGTCTTCGTTTACAGCAGCAGGTTGTTACCTATGTACTGCACCTGCATCGTCACATCAACAAAACCAAAATCATCCCCGTGTTAATCGACATAAGCATCTCCTAAAACCAAATAAATTAGAATGCTATATTGGAGTCAAGGACCAAAACTGAAAAACTGAACTGTAAAATTAACATTTTAAGTGTGACGATCTGCAAATCCTGAAATCGATTCAATACAGCCCAAATAACAAATAATTTAAGTTATAAACTTCAAACTTTCTAAAACCCAATTACATAAACACTAAATCAAGATATTTGATTCGAGACAGATCTCAAAGAACTAAAACCGGAACCATGGTAGGTCTGTCTAGCAGCCTAGGTTTGGTGAGGGAAATCACTGAACATTTAACCGCTTGAACCACCTTTAAAAACTTACTCAAGCTCGGCAAGGCTGGATTTTTCCTCAGTTTTCGAATGGACAAATTTAGACACTGAACATTTAACCGCTTGAACCACCTTCTCCAAAGATTTCACGTCGTTGCTCTGGTCATGGCTGTACGCATAAAACCGGCTGCCGCAGGAAAACATAACAATGGAAACCGCCATGGCCATGGCTAGCATGGCGAACCCTAAACCCCAACCTACAGAGTCTTGTATATTCGGCATGATCGACACGCCTAAAAGACTACCACTGCAGACACCGAAATACCACCATTGAAAGAACATGCTTTTCTTATCATCTGATTTGGCCGTCGGAAGCTCATCTTCTGTGTCTATTTGATCTGCGCCAAACGCCTGCAAAGATGGGTTGTACCCACCTTGGCCTAGTGAAATTAGATAAAGTGACAAAAAAAGTGACGACGATGATGAGGAGGATTTTGATTTGTTTAATGTTGTTGATGTTAACGCCAAAAGCCCCTGAAAACGAATTTATAGCGGTAAGATGTGTGAAAAGACTGAATCAATTTGGTTAAGGTTTTCAGATGGGTTAATTGGTATACCACGAGATATAGAAAAGAAGAGGCCAAGACGGTGGAATAGATGTTCTCGTAAGAGTCAACCAGCGGTGCCACCAGTAACGGCAACATCGATGTAAAACCACACCAGCTGTTGACGGTTCTCGCGGTGGATGAGCTGCTCATCTTCATCACGTCCGTCAAATAAATTACCAGATTTGACGCCACTCCTTTGAATACAACCCGCTCCATCCCAGCAATCACTGCACACGACAAACCCACGTCAGAAACAATAAGAAGGCGATGAGAAGAAAGGGGAAGGGAAGCCACAGATCTGTTAGCGAGAAACCAGAAAGAGACAACTGAAAGAATCAAAGAATGGGTAGTGGCACTTGTAACACCGACATAGGTGACAGTGGCTACAACGGCGGTCGTTGGTGGTGTATATGTGGTATGATGAGGCTGTTGAAGTGGAGGTATCTTGCTCATGTCGTGACACCACGATGGCGTAGTGGTTATGGTTGTGGTTGAGAATGAATCACAAAAACTATTAGGGTTTTTGGAACCCCGGGACGGTGGTAACATCAAAAGAATCAAAAGAAAAAGTGACAGATGAAGGGATTGAGGTGAGAGACAGAATGAAGAGTCAAAGCATATATTGGGAAAAGTAAAAGGCAGCCCATGATTTGCTGCAAAATAATCAAGAGATTTCAAAAAAATTAGAACTTCACAGCTTTTGATCTCCCGCTTCAAAAATTCAATCGACCGCTCAATCCGGGTTCTTGAGGTTGGCTGCATCAAATGGTTGTATTGTCTTAATTTTAAGACTTGTGTGCTTTAAAGGATTGTAATTTATATATGGTTTATAGTATATATATATATATATATATATATATATATATATATATATATATATATATATATATATATATATATATATACTAGGCACATCTTCGTGCCATGTTTAAACACGTCCCAGGAGTTGTATCAAAACTTCATAGTACAATGCCTTAACAAATAAATTTTGAAGTACAATGTCCTAATCTATTGCACCCTCATTGAGAATAAGAGCTAAATATGCAGTTATGTATGTGTTGTGGCGGCCATGGGTATGCTTTTGGTTAAACCTGCACAATTTAAACAATAATATACATCAATTTAAGTGCAATTTAGGATAGTTGCTATCCCATCTGTAAGGTCAATAATAATAGTTTTTATCGGTTCCTCGTCAATAATCTAGACAAAACTAATTGAGAAAAAAAAACAGAAACAATGTCAATGACAATAATCTAATTCGAGCTTTATCAAATAAACCTCATTTTTAAGTTTCTTTCTATCATCTTTATTACCTTCATCTTTATGAAAATTACCTTTACATGAATCACCCTTTTTTCTTTAATCACATGACCTGATTTTCATAGTTCTTATAATTTCATTTTCAGTTATTAAGAGATCATATTTTATCTTGCATATTATAGAAGAAATTATGACAAAAAAGTAATTAAAAACTAAAGAAGTACATATGATAGAGATATGGTCAAATTAATTACTCACTGTAGTTACTAGAGACGCTGGTGGTAATGGCGACAATTGATGCCAATCAGCCAGTGACTCAGCCGAGGTAGGCAGATGGTAGCGAGGAGGTAGGGCTGACGAATACGTCTTTTGAGAGGAGATTTGGTAGCAGTGAATCAGTCATTTAGGAACAATATAGAGAAAATTAGAAAATAGATTCATCTATGACCATGTATTGAGAAAGGGGGAAAATTGGAAACCCGGTGCCCTCCTCTCCTAAATGTGCCATCATGAAGAGAAAGACCATTATGACTCAGCAATCGGGGAAGAAAGCGGTGAACTAGAAGGACCATCGGTCTCCTCCAAACTCGCCATTTGTATCAAGCTCCTCCGATTTCCGTAATCTTACAATAGACCCAGAATTCATCTGTCTCTCGATCTCTATCTATCGACATCTAGAAACCTGAAATCACATGACCATCACAGCATCTCTCTATGTTGAGACCCAGAAACACTAATCACAACATGAATAAGATCGGTAGAGTGTAACACTGGCAGCGATGAGGCGAGTCGATGGGGATAATTAGGGTTTGCGAGTGAGAAAGGAGAGATCAGCATATCAAGGGATAATATATATATATATATATATATATATATATATATATATATATATATATATATATATATATATATATATATATATATATAGCGATGAGGCGAGTCGATGGGGATAATTAGGGTTTGCGAGTGAGAAAGGAGAGATCAGCATATCAAGGGATAATATATATATATATATATATATATATATATATATATATATAGTGATAGGTCCAATATAGAATCAAATTATATCACCTAACCATAGAACCACGTGAAATTTACATATGTTCATTAATGAACATGAAAATTACATATGTTCATAAATGAACATGTTCATTTTTCATGTGGTTCTATGGTTAAGTGATATAATTTGGTTATATATTGAACCTATCCATATATATATATATATATATATATATATATATATATATATATATATATATATATATATATATATATATATATATATATAGCAAAGATCAAATGAGAACCAATATTTTCCTAAGAACCGGAGAACTAAATCTGGGCCATTAGATCAAATTTTTTGATGGCCTAGATCAATTGTGGCATAATTCTAATTATAAGCAAATTTAAGGACATGATAGGTTTTTTAAATATGCATAGAAGGGCAATTTAGGAATAAATATTTTGATCAGATCCCTAATTATATTCCAATCCCTACAAATCAGCGCTCTCTCTCTGTCCTCCAAATCGCTGCATCTCTCCATTCGTTATCACACTTCTCGCAACCTCACCTATTGATCGGAGATCGCCACACCCTCATAACGCCCTAGCCGCCGTCAAATAATTAGAAGACCTCGCCGATCGAATCTAGTCATGGTTGGTTTTTCAGAAGAACTATTTCTTTCTCGTTATCTCACATCCATTCTCATTCCTAGGTTATATTTAATTCTAATCAGGTTCTAATCAAGACTCTGAAGACCTCGTCGATCGATTGAGTGTGAGTTAGGAAGAAGCCGGAGTGAACAATGGTGGTCGGATTCTCCTTTTCTCCATCCATAATCGAATCAACAGTCAAATGGTATTAAAATTCGTTTTTCTTTCTCGTTATCTCACATGCTGTGATCGATTACTAACCGGTCTTCCAAAAGAAATTATCAGATGGAGATAGACTTGTTCAATTGGTACAAGAAATGTAACACAGCAAATCATTTGTGTCTGGAGATGGAACTTTATATGGGGCAAAGATTACAAATGGCGGTTCTGGTGGGACCGTTTGTGTAATTGGTAGAAATTGTCTCAAAAGCATTGAACAAAATTCTTCAGGTAATCTACTAAGAGAGCGATGTACTTATTTGTTACATATTACAATCATGGGTGTACATTGCTATTATAGATAAAAGATGCACGTTGTTTATATTGGTGAACAGAATAAAGTAGGTTGCTATTTTTTGCAGGTTCAACAAAGATACAGAAATGCAACAAGTTATATGTCGTTTTCGATGAAGAAATGCAATAGCATATACATGTATATATACACACACACGTGTGTATATACATGTATATGCTATTGCATATGTGCATATATTCTTGTAAATATATGCGACATATAAGTGTGTGCATATATTTATTTGTGCGTATATCCTTCCAATTTGCATAATCATACTGTCACTGGCTTCCTCGTCGTCAAGGTAAACTTAGGTTGACCGTATTGACTTTTATTTTTTGTCATTGTTCTAATTTGTAAAAAAGATTTAATAAAAGTGAACATGTACTCTATGGATGGGCTTCGTTTTTCATTTATATATGAGTTATAACATTGTACTTATGAATTTTTTTTTTTCTTTTTAAGACAATATAAGTGCATATTTGCATATGTGCATATGTGCATATGTGCACATATTCACATATGTGTATTTGCATATGTGCGTATTTGCATATATGCGTATTTGTATATATATATACATGAAAATACGCATACATATATGTGCATGTGTGAGTTATAGCAGTGTACTTATGGATTTCTTTTTCTATTTGTTTGTGTACATGTGGGCGTATTTGCATATATGCATACATATATGTGCATATGTGTATATGCATGTGTATATGTGCACATGCATACATATATGTGTATATATATGTGTATATGTGTATATACATGTGTATATGTGCACATATGTGCAGATGTCTGTTCAAACGTATGTACACATATGCATATGTATATCAATTTGTTCATATACACACGTGTGCGTATTTGTATATATGCATAAATAGATGTGCATTGGTTCATATGTGTATATGCATGTATGTATTTATTTTAATGTTTTTGAATATACATTTATATTAGTTTTTATTAATGTTTTGTAGATTTTGAAGAATTTGTCAATCAAATTGAAGAATTGAAAAATGACAAACTAAAAAATGAAGATATCATGAAATTTTTGTTGTTATTTATATTTTTTGTATGTATTGTTCATTACTTTTAATAAATTTTTGTGTATCATTCAAAACAGTTGTGAATTATTGTTTTTAATAAATCGATTTTTTGTTGTTTGCATTCATAAAAGAATATGTATATATGAATTTCGAAAATATGCATATATATGCACCTACAAATAAATAAATTTATGTGCATATATACACCTGCAAATATGTATATATGCACCTACGAAAACATGCATATATGCACCTGCGAAAATTTGAACATCTGAAAACGAAAATTAGATTTATAAAAACAAAATTTTGTTTTTTTTTGAAATTTGAATATTCAAATTTAATAGCCTTAATTTTAGGAGATGATTATTGTTGTTGCTAAAAATAAAAAAAAATCAGTATTAAATGAGATTTGTTAAATGACTATCATGCCCTTTTATGATTAAATCAATCAGAAAGAGTTCTCTAGTTATCATGAAAATATTGGTTCTCATTTGATCCTGACCATATATATATATATATATATATATATATATATATATATATATATATAGAGAGAGAGAGAGAGAAAGGAGAGAGTGGAGAGATTTTAGGAGTTGTTAAAAATAGTGAAAGATGTAGTGACCAAAATACCATTTTCATCTTATAAAATTTGCACTCTAAACCCATTACATTAATAAATTGATAATAATTGCACAACATCCTAAGCCTTTGATCTATCAATTTGAATGGATGAGATATGTTCTCATGGTCTTAACCTTTTATTTGGCCTCAATTGATCCTTATTTTTTATATATATATATATATATATATATATATATATATATATATATATATATATATATATATATATATATATATATAAACATACAATAGCATATATCTCTTACTCAAGTACTAGAAATTACTCACCTTAGGTTGGTTTGGAACGTGTTTTCCCCAGGTTTCTCATATCTGCCTCCTTCCTATATGGTCCAACTGTGATATAACATCACAGATTAAATCTCAAACATCCTCACACATTCCAAATGTCAAACTCAACAAAAGAGGCAAGAAAAGCAATCAACATCACATAGCGACGCTATCACTAAGGATAGCGTCGCTGTCCTTGTTACACATCTCCTTTTCACAACTTAATGGTTTCAACCATGAAAGCTCATAATTTATCACACAAAAGGACAATGAAAGTACTCTACCATCATATACTAACATCATATACAACGAAAGCTACTCAATTTTGTGAATTAAGACACTTAGGGTTCCAAAAAGCCTAAAACTCAATCAAAACCACATACCTCTTGAATTTAAGGATCAACAACACATTCTTGATGTTAGACTCGAGTTCCTTAGGCCTCTATACGTGATTCCTCGGTCAATATGGTGTTATTTTTGCTCAATCGCAATTGTGAAGGGAATTTGGGTGTTTTTTACTCGAAATGAAGGTTTACAAGCTAAGTACCCAATTTGATACGCGATAATAGCGGCACTATCCTCATAAAATAGCGTCGCTATCTTGCCTGGTCAGCACTATTTCCACAAATTTCCATTATAACACCCTGACATCTCAAAATTATACCCAACAAATTCAAAATCACCAATAATACATAAGAAAATACTTCAACCTCTTTTTACACATCAACAACTCAAAATGCGAAGGCAATCACAAATGATCGTCATTCCTCCACTTCAAGCAACCCACAACTAAAACCACATTAGCTATAAGGTAACAACTCCACTTGATTTTCCAAGCATCTCTAGAAGAAAAACGGGTCTCACATTAGGAAACTAGTTAAAGTTGGATAATGGGACAAGAATATATTCTTACATGATAACGTTAAGTTTAAAACACAAGCAATTTAGCGAAGAAAACAATGGAATGGAAATATGAATTCCATCATATAAAGAAAAGACTAAAACTAGACAGTTTTAGTAAATTGTTAAATTGGTCGAGATAAGCAAACGAGAATATTTGGAATGGAATTATGAATTCCTTTAATTGATTCCAAATTAATTCTAAATTAATTTATCAATTAATTTACTGATTCAGTTTCTTATTAATTTATTTCTCAATAAATTAATAAACTAATCATCCTTTTGTAACAGCCCGATTTCATAAAGCCTTGTATTGCTATGCTTTTAACATAGTTATCAAACTTCATGTCTATAAGACATGAATATCAAAAATACAATCCAACAAAAAGATTTGGTTTGCAAGTTTACAACCATGGGCGTTACAAATTTATACCAAAACAAACCATAACAAGCAGAGAAGGGATTTAAACCATAAAATATAAAGTTAGAGGCTATCTTAAACTCCGCTCCGCCTAAGTCACCCACAAGCATATCCAACATATCATTCCTTATTCCTACACTTGTAAACCTGAACTTGGGATACATGGCATAAATATAGAATACGCAATACAAAGACATCTCGTGAGATACATGGGTTTTAGACTCGAAGCATTTGTAAACATAACACATATCATTTTCAAAACCTTTGTAATCAAATCATGTGTTGACACTTACTGTCACATAATTCATAAACAAATCATGTCGTAATACTTGTTGCAAAAATCTTTACCATTGAACCATATCATCATTTTTGCTTGAAAAGCCTTTTTCATAAAAACTTTACATAAAACATTGTCAACATAAAACATCATTACTTTACTTCATTAATATTTGTTCACCTTTGTAAACCTGAACCTGGGATAAATGACATAAATATAGAATACGCAAGACGAAGACATCTCGTGAGATACATGAGTTTTAGACTCGAAGCATTTGTAAACATAACACATATCATTTTCAAAACCTTTGTAATCAAGTCATGTGTTGACACTTACTGTCACATAATTCATAAACAAATCATGTCGTAATACTTGTTGCAAAAATCTTTACCATTGAACCATATCATCATTTTTGCTTGAAAAGCCTTTTTCAAAAAAACTTTATATGAAACCTTGTCAACATAAAACATCATTACTTTACTTCATTTATATTCGTTCACCTTTGGATTTTTATAAACCTTGTCAACATTGCCTCTACTTGCTTATGCGCACTCTTTATTTTAACCGTCGGTCAGTGATCTCGTTTCGCCTGAAAACCACGCTGGCAACGGCGTTTCTTCGACTTGGTCTCACTGTCGTCGATAGCTACTGCGATGGCAACCTTCCCTTGCTCGTACTTCACTTCTAACTCGCTGTCTTGCTCCCTCCTTCGCGATTTCACGCACACAATCAGAGATGATTGTGTGTGCGTGAATGCTTCTATCGCTCCAGCCCTTTTCCCGAGCTCCTTTCTCTTTTTTCTGATTTTTGGCGTGTTTTGAGAAGAAAGCGTAGCCCACAGGAATAAAAGGGAACCGGTGGCTGATTTTAAAGAAGAAAAGACAAAACTGCCCGCCCTTTCCAAACCCAGTAAAATTTTTGACTTTTTCTCCTTATTTTTCCTCAAATTTACATGGGCATAACTTCTTCATACAATATCCAAAATTTGCAAACTGTATATCTTTAGAAAGGTGGGATTACTATGCAGTTATTGTGGTCAAAAATCAAATAGCGGTAATATACCGAGATTTAAAAAAGCGGTTATCGCGGTGGGATAGCGTTGAGATAGCGGTTTTTTATATTACGTAGAAATTATAATTATATATATATATATATATATATATATATATATATATATATATATATATATATATATATATATATATATATATATATATATATATTCACACACATATACTATGTAGAATTAATATCACAAAAAATTTATATGGAACTCGTAGCATAAAATATATGGTAGTGTCATAGTGTCAAACATAATTGATTACAATCCACAGGTTTGGCATCAGAGTCAACATCGTCTAAGACATTCACTTCTCCATCTAGGTCATCAACAACATCAAGATCTTCCACTTGATCTCTAATCTCATAATCATCGTCTCTATAACGCTCCCTTTTGCTCCTAGTACTTGGACCTGTGTCTACATTTGTCTACATTTCCTCCCCTTGCTCTCACAGCCGACCAAAGAAGACCATCCTTTTCATTCACAAAGTCTTGAAGCTCATCCTCCATCGGTATCGTCCACTCATCATTTTCCTCCACGTCTCTCAGTAAAATATGATGGATTTTACTCCTAGTACTTGGACAGTTGGCCCCGTGTCTAGTCTATGTTTGATCGACTGGGCCCGAAATAAATAGCCCAAAATGTCATTTTAGAAAATAGCTGTATTTCACCACAATAACGCAATCGATATAGCGGTCAAATTGCGGTAAATCTCGGTGCAAATCTCAGTTCCGCAATTCCCAACCGCTATTTTATCTAGGGCCGAGAACCGCTATCTCACTGAGATCTCACCGAGATCTCGGTGCTATTGACTGTATAGGGTGGAAATGAGCTTTACAACTTACCCCTACTGAATTAAGTTTGATTCTTAATAGATTTTCCGTTATCAACCCATGAAAATGACTATTTGGTCATTTTTGTCACTTTTGGGCCATTTTGAAACTTTCATAACTTGTTCGTTACAACTCCAAATGGCCTGAATATTTTTCCTATATTTTTGGCATCTCAAATATTACCAAATTCACATTAAGTACTTTCTCTCAATTCCTTTTATATTTCAAGATATAAAACTTTCAAACATAAACCCTATAATTCTTTCCTTTATGCGATTTTATTTCTACTTGGGTTCATATTCTACTATTATTTTGCTAGAGTTACTTTCTTAATACTATGAAGCTATTATGATAAGTCTATGCACATATAAAATATTAGATTTATCAAAAGACCAAATTGTCATCATAACATAATATTCATTTAACTTGACATTAAGGTTTACATTCTACTTAATTAAGTTCATATAAATAAAGAGACTTTCTAGTTGTCACAATTACCTTCCCTTAAGCGGATTCCGTCCTCGGAATTGAATTGTAATCCACAAGATTGGGGTACCTCTTCATCATTTCGTCTTTCGTTTCCCAAGTAAAGTTGGCACCAAGGTAATGCTTCCATTTGACCAAAAACTAACTCAATTTCCTTATTCCTTAACTTCTTAGTCTTGAGTTCCAAAATAGATTCAAGTTCTTCTACCAACCTCTTGTTATCATTAACCTTCAATTCCTTCCAAGGAATTGTCAATTCCTCCTTTCCAAAGTACTTTTAACTCATGTGAAAAGTATCATAAATACCTTGAAGCTCTTGTGGTAGTTCCAATTTGAAAGCTTGTGTACCAACAACCTTTGAGATTTTAAAAGGGCCAACATATCGCATACTCAACTTGCCCCTTTTTCCAAACCTCATCACTCCTGTCCAGGGTGAAACCTTCAGTATTACTAGGTCCCTTACCTTTAAGTCATAAGGTCTTTGCTTTAAGCTTACGTAGCTTATTTGTCGGCCTTGAGCCTTTTCATATTAGCTAGTATTACCTTGATCTTTTTGTTGGTGACTTTAACGATGTCGGGACCTATAAGTATATTCTCCCCTGCTTGAAGCCAACATAGGGAAGTTCTACACTTCCTTCCATACAACACCTCAAAATGCAGTATTCTAATGCTTGAGTGATGACTACTATTGTAAGAGAATTCAACTAATGGTAAATAGTCATCTCATCTCCCCCCAAAATCAATTACACATGCTCGAAGCATGTCTTCCAATGTTTGAATAATTCTTTTGCTTTGGCAATCAGTTTAGGGGTGATGTGCTATACTCAAGTGTAGTTTTGTCCCCAACGCTTCTTGCATTGAATGCCAAAATCTTGCAGTGAACCTAGCATCTCTATCTGACACTATGGTTAATGGTATACCATAAAGTCTCACAACTTCATCCACATAGATCCTAACAAGTTTTTCTAAAGGAGTAGTTTTCTTAATAGCAAGGAATAGTGCACTTTTGGTTAATCAGTCAACAATGACCCATATGGCATCATGCCCTTTGCTTGTTCTTGGCAAACCCATAACAAAGTCCTTGGTAACATCATCCAATTTTCCAATTGGGATCTGAAGCGATTGTGTCTTTCCGTACGGTACTTGGTGCTCTGCCTTGACTTGAGCACAAGTAGAACATTTGGAGATGTACTTCACTACTCTTGGCTTCATTCCGGGCCACCGAAATTGTTTTCGTAAGTCCCGATAAGTCTTAGTTCCTTCTGGATGGATGGAATACTTGGATTTGTGGGAATCATCCAGGACTAACTTCCGCATTCCTCCATGCTTATGGACCCAAATTCGTCCATTGTGGATTATCAACCCTTGAGTGTTCGATTCAAACTCAATCTTCCTTCCATGTTTTTCTTTCTTAACATTTTCCTCCTTTAGGGAATCATTCTATGCTTCTTTAATCTTTTGAATTAAGCTTGAAACCACCTCAATTCTCATGGACCTTCCTTCAACGATTCTTTCACGGGCCTTTCGAATTAAGGCAACGGCCACAACATTGGCTTTCCCTCCATGGTAAATAATTTCAAAGTCTTAATCATTAATGAGTTCTATCCACTGACTTTGCCTCATATTTGACTCTTTTTGGGTAAAAATATTTTGAAGGCTTTTATGGTCCGTGTACAACTTGCATTTTGGTCCCATATAGATAGTGTCTCCAAATATTGAGAGCAAAAACAATTGCAGCTAATTCTAAGTCGTGAGTGGCGTAACAGGTTTCCGCATCCTTCAATTGTCTTGAAGCGTAAGCGATGACCTTGCCTCGTTGCATAAGTACACAGCCAAAGCCCTTTAACGGATGCATCATTATACACTACAAAATCATCCATGCCTTCTGATAGGGACACCACAGAAGCTTCACATAATTTATTCTTCAATGTCTCAAAGGCCTCTTGTTGCTTATTGTCCCATACAAACTTCACATATTTCCTTGTTAGTTGAGTTAACAGTACCGCTATTTTTGGATAAATCTTTAATAAACCATCGATAATAACCGGCCAACCCAAGGAAGCTCCTAACTTTAGTAGGAGTTTTTGGGGGCTCCCATTTCATGACTGCCTCGATCTTTGAGGGGTCAACCTTGATCCCCTCAATTGAAACAATATGGCCTAAGAATTGAACTTCTCGCAGCCAGAAGTCGTACTTTGAAAACTTAGCATTCAATTTCTCATCTTAAGTTTGATTCTTAATAGATTTTCCGTTATCAACCCATGAAAATGACTCTTTGGTCATTTTTGTCACTTTTGGGCCATTTTGAAACCTTCATAACTCGTTCGTTACAACTCCAAATGCCCTGAATCTTTTTCCTATATTTTTTTATCTAAAATATTACCAAATTCACCTTGAGGACTCTTTCTCAATTCCTTATAGATTTCAAGATATAAAATTTTCAAACATAAACCCTATAATTCTTTCCTTTATGTGATTTTATTTCTACCCGGGTTCATATGCTACTATTATTTTGCTAGAGTTACTATCTTAATACTATGAAGCTATTATGATAAGTCTATACACATATAAAATATTAGATTTATCAAAAGACCAAAATGTCATCATAACATAATATTCATTTAACTTGACATTAAGGTTTCCATTCTACTTAATTAAGTTCACATAAATCAAGAAAGTTTCTAGTTGTCACATTTTCATATTTTCTGACTATGTTTGTTTTTCTGGGTCATGAGGGCAACCCAAAAGGACCATGTTATTGTTAGAAATATTACCACTAGTTGATGACCTTAGACACTAATTCCAACATGTATTATGTGTTATACTATAAGTATATGTGTGCATTCATGAAAATATCCTTATGATGCATTTAAGATGAGTTTGAATTAATGATGATGAAAAGGTGTTAGAAAGATGATTTCCCAACTAAAAAAGATGAAATGATATTTTGAAACTAATGTTGCATCCTACTTGTGCATTATGTTTGTATTTAGGATGAGAGTTTGAGATGGTCACTCATATCCATATGGAACTTGACTAAAGATGAAAGATGAATGGTGTTGTGGTTATATTTTTAGATAATCACCACTTGCCCGTGTAGAGACTAGCTACCCCATGTATGGGGCTTGTGTGGTGGTTCCCAAGCTCCTAGTTACAATGGAAGGGTATGTTGTACCTTCAAAACCAACCCAAGGGTATGTTGTACCTGTTAGTTCTATATGCTCAAGGATGATCATAAAATGATATTACTAGTAATACATGATCCTATAGGGTCACACCAACAACAAGTTTGACACCAATTGATCATTTAGAACGTTAAATTTGATTTAACGTCAAATGATACTAAACTTGCAATTTAATCTTGTAGGTTATTATTATTTAAGGTAAATAATAATAACTACAAAAATTAAAGGTTGATTAGTAATTCATATGTGATGAATTAATTAAGTGTAACAATTAGATTGTTTAAATTGTTAAACGATTTAATTGATTTATAAGTAAGCCTTTTATTTAATTTAATTGGTAAATTAAATAAAAAATATATATATTGTTATATATATATATATGTATATATATATATATATAATTATACAATTAAGATTGTATATTTAGATGGTTTATTTATATATAAGATTATGGGTTAAATGTTATCCCATTTAAGAAATAAGAAGATGTATTATTTATAAGCTTATAATTATATAAGTTTTATAAATAATAAAACCAACTAGCACTACAATTGATCATCCATAATTTAAGCCATGATGGGAGACATAAAAACATGCATGAGTTGTTAAACTAGTGGAAGATGCTAGCTTTTGATTATTGAAATCACATGGGTCTTTCCTTTCCAACTAATGCATGTGCCTTCTCTTTTTGGTGGGTTAAAATGGCCGATCATTGTTTGAGTTAGAGTACATCTTTTGCATCTTAAAATTCAGCCAATGATTCTCCCAAAATGACTAAGCAAAAACGTTTTTGCTAAGAAGAAGAAAGGAGAAGAAAAGGGTTTTCATCTTGCAAGTTGTGGAACTAGCATTCAAGTGTGTTCAAGCTTGTGGTGGATCAACTATAGAGGGATTCTAATTTGATTCCTAGCTATCAAAATCATCCAAACCAAACCAAGAACAAAAGGTTATGATCTTGAACTTAATCTATGTTTGTTCTTCATCTTATCTCTACATGCATGTAGCATGATCCTCTTGAAAATGGAATTCGTGTTCATGATTTTATGCTTCCGTTGCAAACTCTAGTTTTTGAAACTAACTACATGAACCTTGATTTCCAACAATTGGTATCAGAGCCATGGCTATATTGCATGTTTAGATAATAAGTTTATTTGGATAAACTTGGTTTTTGGAAGCCATGAATGTTCATCTTCTTGAATGAAAGTTTCATGCATGGCTTCTTTGGCAACATGCAAGTAGATTATCTATGATTTTATGTAACCAACTATATCTTATGTATGCATGCTTTTGGTTACATAAATTGTTGCCTTAGAAAAACAAAGTGTTGATTTTCTTATGATTTTATGTGATAAAATGGTGCATAAACAAGCCAAGGACCATATGATGCATGTTTTGTGTTTGTGTTCGATATGGTTGTAATCTATTCATTTATTCAAATGGTTTGTAATAATAATTAGTTATTTCCTTCTTAATATTCATTTTGTAAATATTAGAATAGTTGTATTTTATTTATTTCACAAAATGTAACAAGAGAAGGAAGTAAAAGACCAAGAGAAGATTGCACCCAACAGCAGCACTTTCTGAAGTGCTGCTGTCCAGATTTCGAAAATTTTAGAAAGTGTTTTTAAAATTCATATCTTGGTTATTTTGTGATATACTTGTTGGTAACTTTAATATCTAGTATATACATTAAGTTTCAACAAGTATTAGCATCAATATAGCCAAGAATGAATTGAAAAATGCAACAAAAAACCACATTTTTCTTCTTGCTGCCCCTGAATTTCGAAAATTTTGAGGGCCCAAGAATAAAATCGTAACTCACTCCGTGATGTCTATAAATGGAGGTTCAAGTGTCATTTGATGATATAAGAAGCTTGGCAAAATTGTAGCCAAAGCGCAGATCATTTGGTTGAGTTTTTGTCACTCTTTTTGTCCCTAGGTTTGACTTGATATTTCATGTGTGGCTCACATGAAATATCAAACTAGTTGGCTTGTGTTTATGCACCCATGCATGCTTGTGATGATTGAATGTTTTATTATGTTATGTTGTGGATGAAAATAAGATTTTGCATGCTAGACAACCTAGATAATTAAACATAATCATCAAGGAGTTTGTATTTTCAAAAGTTGACAATTAAAACATAAGATGTGATAAAATTGGTTTTATTAAAATGGGTTTTGTTTTAAAACCTATTAAGTCAAGTTTTGAAAATGATTGAAACAAGAAATAAAATGGAGATTTTATAAACTCTTACAAACTCCAATCCTAAGTAATAATGGTAATTATTTAGGATTATAAATTGGTTCTAATATATGTGATCAAACTCAAACTTAATATTGGATATTAATTGTAATCTTGACCACAAACAAAGAATCAATAAAATGGAGATTTTATGATTTAGGAACCAATTAACAAAATAAGATTTAATGGTACCATGTTCATTGGATGCATGCAATCTACATGATACCATATGTTTTTCAAAATTAGAATTGTAAAACATTCAAATCCCTTATGAAATACGAATCTATGCCGTCCTTCTTAAAGACACTCATGTATCACTTGTATTTCCTTGTGGGATAAAGGATACCTAACCACTTGGAGTCTCCTTGTGATACAAGAAGTAGTTTTGCAATATTGATGGGATAAAGGACACCTAACCATTAATAGTTGTCAAAACTACACGTCCGTTTAAGTAGGATGATTCGTTTGGAAATCTCTTGTGATAAAGGTCACCTAAGCATTAGAAATCCAAGGCATAGATGGGATCAAACATGCCAAACTTATAAATGTTATAATGGGATCCCATAACTCTAGAAATTATATTTGGATATAATTGGTAAACGTTACCTACCTTGTTGATTCGAATAGGCGGGATAAAGGATACCTAACCACTTATTCGTGATGCAACTTGGATTCTAGACCTTAATTAATTAAAGTTTATGAAACAAGAAAGGGTATTAATTATTAAGGACTTAATATCATAATTTACTAAATAGAACCTTGCTAAAATTTTGTATTTGGCACCGTAGTGTGAGAATTGTTCTCAAACAAGAAAAGAAAGAATATGTTCTCAATGAACCACTTCCAGAAGAGCCCCCTGCCATTCCTAAGCCCGCACACGATGCATGGCTTAAAAAGATGGATGATTCCATCGATGCATCATGCCTCATGTTGGCAACAATGATTCCCGACCTTCAGAAGGATTTGGAGAATCATTCAGCCTATGACATGATTCATCAACTAAAGGAAATGTTCCAACAACTTGCAAGAACGGAAAGATTCGAAACTGTTCGGGTTTTCCATGCTTGCAAGATGGAGGATGGGCAGTCGGCAAGCTCTTATGTGCTCAAAATGAAGAGTCACATTGATCATTTGGCACGTCTTGGAGTTGTGATGCCCGAAGAGCTAGCAACGGATATGATCCTTAACTCCTTGACAAAGTCCTTTGATCCTTTTATCATGAATTTTAACATGAATGGTTTAAACAAGACTATCCCGGAATTACATGGGATGCTAATTACCGCGGAAAAGAATCTGCCTAAGAAAAACCACTCAAGTTCTCATGATCAAGGAAGGTGGTACAAAGAGAACTAGACCAGAACACCCCACCAACTCCAAGGGCAAGGGGAAAGCAATAGCTTTCAAAGGTAAGGGCAAGAAAGTTGTCCAACCTTCCCATTCGCCCAAGAAGAAGGCAAAGGTTGCCAAAGAAGATACATGCTTTGAATGTGGCAAAGCTGGGCATTGGAAAAGAAATTGCCCTACCTATCTTGCGGAGTTGAAGAAGAAGAAGGCCGGTGAAGGCACTTCAGGTATCTATGTGATAGACCTAGAACTTTATAATTTATCTCCTAACACATGGGTATTTGATACTGGTTGTGGAACTCACATATGTAATATGTTACAGGGGTTCAAAAGGAGTAAGCGACTGAAGGCTAATGAGGTAGTACTTCGGGTTGGAAACAATGCAAGAGTTGCAGTGGATTCAATTGGAAGTTTCGATTTATTACTACCTAATGGCTTGTGTATGACATTGATGAATGTTTACTATGTTCCTAGCTTGACTAGGAATATTATTTCAGTTGTTAAATTAAGACAATGTGGATTTGATCTTTCCTTTAATAATGATGATATTTGTGTTTACAAAAATAATGTATTCTTTTTGAGGCTAGGCCTTTAAATGGAATTTATGAAGTAAACCTTGATGAAAAGACTAACCATAGCTCTTTATACCATACTTTCACTAAGAAACCCAAATTTGATTTGAGTCAAACCTATCTATGGCATTGTCGCCTTGGGCATATAAACAAGAATCGCATATCCCAACTTCAAAAGAGTGGACTTTTGAAGGCAAATGAGAATGACTCATTTGATATATGTGAATCTTGTTTACATGGCAAGATGACTAAAGCTCCTTTCTCCGGAACCAATGAGAGAGCAAAGGACTTGTTAGGAATCATACATACGGATGTATGTGGTCCTTTCAAGCCAATGACTAGATATGGTGAAAGATATTTCATCACCTTCACTGACGACTTTAGTCGTTTTGGATATGTTTATTTGATTAAACATAAACATGAGGCGTTTGAAATGTTCAAAACGTTTCAAAGTGAAGTGGAAAATCAACTCAACAAAACAATTAAAGTTCTTCGTTCTGATAGAGGAGGTGAGTACTTAAGTACAAACTTTATGGATCATCTTAAGACTTGTGGAATTGTTTCACAACTTACTCCACCTGGAACACCACAACATAATGGTGTGTCTGAGAAGCGGAACCGAACACTATTGGATATGGTTCGATCCATGATGAGTAGAAGTACTCTACCTTTATCATTTTGGGGTTATGCTTTACAAACAGCTGCTCGTCTCCTAAATATGGCACCTACTAAAAAGGTAGATAAAACACCTTATGAGATATGGCATGGAAGGGTTCCATCTTTATCCTATCTAAAGGTATGGGGTTGTGAAGCTTATGTTAGACAAGAAGCTTCAAATAAATTAGAACCCCGTTCAACTAAATGTATCTTTGTAGGGTATCCGAAAGATTGTCTTGGATACTATTTCTACAATCCCATCGAGAATAAAATATTTATTTCTCGAAAAGCTGAATTCCTAGAAAACAAGTTTCTGACGGAAGAGGCTAGTGGGAGGTTTGTGGAACTTGAGGAACTTCAGGAACCACAACCTGATACACAAGAAGTTGAATCTAGCATTCAACAAGAAATTGTTGAACCTGAACAAACGGTTGATCAGGAACAAATTGTAACACAAACTGTTCACAAATCTGGTAGGGTTCGAATTGAACCAGAAAGGTATGGTTACCTTTTGATGGAAGAGGAATGTTATACGATAGATTCTGATGAACCCGTCAACTATCAGAGTGCAATATCAGATTCTGAATCTGATAAATGGCTTGAGGCCATGAACACTGAGATGCAATCCATGCACGATAATCAAGTTTGGAACTTGGTTAATATTCCTACCAATTGTAAGACTGTTGGGAACAAATGGATTAAAGCAAGCGTCTCGAACATGGAACATCCGTTTTGATCAAAAGATTACAAGTTTTGGATTCATCAAAAATGAGGATGACTCCTGTGTTTACAAGAAAGCTAGTGGGAGCATTGTCATAATCCTAGTATTGTATGTAGATGACATACTTTTATTTGGAAATGACATCCCAACCTTAAAAGGTGTCAAAGCGTTCCTTGAGAGTTGTTTCTCAATGAAGGATCTAGGGGAAGCTGCTTATGTATTAGGCATAAAGATCTATAGAGATAGATCTAAGAGACTTATTGGTCTTAGCCAAAGTGTATATATTGATAAAATCTTGAAAAGATTCAAGATGCAAGACTCCAAAAGAGGATTCTTGCCAATACCGCATGGCACCATCCTAAGCAAGTCTCAGTGTCCAACCACTAAGACTGAACTTGAAAGGATGAAACATGTCCCATATGCTTCGGCAATTGGGTCCATCATGTATGCCATGTTATGCACTAGGCCCGACGTCTCATGTGCCTTAAGTATGACTAGTAGGTATCAACAGAACCTAGGAGAATCCCACTGGACTGCTGTAAAGAACATTCTTAAGTACTTGAGAAGAACTAAAGATATGTTCTTAGTTTACGGCGGTTTGGAAGAAAGCTTAAAGGTAAAGGGTTACACTGACGCAAGCTTCCAAACAGATAGGGATGATTCGAAATCTCAATCTGGGTATGTCTTTATTTTAAATGGAGGAGCCGTGTCTTGGAAGAGTTCCAAACAAGAAGTGATTGCACAATCCACTACAGAATCTGAATATGTTGCTGCTTCAGAAGCTGCTCAAGAAACTGTATGGATGAGAAAGTTCATAGAAGATCTAGGGGTTGTTCCTTCCATTCGGGACCCTATAGAAATCTTCTGTGACAATCTAGGTGCTATAGCTCAAGCAAAGGAACCTAGATTGCATCAAAAAACCAAACACATTCACCGAAGGTATAACTACATTAGACATGAAGTTAAGAATGGTGAAATTAGTATTCACAAGGTTCATACAGATCAAAATTTTGGCAGACCCATTCACGAAACCTTTACCCCAAACTAAGCATGAAAGTCATGCTAAGGGTATAGGACTCCGTTTTTCTAATGAATGGATTTGATTTGTGTTTAATGTTTTATGAATATGAACTTAAGTAAACGACAAGAATTATGTAATATATGTGACATGATGTTTCATTCATAATTTTGTGTTTTATTAGCATGTTTAATCCTTGAATAATTTGATTATTCTAAACGTCCATAGTCGATCATAGTTGTGGGAGCAATTATGAAGTAAGACTAATATGAATTGGATTGGTTGACTTTTATGGGTAAAAGTAGCAAAAGGTTGCAACCAAATTCATAGGTACTTGTTAGTGAACAAGTATTGGACTTGACCCGTTTCAAGATCACTCCATGGATCATCATCATAAGTGATTCTTGAATAAAGGTATTATCATTGTATCCTTTGACCTGAGATACATATTTGGGACTCAAGTGTAGAGTGTACTATGCTTTGATATGGTTCACTGTTGTTCTTGAAATACAGACAACCATAAAGGCCATACTCATGCATAGTACTAACTATATGAGAGGCGTATGTAGTCAAGACGGGATTTGTTCCTCTTATGTGTTGAGAGTTAGACATCTAAGGCGCCTGTTTGAAAGTTGAACATAAAATGAGAATGATTAAGATCCATGTCTCATGTTCAACATGATGTCTGTGACAAAGGGATAATTGATAGATAACCTTATACATCAATTAGAGCCTCGTGTTTTCTGATGAATTGAATGTTGTTGAATGGCACAATGTCATGTGTTATTGGGGGCAGTAAAATGTTGCTAGACGTTTACTACTGTCTATATCATTCTGTGATGCAACCTTGTGCAAGTGGGAGATTGTTAGTTCTATATGCTCAAGGATGATCATAAAATGATATTACTAGTAATACATGATCCTATAGGGTCACACCAACAACAAGTTTGACACCAATTGATCATTTAGAACGTTAAATTTGATTTAACGTCAAATGATACTAAACTTGCAATTTAATCTTGTAGGTTATTATTATTTAAGGTAAATAATAATAACTACAAAAATTAAAGGTTGATTAGTAATTCATATGTGATGAATTAATTAAGTGTAACAATTAGATTGTTTAAATTGTTAAACGATTTAATTGATTTATAAGTAAGCCTTTTATTTAATTTAATTGGTAAATTAAATAAAAAATATATATATTGTTATATATATATATATGTATATATATATATAATTATACAATTAAGATTGTATATTTAGATGGTTTATTTATATATAAGATTATGGGTTAAATGTTATCCCATTTAAGAAATAAGAAGATGTATTATTTATAAGCTTATAATTATATAAGTTTTATAAATAATAAAACCAACTAGCACTACAATTGATCATCCATAATTTAAGCCATGATGGGAGACATAAAAACATGCATGAGTTGTTAAACTAGTGGAAGATGCTAGCTTTTGATTATTGAAATCACATGGGTCTTTCCTTTCCAACTAATGCATGTGCCTTCTCTTTTTGGTGGGTTAAAATGGCCGATCATTGTTTGAGTTAGAGTACATCTTTTGCATCTTAAAATTCAGCCAATGATTCTCCCAAAATGACTAAGCAAAAACGTTTTTGCTAAGAAGAAGAAAGGAGAAGAAAAGGGTTTTCATCTTGCAAGTTGTGGAACTAGCATTCAAGTGTGTTCAAGCTTGTGGTGGATCAACTATAGAGGGATTCTAATTTGATTCCTAGCTATCAAAATCATCCAAACCAAACCAAGAACAAAAGGTTATGATCTTGAACTTAATCTATGTTTGTTCTTCATCTTATCTCTACATGCATGTAGCATGATCCTCTTGAAAATGGAATTCGTGTTCATGATTTTATGCTTCCGTTGCAAACTCTAGTTTTTGAAACTAACTACATGAACCTTGATTTCCAACAGTACCTTCATGGTGATATGGACTTAGGGTGTGGGTTAGTTGCATATGCATACATCATACATATGCATTACCCCTTTTATGATGAAATGTCGTTTTAAAATAATTGATGTTCTATGATGGTGAGGTTGACTACGTTGATTTTGGGGACAAATTTTCCTTCAAACCATTTTATGATGTATGGGTGTCTTAAAAATGATTTTTGGGGGTTTGACTCGAGTACGATGATTGATTTCACCTACTCTCAATGAGTTAAACTTGGGTAGACTCACTATGCATTTCCATTGCCTAACTTATTTTGACATGTACTTAGATTGGTGATTAATGATGACTTATGTAGAGCTTGGGATACTAGAAGGCCACAAATCGTGTGGTTTCATTTGAACTATGTAATAGTATTCAAATTGTAACCATCTCGCACTTTTATAAACTAAGTTGTTTTGAAAGTGGGACCATATGATTTTTTGTAACTTGAACTATGAAATGATTTTTAAACAAAACCCAATGGAGATACGATCACGTGGGGGTAAATTTGTCCATTCACATTTCCATTTTATAGGTTATGATTTAGTACCATTAATGTCCGTCACCTCATCACCCACCTGAAGATACGGTCATTTCAACTTATACACAGGCGATTCTCTCTTGGAGCTTTCTATCGTCACAACAGTTTAAGCCGGAGACAAGAATGTGGGTTATTAGAGCTATGCTGGAAGACGAATCAGCTATGAATGCTTACGGTAAGGTTCATCGTTTACACTTTACCCTTGATTTCTATCGGAACTTACATACAGTGGGTTTGCATTTTACAGACGGTAAGAACAACCTCTTCACCATCAAGCTCCACTACGGTGGATCATTTCAAATGAAACCAAGTTTAGAGTATTGTAACGGGAATGTAAGGTATGTTGATAATGTAGATGCCAGTCGGTTGAACCATGAAAAAATGTTATCGATTCTTAGGGTTTTGTGTTGCGATATACATGAACCACTGTATATCCACTACCTTCTACTAGGGATTAGCTTAGAAAAAAGTTTGATTCCGTTAGGTTGTCAGGCGGATTACAAAACCCTTGCTAGGTATGTCGTTATTGTAGGGGAGATTACGTTCTTCGTGGAACACGGTGTCTCAAAAGTCAACAATCACGGTAAGTCGCCGATCCCTAACTATATGGCGGAAGACGATTTTTTGATATCGCCTGAACTACGGAAGATACAAAAGACGTCGTCTATTAAGGCTTCTTGTAGTAGGCAGTTGACTTTCGATTTGAGCGAACCCTTACACGGGGATGACGATCAAGGTAATTTGTTTGCACCTTGTTTGGATATGGTGTTGTATGATCCCGTAAGAACGGCAGGGGAAGCTTCTCATGTGGTGCCTTTGGACAAACTTGTTTGGGAAGTGGAAAATTTGACTTCTTTTCAAGCAGATTTTTACGACCCTATCTTCACCTTCAACCTAGACGATGCACAATATCACTGGGAGGTAAACACTAACCCTTTTCAAAATTTAGCTGCCCTAACAAATAACCTATGGTTTGAATCAATGCGAGAAACTACTGAAAACCTCCAACCAAGCAATGCATCTGTGACAAAACTAAGAGAGGAAGTTGCAGCCCGTTCAACTAGCGGGCCTGAGAACGAGGGTGATGATCGAAGTAGTGTGTACCTCAATGAACAAGAAAGAGTTGCTGATCAAGAAGTGGATAACAAAGTATTTAATACTGTAATGGATTCCCCTTTGCAAGAAGAACAATCACAATTCAATGAAGCTGAAGAGATGGAAGTGTTGAATAATGAGCAATTCAAATGTTATGATCCAGACATCAGTGAACGAGAATTTTTTTTAAATCAAAAGGAGAATGAAGTCGACCACTCAAATGGGAGTCAGAATGAAGTAGATTTTAAGGTAGGGGAATACTTGCCTGAAAAAAATGTGGTTAAGGAAGCGATACAAAATTTGTCTGTATACACAAACAAACAACTAAGAATGGTAAAAAACGACGGGGTTAGAATTCGTGCACGATGTCTTGGGGATGTATCTGGTGGGCCAAACTTTGGTAGGAGACCACTTCTACAGATACGACGAAAAAAAATAAAAAATAGTGAGATTGATTGCCCTTGGACATTGCACGTGTCACAAAAGAAAGAAGATGACAGGTGGAGGGTAAAAACATATTACCCGGTCCCAACCTGTTTGCCCAGTAGAGAAATTCAATAATGTACGCAAGGGTATATTGCAAACAAAATTATACAACAACTCCAGGGAAACCCTAACATACCCACTTCTGCCCTAAGAGAGGAACTACAACGTACATATAAGCTGAATTTGACTTTTATGAAAGTCTTTAGAGCCAAGGCCATCGTCAATAACATGATAAGGGGGGATTACGAGAAACAATACACAATGCTCAGAGACTACGCAATGGAAGTCCAATTGAGGAATCCAGGTACGACAATTAAAATTGGTGTTGAATCGAGTCCTATTTTCAGTGACTAGACAAAGGACCTTCAAACGTATCAACATTTGTCTGGGTCCACTAAAGGAGGGGTTCAAATTAGGGAAAATAGAGTTATTGGGTCTTGATGGGGCGTTCATGAAGGGACCATATCCGGGGCAAAATTTAAGTGCAGTGAGTTTAGATTGTAACAACGAAATATACCCAGTCACATACGCAATAGTCGAGGCTGAAAACAAACTATGCTAGGCTTGGTTTTTGGAATGTTTAGGAGGAGATCTTGAAATTGGGCAGAATACGAACTTTACTTTCATAAGTGATCGCCAAAAGGTACCTGAAAATTGTTATAAAATTATAATTTTACATTGTGTACTGTTACATTTGTTAACATGTTATTCACTTGCAATTAATTATGGTTTGGTCCCAGCACTTGCTATAGTTTTCCCAACTGCTGAGCATAGGTATTGTGTTCGTAATATTCATGAGAATATGAAACTCCATTGGAAGGGCAAACCTATTAAGGATCTCATTTCGAAATGTGCACGAGCAGCTACAATACCCCATTTCAATGCAGCAATGATGGAGTTGAAGACTGTGAACAAAGAGGCATTCAAATGGTTGAACAAAATCCCACCTAAATATTGGAGTAGGAGTTCTTTTACAGGTACCATTTACATGTTTTCTATACTATGTATTGTAGAAACAAATTATTTTAGTTTTTTAAATAATAAACCTTCACATGTTTAACATGAAACTATAATGTAGGTCGTTGTCATTCAGATATCCTTTTGAATAATGTTTGTGAAGTTTTTAATTCCAAAATTGTGGAGGCAAGGGAGAGACCTATAATATCATGTTTGGAGTTTATTCATGAGTACATCATGAAAAAAATTGTCACTATCCAAAAGCATATAGCCAAAACTGAAGGCTTGCTAACCCCAACTGCTCAATCACTGATGGATAAAGTTAATGAAGAGGCTTCTAAGTGTAGAAGCATTTTTAATGGTAATAATAAGTATCAAGTTTCCACTGAGTTTGGTGAGCATTTTGTTGTGGACATGACGAAGAAGGAATGCAGTTGTCGAAAATGGGAATTAACTGGGATACCTTGCAAGCATGCTGTAGCTGCATTATGGAACAAGGCATCACATGGACAAAAAGTCCCACTGGCTGAGGAGATGGTGCATCCGTGTTATAGATTAGAAACATGGAAGAGTATGTACAAGTGTACCATTGAACCAATAAATGGTCTTGATTTGTGGCCAAAATCTGATTGCCCTACGACATTGGTTCACCCAAAGCATCACACTCAGGTATGTTCTTGAATATTTTTTGTATTGGGTTTCAAAATACAAGTTACAAATGTCTGACTTGATTATGCAATTGTTGTTGTTATTGTTAAAACAGGTGGGACAACCTAAAGTGAAGCAAAGGAGGGGGCTGGATGAATCAACATCTCAAGGTAGACAAAAGAAAAAGGGCCCGTACAAATTGTTAAAAAAATACGTAATCGTGACATGTAGCAAGTGTAACGATCCAGGTCGCAATTCGAGGTCTTGGAAGGAACAATCTGGCAAGGGAAAAAGGGTCAGTGACAAGTGATTAACCTTTGAAGAATGGGAAGGTTTTATGTTTGGTGTTTGGTAGTAGTGGTTACGTTTATGAACAATCTGTTTAAGTTATCTCTAAGACATTTGGTGTATTATGGTTAAGACATTATGTGTTTGTTATGGTGCGTCTTGTGTTAAGTTTAAGACATTAGACTCTTGTTATTGGTGTGGTTTGTAACTTCATTTCTAAACTATCTGTAGTATTTGTCTATTTGTTACGATACGTGTTGCTTTATTAGTTGATTTACAAATTGCCTGGTTATTGTTATTGTGTATTATGTTTTATATAACTACCATGTACATGTTTACGCAAACAATTAATTTCGTTGCCTAATTTTGAAATAATATCAATATACTCATACCGGTGGTTTATTACCTTGATAACTTAATATGATCTTAAACTTTTGCTGATCATACTTTACGTTAACTATAAAATTATAAGCTAGAACGAGGCTTCTATAAAAACATTAACTAATGACAATCACCATGACCTTCTGAGCATACTAAATGAGTAAATGGCAAACAAGTGTAGTTAACATTAATAGATTGATTCATCAATCTTACAAAACGGTTCAAACATCAAAATCTAGCACAAACGTTAACTACTAGATTTCTATCCATACTATTAACTATTCCCATAAACTACGACATCAAACACCCCCAAAATATGAAGTTGTACAACCCCCTTACAATTACAGTTAACATAAATCTTAAAACCCAAACCTAGTCAAACGTAGTAAACATCATGAAGATGATGAAGAACATCCACGACACTACCAGAACCATTTTGTACCTATGAGCCAACCTGAGTTCACCTTGAAGTCGAGCTATTTCTTCAAGATGCAACCGCCTCGCTTGCAACAACCCTGGAATGATCATCAGGGATCTACGACACATGGGAGGGTCCGAGCAACCCACAAACCCACAACGACTGCATCTCCAGAATCGCCTGCCTGTATTTAGATTTGTCTACGACGTACAAAGACTCGCTAGCGTGCCACATATGCAACAGACCATACCTGCTGCGCTGAGTCTTCGAGTTCTACCACACCAAACGTGAGTCGTGATTGTGTTAGACATTTGGAGTAAATGAGAATCCTTTTCCCGCTTATATTAACATGCTACGGGCACAAATGCGAATGGACAAATTTACCCCCACGTGATCGGCACATGTGGGGGGTTTAACGGTATATACATGACGGTAACGTCCAGAGGGACGAATCTGTTGATAATTGCAAACGTTAGTGACTCATAAAGGGCAAATCGGATACTTGGGGTTCCCTTTGTTAGTTTTGGTATACTTCAGGAAGTGTATCTGTAATTTGCTCTGAAAAATGAGACAATGTCAAGTGCCAAGGACCAATCTTGCTAATTTAGTCCGAATCAAGGACTAAGCTTGCAACGTTTACAATGTTCAACAAAAAGTGCAACAAAACAGAAACATTAAGGACCAAACATGCAATTTACTCTTTATTATATTTTAGCATCGGACCAAGGTATAGATTTATTTATTTTTATTCTTTCGTTTTTGGGCTAGCCTATGTGTACCCATCTCCTTCCTATCAATTGTTTTGTGCAGTCATATATATAAAACGAACCAGGACTATAGTTATTGATATTCTCTTTAGTCAGTGAGGGGTTTCTCTCCCCCTTTTCTCTCTCTTTCTTCAGGATCTTGTCTTCTACTCAATAATATTCTGGAATTTTCCATAAATCGTTAAAAAGGATTCAAAAGAGAGAACCAAAAGCCCAAATATTTATTATATGAAGATCTAACACTTTGCTTTCTTGAGCTTTTTGCTTGAGGAATATTTGATCGAAGAAAAATGTCTCAAGCTAATTGGGAAGCTGATAAAATGTAAGCCTTTTCTTTTTTCTAATCTTGTTAGTAATCTTGATTTTGTGCTAGATTCGTGTTGTGGGTGTCTGTCTTTCAATCTTCGTGGATAAATCATTATGATACGTTTTCTACCAGTCTTACGTTGTTCTTTTCGTCCTTACCCCCTTTAGTTATTCTAGGGTTTGTGCGTCTATCTTTTTATTTTTTCTCTTTACTTTTCATCAAAATTGTTTTATTTAGTAAGTTGTGTTTACTTGATAGATTCACCAGTCGCTATTGCCGCATTTTCAAGATGGCGAAAGGAAATAATTTTCCAATTTAGCTCCTTTATGGCTAACATAATCTTTTTGTTCTAAATTTCTTCATTTATTGTTTTCCCGATGCATTTAATCTAGTGAATAAAGCTCTAAATGTTGCTCCATTTGGTCTATTATCTTTACTAACTTTTTAAATTAAGAACTTGTTAATTTCAATTTTCAGTCGGTATTTCTTTAGATTTTGATTTATGCTCCATCTATCTGGCTTGGATACGCTTTTATTTGTGTAAAGATTCGAACTTTATGTACTTATTTGATAAATTCATGTTTAATTTGTTGTTTTTTCGGTTTAATTAAACAGGTTAGATGTTTATATACATGACTATTTGGTAAAGAGGGATTTGAAAGCCTCTGCACAGGCATTTCAAAATGAAGGAAAAGTCTCATCTGACCCTGTTGGTATGAATCAATTGAAAAATTTATGTACAAATAAGAAACCATTTTTTCTTTTTTCATGTTTATTTATCAAATTGTTTATAATTTGTTTATAAATTCCAGCTATCGATGCCCCTGGTGGCTTTTTATTCGAATGGTGGTCAGTCTTTTGGGACATTTTTATAGCAAGGACTAATGAGAAGCACTCAGAAGTTGCAGCTTCATATATCGAGGTTAGTTTGAGTTCTTAATTTTTTTATCTTTTTTAATTGCTCTATTTTTTGTTAATGACATGATCTCACTAATTATAGTAGTCACAAAACTTTGTTATGTTGTGATTGATTTTGTTAACGGTAAAATACAGAATAACACAATATATCTTCAACCATTTTATCGATTTATCCACTTAATTTTTGTATGCAGTGATTAAATCATTATACTTCTTTATTTTTTACCCGGTTTTGAAAAAGGTTAAATTACAACAATGCACAATATATTTTCACCGTTTTATCGATTTATCCACTTAACTATTTTCCGTAGTAATTAAACCGCAAAATTGCCCAATAACAAATAAAATATTATAATTGGTTAAACCGCAAAATTGCCAAAAATATAATTCTTTTTTTTTTTTGTAATTTGCCCTAAACTGTATATCATATTCTTTTTATAATTCCAGACACAATTGATCAAAGCAAGAGAGCAACAACAACAACAACAACAACAACCGCAACAATCACCACATCCACAACAACAACAGCAACAACAACAACATCAGCAAATGCAAATGCAACAACTCATATTGCAACGTCAGGCCCAACAGGCCCAACAGGCCCAACAACAACAACACCAACAACAGCAACAACAACACCAGCAACAACAACAACAACAACAACAACACCAACAACAACAACAGCAGCAGCAACAACAAAGGAGAGATGGGGCCCACCTACTAAACGGGGCTTCAAATGGGCTTGTGGGAAATGATCCTCTCATGAGACAAAATCCCGGGACCGCTAATGCTATGGCTACAAAGATGTATGAGGAGAATTTGAAAGTGCCACTTTCTAGGGATTCATTAGATGATGCGGCTATGAAGGTAGATCTTTCATTCAATCCTTTTACTTTTTATGGTATGTTAGTATTTTTTAATTTATTTTATTTTATTTTTTGATTTTTCAGCAAAGATATGGTGAGAATGTTGGGCAGCTTTTGGACCCAAAACATGCATCAATTTTGAAATCAGCTGCAGCCGGGCAACCTTCAGGGTAACTTAGTTTTTGTATAGTCCTAAGATGATTTTTTTTTTTTTTTCCGAAAAAGACGATATTTTGTGCATTTTTAAATATTCATGTTGCATGAAAATTGCAACATCTAATTTGGTGGATAGTTTGATTAAAGTATATGATTATTTGTTACAAATTTGCAAACGTCATTTATACACACAACACTCGGGCTTGTTTTTTTTGTTTTTTTGTTTTTACCATTTAAGTGTTGTATGTGCTGAATGTATAAATGATGTTTGTTATGAGCAAGTGCTATATACGTAAAGTCTGTTTACTTTTTGGACTGGATGAACGGTGTGAATGTGGGTAAATGACCATTTTACCCTTCTGTTTAAAAGTGATGCTCAATAAGAATTAATAAATGACATGAATACATACAGAACAAATTCAAACACACAAACTGCAGAAACACCTATATATATGTGTGTGTGTGTGACTGTGTGTATGTATATATATATATTATGTGCTTAAAGTATGAAGTTCATTAACTCAAAAAGAAATAGAAACTCGATGTGGAAAAAACCCTAATTCTAACTTGGAGTCTTTTACATGGAACATTCCTATACGTGACGTGTTGAAAGGGAGCATTTAATCCTAGTTATAAATCATCATAAATCCATAAATTTTGTATGTGCCATGTTTCCTTAAGTAGGAACCCTATTTCATTTTGGATGGATTTTGTTTTTCATAACATGTTCTTCATTTAATAAACTTATAATAATTTAAATCCAATTCTTTCAGGCAAGTGTTGCATGGTACATCTGGTAGCATGTCTCCTCAAGTTCAAGGTCGGAACCAACAACTTCCGGGATCTGCACCCGTGAGTACTCTTACACCCCGAAAAAAAACCTTTATTAAAGTTATCAAATTTAGAGGACTAAATATGCCAATTTTATAAAATCATTACCAAATATTTTGTTATGCTACATAAAAGCACAAAGATCATAAAAATATACAACGAATCATCATACATGTGATATGATCTCATTTGGCACTAATTTATGTTGAGTAGGAGATAAAGACGGAGATGAATCCAATATTGAATCCCCGAGCTGCGGGCCCCGAAGGGTCATTGATTGGAATTCCTGGTAATATTTTGTTTTGTTTAGTCCATTAAATAAGTTTGAACATTTAGAACCAATAAAACTCGTAGATTTGGAGTTTTCTTCTTGTTTTTCATAGAAAGGAAATCTTTTTGATTTTTTGTCAAACAGAATCATACATGTTTTTAGATTATGAAAACGGAAAACTTACCAAACAAATATTTAATTGCCGGTTCATTTAATCAAGTTGTGTTTTTACAGGATCAAATCAAGGTGGTAACAACTTGACATTGAAAGGATGGCCTCTCACGGTGAGTTGCACTTGAATTAACTCCATACCTTTATGTGGTCAAGTTTCTTACACGGGATTAGACAAGCTTTCTAAGGCTATTTTCGATGATAACGATGACGAGGGCATTTACGTCTTTTGCACATACGAGAAATCAAGAGCAAGTCCTTGTCCCACCTTTTTGGGTGGGACAAAAAATTGTAAATTTTTGTCACGCTGACATCAGTCTCGGTCCCAGTCCAATGCATGACAAATGCAGTACAATTTGTTTTGTCCTGTCTTGTCCTGCGTAACAAACGGGCCTGGCCCGTTTGTCATGCAGGACAATACAGAACATAAAAGTGTACCGTGTACTACATTTGACATACATTGGACTGTGATTGATACTGATGTCAATGTGACAAAAATTATAATTTTTTGTCCCACCCAAAAAGGTGGGACAAGGACTCGCTCTCGATCTCTCGTATGTGCAAAATACGTAAATGCCCTCATCATCGTTATCATCGAAAATAGTCCTAGAAAGCTTGTCCGGTCCCATGTAACAAACTCGGCTTTTACCCACCAACAAATTCCATTTTTTGTAAAAATTTTTGCGATATTTTCAATTGGGTTTGATAGGGTTTGGATCAGCTGCGGTCTGGTCTACTACAACAACAGAAGTCGTATATGCAAGGTTCCCAGCCGCTTCATCAGCTACAAATGCTGACACCTCAGCATCAACAACAGCTTTTGTTAGCACAACAAAACATGACATCACAATCTGCTAATGATGAAAGCAGAAGGCTGCGAATGCTTCTGAATAATCGAAGCATGAACATGGGTAAAGATGGTCTTTCCAATTCGGTTGGTGATGTGGTTCCAAATCTTGGATCCCCTATGCCTGTTTTGCCACGTGCCGATCAAGAAATGATGCTCAAGGTGCCTTTTTATTATTTTTTTTAGAGTAAATTACAGTTTTGGTCCTTGTGGTTTATACCAAGTTACGGTTTTGGTCCTTGTTTTGAAAATCTTGCACTAGTTTCCAAATATTTCACTTTTGGTCTTTATGGTTTCCAAATCATTCACTTTTGGTTCTTGTGGTTTACACAAACGGTAACAGAGGGAGGGACTAAAAGCGAAAGATTTGGAAACCACAGGGACCAAAAGTGAAAGATTTAGAAACCACAGAGACCACGGTGCAAGATTTTGAAAAGTAGGACCAAAACTGTAATTTGGTGTAAACCACAGGGACCAAAACTGTAATTTACTCTTTTTTTAATTACCTTTTTCTTTTGTGTCGGGTTATTATTATATTATTAAAAGCCAGGTGGGTAAAATTTTAAAAGGGTTACTTATATACAAGAAATAGCAACATACATTCGTCTTTCAGTTTACTATAGCATTCTACTTTCTTTTCTACCATACAAATATAACTATTACAAATATAATAGAAAGAAATTAGCGGGGTGCTTTAATAAACAAATAAATGTACGTTTTCTTTTTTACGATTATAGCCTTTAATAATCGATTGACTCTATATTTACAACTTCCTAGATCGATAAATTCAAAAAATTGGATCATGATTTTAATAAATAGTTTTTGCAACCATCTTTAGTATACAAACATAAGAAAGTACATTGCTATTTTCCTTATCCCTATTACTCATTAAATAACTTAAGTACGCCTTTTGTAGTTGAAAATGGCTCAACTGCAACAACAACAGCAACAACAACAACAACAGCAACAAAACGGTAACCCGCAACAACAACAGCAACAACAACAACAACATCTTCAGCATTCTCTCTCTGCTCCTTTAATTCAAAATTCAAATTTAAATCTTCAACAAGAAAAGATAATGGGGACAAGTAGTGTAACTGGAGATGGAAGCATGTCAAATTCCTTTAGAGGAAATGATCAGGTATGTTCAATCTTGAATGTACTTTAATCTTTTTTACCAATATAGACAATGTACTTTATTTTTTATCCGTAATAGCAACATAACATACTTACATTATGTCATTATTTTACCGATAATTGCTTTATGTAAAGGACAAATTATGAAAAAAGCACTATATTTTTGCACTTTTTCTGGTTTAACCATTTAATTTTCATTTGTTCTAATAAAACCACTAATTTTTGGAAAAAATTTCAACCTGACCACTATGACCTGAAGAAGTTACTGGTAACAGTGGCTTCGATGAAACTTTTTACCAAATATGGTGGTTTTTACGAATCTTAAAAATTGGTGGTTAATCCGAATTTTTTGCAAAATATAGTGCTTTTTTCGTAATTAGACCTAGATAATGTTTACACTTTAATTTATATAATTACGGAAAAAACACTATATTTCATTACTTTTTCTGCTTAAACCATCAATTTTTCATTTGTTCTAATACACCACCAATTTTTAGTCTAACCATTATGACCGGAAGATCCGGTAATAATGGCTTCAATGAAACTTTTTACCAAAAATTGGTGGTTTTTTCCAAATCTTTTAAAAATTGGTGGTTAAACCGAACTTTTGGCAAAATATAGTATTTTTTTCGTAATTAACCCTTATGTAAATTGAAACCTGTAAGCATTTTACAAGTTTGAGGTTATATAATGCTATTATCGGTAAGGAAATGTAAATATGTTGCTATTACAAGTAAAGTAATATAAATACGTTGCTATTATGGGTAGAGTTAATCATGTGATATGGTTTCTAATGTATTTTGAGATTTAAAAAAAAAAACAGACGGGAAGAAAGAGAAAGCAGCCCGTGTCATCTTCGGGACCCGCAAACAGTTCGGGAACTGCCAACACTGCGGGCCCATCGCCCAGCTCAGCACCTTCAACCCCTTCAACTCATACACCGGGAGACGTGATTTCAATGCCTAATTTGCCACATAACACAAGCTCTTCAAAACCTATGATGATGTTTGGTACTGATGGTCCCACCACTCTTACCTCACCATCAAACCAATTGGTGAGTCAGAGTGACATGGCATGACATGGCATGATATGACATGACATGACATGACAGAACAAATTGTACTGTGTTTGGTGTGCATTGGATTGGGACTGAGACTGATGTTAATGGAACAAAAATTGCAATTTCTTTTTATCCCATCCAAAAAGGTGAAACAGGGTGGGATAGGGACTCGCTCTTGATCTCTCGTTTGTGCAAAAGACGTAAACGCCCTCCACATTGTGAAAAATAGCCCTAGAAATCTTGTCCAGTCCTATCCAGTATTGTTCTGTCTTTTGTTACACTAGACGGGATGGGACTGGACAAGCTTTCGAGGGCTGTGCTCAGATGATAAGGATTAGGAGGGCATTTACGTCTTTTCCACAAAGAGATCAAGAACGAGTCTCTGTCCCATCTTTTTTCACCTTTTTGAGATTTGTAGGGCTATTTTCGATGATTACGAGGGCGTTTACGTCTTTTGCACAGACGAGAAATCGAGTGCGAGTCCCTGTCCCATCTTGAGAGGGACAAAAATTGCAATTTTTTGTCCCGTTGATATTTGTATAGGGATGATAAGGACGAAGAGGGCATTTACGACTTTTGTACATCTGTAAATAGGGGCTTTAAGGTGAATTTGCCTTTTAGTTCTTATTGGCAATATATAATTTTGCAGTGGGATGATAAGGACATTGTGCAGGCTGACATGGATCGTTTTGTGGAAGACGGTTCTCTTGATGATAATGTCGAGTCTTTTTTATCCCATGATGATAATGATCCAAGGGATCCAGTTGGTCGTTGTATGGATGTAAGCAAAGGTGAGTCACGGGGTATAATTTCTATCTATTTTTTCTTTCATTTCCTGAAGTAATTTTTAGACATCATTTATACAGACAACACTTGATAAAATTGAAACATGGCCTTATTATTGTTTACTATAGTGGTTTGAATTTTTTGTTAAGTTTCAAGATCTCATCTGTTTGTTTTTTTCTTTTTTTCTTTTTTAGAGTTCACATTTACGGAAGTGAATTCTGTTCGCGCGAGTGCAAGTAAGGTGGTGTGTTGCCACTTTTCATCAGATGGTAAACTTCTTGCGAGTGGTGGCCATGATAAAAAGGTATATATACCAATATTGATTTTAGTAACATATAAGCACCAAGGAATCTCATAATGAGATCTAGAATAAAAAAAAGGTCAACCGAAAGTCAAGATAAAGTAACATAGTATTCTACTTTCATTTCTTCCTATTGTGACATTGTATTTAAAAATCCACCAAGCTATAGCAATGTCAATCTAATACAAATTAATTCACTGCTACTTGGTTTTTTTAAAGTATAATGCTCTAATAAGAAAATAATTGACAGTACAATGCTATAGTTGGTTACAATTTTCAAAAAATAAGAAAAAAAGTTTGAAAAGTACAATGATGTAATAGAGAGAAATAAAGTCATGATACTATAATACACAAATAAACGAAAGTACGTTGCTATTTTTCGCATTTGGTGATAAAAAAAAGTTAAATGATTGTTATGCAGGCGGTATTGTGGTACACGGATTCTTTAAAGCCAAAGACAACTCTTGAAGAACATTCATCATTGATTACGGACGTGCGGTTTAGTCCAAGCATGCCACGCCTTGCCACATCATCTTTTGATAAAACCGTCCGTGTTTGGGATGCTGATAATGTTAGTTCACCTTTTTTTACCGATTTAAAAGGAAAATAATAAAAAATATGCAGAATAACAATTTTAC
This sequence comes from Cichorium intybus, assembly GCA_023525715.1. Lineage (NCBI taxonomy): Eukaryota > Viridiplantae > Streptophyta > Magnoliopsida > Asterales > Asteraceae > Cichorium > Cichorium intybus. The sequence goes on from CM042017.1 coordinate 74,870,403, forward strand.
TTGCATCACTTTATCGATTTAGCCAGTTAACCATTTGTTATGGAAATTATGTAAAAGTAAAACCGAGTGGCTAAATGAATAAAATGGTGGAAGTATATTGTGTTTTTATATATCCCCCCCTTTTACAAGAACGAAAAATAGGTTCATTTAACGGTCGAATAAGTATATTGGTTTAAACACTACATAAAATAGTTAAGTGGCTAAAATCATTTAATGATGAAAATACATTTTTTTTTTTGTATTTTACTCGATTCAAAATAAATATATTTTACGATTGTATATGGAACATTGTCTGATTTGCATTTTGATTTCAAATTGCAGCCTGGATTTTCACTGCGTACATTTATTGGGCATTCTGCATCAGTGATGTCATTAGACTTCCACCCAAATAAAGATGACCTCATCTGCTCGTGTGACGGGGATGGGGAAATAAGATATTGGAGCATAAATAATGGTAGCTGTGCACGTGTATTCAAGGTAAAAGAAAAAACTCTCAACCATAATATGAATCTTCATGTTTGAAAATCGAATCCATCTCCTTTTTCAGTTTCAAAAGTTTAATACTTGATCATTCCGTAATAATCTCTAAAAAAATCGTTTTTTTAAAGGTTTTGCAACATTTTTCATTTCAAACGCCCCTTGAAAGTTGCAACATTTCCTTTTTGGGCAAAATACAGAAAAACATAGCAACGTACTTTCCCCATTTTATTACCGATTTTAACTATTTTCATCAAACCGTATACTTTTTTGAGTGTCTAAAAAACCTATTTTCACCGTTTTATCGATTTAGCAACTGAACTATTGTTTTCTTATTGATTAAATAAAATGGTGAAAGTACGTTGGTTTTTTTTGTATATTGCTCAGATAAAAAAAAAATATTAATTTGTATATTTATTTATTTTCTGGATTAGGGTGGGACGGCTCAAGTGAGATTCCAACCACGTCACGGAAGATATCTTGCAGCAGCTGCGGAAAACATCGTTTCGATACTCGATGTGGAGACACAAGCGTGTCGACATTCCTTGCAGGTTCTTTTCTACTATTTATGGTTAAATGCAAAAAATAGCAACTTACTTTCATGGATTTGTTTTTTTATAGCATCCTACTTTCATTTCTTCCTATTACTACATTTGTACTTTGAAAAATCTTCTGCTCATTTCATCCTTCCCCGTTTTTTCGTCTTCTTTAGGGTTAAAATGAAGAAAATAACAACATACTTCCATTGATTTTTTATTTTGTATGTTAGACATGTACTAAATTCTAGCAATGTCTTCCAAATATATTATCAATTTTCACTGCTATGATTGGATTGATTTTACAAGTATAATGTTCTAATAAGAAAAGAAAAATGAAAGTTGAATGTCTCAATAAGAAAAACAATCGAAAGTACTATTCTCTTCTGCTCATTTTATCGTTGCCCATTTTTATGTCTTTTTAGGTTAAATCAAGAAATAAAACATACTTCTATTGATTTGTTTATTATAACATCCTTCTCTTATTTTTTCTTATCACAAACATTTTACTTTGAAAGATCTTCTTAGTTAAAGCAATGTCATCCAATTATATAACAATTTTCTCTGCTATAATTGTGCTGACTTTTCAAACTATAATACACAAATAAATACAAGTGATTTTGAGTGGAATTTTGCATTTGTAGGGGCATACAAAACCGATTCATTCGGTTTGCTGGGACCCAAAAGGGGAGTATTTGGCGTCTGTTAGTGAAGACTCGGTGAGAGTTTGGTCCCTTATGGCGGGAAATGAAGGGGAGTGTATACATGATCTTAGCTGTAATGGGAATAAGTTCCATTCTTGTGTTTTTCATCCCAGTTATGCTTCATTATTGGTCATTGGCTGTTACCAGGTCAGCTTTTAATCTCATTTCATTTATAATAATAAAAATGGTATGATCAATGACGGTTAAAAAGGAAACAGGTTGGAAAAACCATTTTTCATGGTTACGAGATTTCGATATCGAGCTAATGTAGAGGAAAATGGAATTTTGTTTCAATTTTTTCGGTTGCGTTTTGTTTCTTAAATATAAAAAACAGAAACGAAAACGAACCGGAACCGCCCAAAATACCAAAAATTTCATTTTGGTTCACTTCAATCAAAAACCAAACCATGCTCACCCCTAATGGTTTACAAATTATGTTCCACGGAAATGAAAACAAACCGACCCAAAATTATGTTATATTAAAAAAGGGATGTTTTGAAAGGCTTTTTTAACATGAATGATTTTTCTGAAAACATTTAGAAATGTGTGGTTTTTCTGCAAAAATACAATGAAATAAAGCAATGGTTTTTCTGCAAAAAACAAAATAATAAATAAATAAAGCAGTGATTTTTAGATAAAAGGTGAAAACCAAGTGTTTTTTTTGAAATTTCCCTTACTGATTTAGCCAATACTGTTATTATAATAATCATAAAAGATACTAGTTTATTGGCTAAATCGATGAAGTGGTGAATTCCCTCATCATAAAAAATAAGGAATAATGTCATAAAATGATGAAAATTAATATTCAGTTTGCTCTTTGAGTCCCTTATCTTCTAATTGTACTTAATAGGCCAATAATTATTTGCGACTTGGTAATTCTACCGTATTGGATGCCACAGTGCACACAATTCAATCCCACATTCTAATGGGGTAATAAGAAACCAAAAGAATTTTATTGGTCTATTAGGTACAATTAGAAAACAAGTGACCCCAAATGCAAATTTAATATTATTGGTTGTCATTTTACGACATTAACCCCAAAAATCAATGGTACACTCGATTAATTGCATTATGCATTTTTATGTTTTCAACGCAGTCGTTGGAGTTATGGAACATGTCGGAGAACAAGACAATGACACTGTCGGCACATGAAGGATTAATTGCGGGTTTGGCATTGTCAACCGTTACGGGTTTGGTAGCTTCGGCTAGCCATGATAAGATTGTTAAGCTTTGGAAGTGAAAAAAACAATGAAGAAAGTTGATGTGATTCGATGTGTTGTACACTCACCACTCGAAACTAAATTCTGTTTCTTGTTTCAAGTCTTGTCAAATGATGTAGTTTGTGTTACTTATCTAATGTTGTGTATTGTTTGTATTCTAGAAATGTTTGATTTTAATCTAATTGGTGTAACTTTATTTCTATTAGTTTGTAGCTGTTTGTTCTGTTGCAATTAAGTTTGGACAATTGGACTAATGAATTGGTTGTTTTAATGATGTATTTGCTATACACACAAGAAGAAAACAAGTCTTTCAAGGTTTACTAATATGGATGTTGAGCTTTAAAAGTACTATTAATTGAGCCTAATTTGCACAATCAAAATAGGTTTTACTGTATAAGATTTGGAGATAACTTTGATCTCAGTCTCTTTAATATCAGATTTTAGAGCCCTCAAAAAGATATACAAATTCGTCGAACCCAAGCCAGAATTAGCTGGCTAGATTAAGATATTTAACCTGTTCAATAAAATGGGTTCGATTGGGATGATTTGAAAATATTCATCTATTTTGAACCCGTCAACCTATTTAAATATGATACGGATCAGGAGATTTTAATGGGAAATGTCCCAAAACCAAGAATATTACATTTGTATTCTAGAAGGGATAAAAAGGGAAATGTTGAACGTGGCTAGAAGAAGTCGTTAGGAGAGGGAGAGGAGAATAAAAGGGAGCAGAATTGTTTGTGGGAGTTTGGATAGTGCTAGTCTGGCTGGTTGCTTGGTGCATGAGAGACGGAGATTCCCTGGAACATTGTCGTCCTGTTATTTTACATTATTGAATACAATCATCGTTTTTAGGGGCTGTTCGGTTTGTAAGAATTCGAGGGAATTGGAATCCAATTCTTTCGAATTCCTGCGTTTGGTTCAAGTTTTCTTTAAAGGAATTAGATTCCAATTCCATTGAAATGGAAGGAATGAATTCATTTGGTGGTTGGATGAAATTTATTCCCTTGGAAGAAGGAATGTGCAAGATTACTATTATAACCTTCTATTACATTACAAATAGAAACCATATACCACCACCCACCACGACCACAACCACCACCGCCACCGCCACCGCAACCACAACACCCACCACCAACGCCACCGCCACCACCGTCACCTATCGCCACCAACCACCACCACCACTACCCACCATCACCGCTGCTAGACACTGCCACCTACCACCACGATCACCTACCAGCACCACCATTGTCACCCACCCCCACCACCACCCACCGCCTCCCACCACAACCACCCACCACCGCCACCCACTATGACCACTGCCACGACTGTCTCCTACCACCCATCACAACCGCCACCACCACCTATCGCCACCCACTATGACCACTGCCACCACCGTCACCTACCACCCATCACAACCGCCACCACCTATCGCTATCCACCACCACCACCCACCACCACCGTCACCCACTAGCCACTACCTGTAAGACCCGATCCTCGAAACGACTATCTTGGACTTAAGGAAGATTGTCTAAGGAAAACCGGCATTATCACCGCTAATTAGGGGAGTTAGCGCCGCTAATGGTGGCTAGATCTACACGCGGTAAGCCTGTAGTTAGCGACGCTAACTGTATGGTTAGTGCCGCTAACCGCCGTTATTGCAAAACCATAGAATCTCAAGCCTTGGGCCCTATTAATGTACCGTAAACCCTAGGAATGTCATTTCTACAGCCTCCATTTCTCCTAAAACCCTATATGCTTGAACATTAGACCTTTGGTAGTGATTTTTGGCTTAGAAGAACCACTGAGAAGATTTCTTGGAGAAGAAGGCTTAAGGAAGGGAAACAAGAGAAGAATCCTTAGCCCTGGAATCAATTAGAGTTGTTGTTCTGGACCATTGTAATTATTCAATCATCTATTTTCTCCATAGAATGGAATTCCCTTCTAGCTTGAGTTAGGTTATTGGTGTTCTTGGTCCTTGTAGAGTTGATCTTGGAGTTGGGGATACTCTAAGCATCCTAGTCCCCTGAATATTTTTCGCTTTGAACCACTGGACCAGAAAGTTGTAATGGTTCTAAGTTTGTAGGCCTTGGATGATGGATCTAGTCCCCTTTTTGATCTAGGTATGAGATTTGACATGCATGACAAGAAAGTTCCCATTTTTATGAGATTACAGACCATTTAGAGGTATCCTGGACGTGTTTGGCCCTTGTCTTAACATATTAAGAGCTTAACAAGGAAGTTGAGAAGTTCGTGGTTAGCACCGCTAACATAGGGAGTTAGCGATGCTAACTAGGGTGAAAACCTATTTCTGGATCTAGGCTTAGCGATTCTATTAGAAGGTGATAGCGATGCTAAGCATTGACTTTGACCTTGATCGTTGACTTTGACATTCGACTTCACCACTTGACTTTTTGGTCAACTTGAGTGGATTGGGAATTTAACCGTAGGGATCGGTTTTGGACCTCCCGAGTTCTAATATACGACTTATAATAAGTTAGGGGTTCGTATCGCTTAGCGGGTAAAGATAGTTCGTGTGTGTTACGACAACAGATTCAGGTGAGTCTCCTCACTATACTATGTGTGAAGTTACATGTGTAGGTAACTCGGTACTATAGGGAGAGATGGTGTGCTTAATAGTGTAGGACTGTTTGTGCTTGTATATAGTCGTATGATTTGTTCTTATGGCTTTGTGCTTTGTGCTTGGAAATGGCGGGATAGACCAGTGTCGGGATATGATTGTGTTAGGTCCCTAGGTTAGGACGATGCCGGGTTTGGGTCGTTCTGGGTACCAACCAAGTGTTAGTCAGAATGAGGATAGTGACGGGTTAGAACTGTGCCGGAGTGTTGTATGTGTATGAGTGTGATGGAACATGTGGTATCTTGAGGAACTCACTAAGCTTTGTACTTACTCTCTCACTTTTAATGTTTTCAGGTACTTCCTTCGATGGGGGCTATGACGCAACGTGACTGTACGGTATCCAAAGTATTTTATTTTAAAACTTCCGGCGGGTTGAATTGTATTAAACTCGCTACTATGGTTTTTGGAATATAAGGTTTTGTAAGACAACAGACGAATGTTTTATGGTTTATGAAATGGTTTTTGTTATTGTACTCTGATTTTAAAAATAAAATTTTGGGTTTAAAATTTGGGACATTACACTACCACCCTCCACTGTCACCACCATCCACCACCACCACCACCCACCCACCAGTAAAAAGTTAAAAAACAAAGTAAAATTATACAAAAAAACAAGAAGGGCAAATTTTTCATTGACAAGAAATTCCATTTCCTGCCAACCAAACAAAATAATGGATTTCTGACGCTTGTCTGTTTGGTTGTTTTAATGATGTATTTGCTATACACAGAAGAAAAAAGAGGAACAGAGTCACCAAGTCACCAGGGAAAGAAGTATTTTAAGGTGTACAAGTATGAATGTTGAGCTTTACTAGTACTATTAATTTATTTGGAGATAACCTAATTTGCACATTCCGAATAGGTTTTGCTAGGTTTTATTGTATAAGAATTGGAGATCAGTTTCATTAATATCAGATTTTAGAGCCCTTAAAAAGATATACACACTCGTCAGAACCCAAGCCAAAATTAGTTGGCTAGATTAAGATATTTAAACCATTCAATAAAACGGGTTGGATTGGGATGATTTGAAAATTTCGATCTATTTTGAACCGTCAACCTATTTAAATATGATATATATATATATATATATATATATATATATATATATATATATATATATATATATATATATATATATATATATATATATATATATATATATATATATATATATATATATATATATATATATATATATAGAAGTAGGTTCCATTGAGAATGAAAATTATGTTGAGAATGCGAGAATGAATCTCAGCCACATATTTTTTTCTTGCCGCTATAATGTTTTAACGCCATCGGAGTGTTGACGCTCTAATGACGAGATATGTATTATTATTCACATATGATTTTCACCACCACTTCCACCTTCACCACCTTCGTTACCACCACCACCATCGTCGCCGCCACCACCACCGCTGCCGTCACCATCTCTACCACCACCGTCGTCGCCGCCACCTCCCCCAACGCCACCGCCACCAACCACCACCACCGCTACTGCCAACGTCGCCACCTCTCCTACCATCGCCGCTACCACCTTTACCACCACCTCCACCATCGCTACCATAACCCACCGCCACCACTACCACCTCCACCACCGCCGCCACCACCACCACAATCGTCACCACCCACCTCCACCAACGCCACCACCCCACGAACACCTTCCCCACCATCACCACCATCATCGCCACCCTCTATCGCCATCACCATCATCATCGCCACCCTCTACCACAATTCCGACCACCACAACCATATATGTATATTTATATATGTTTATTCATATATGATTATATGAATATTGTTCAAAGTCTCATGACAACTATGTTATAATATGATTAGATTCAATTAAGTACTAAGTAGGCAAACGAGATCCACAACATACAAATACAAATTTAAATACAAACAACATTTATTACATCAAATTTAAATGGTCTTGTGGGTTTCTAAGGTACACCCTACTTTTCATCAACTTCATTCTTCAAATCTGCATCATGGGTAAAAACAGGTCAACTACGAGAGTTGGTGAGTAATCAAGTTTTATTAGAGAAAATTGTGAGTTTGAAATATTGATAATTTGAAACTTGTTTTCTTTTGAAGTCGACAAGCAAGTGTTATTGAGATAACGGTTTATAAATCAAAAATATTGATTAACAAATGATAACAACAACAATAAGTCCTCACCCTATATGTACATATACATGTATATATATATATATATATATATATATATAGGATGGAGCATCTAATCATCATACACACTCAACCACGTGCGATCAATCACCTTAGCGTCCCAAGGCGGGGTGGTCAACCCAATAGCGCTATTATTGTCCATAACGTACCTCAAGAATACGGGCATAGTCATGGAGATTAGACTAAAAATGATAATGCACTACAAGTACATGTGGCGTAAACAAACAATAATTATACAAATAATGATTCAAGTATAAATGTCCCAACAATGTCTCAATTGTGATAAAATAATAAAATGAAGTTGAAAACACATTAGAACCACATGATACACCCCAAAAGTATTGAAAATTATAAAATATGGGGTAGATTACTCATATTAGTCCAAACGGAATACGCGTGTCGTACGAAAGACGGCTCGGGTCAAAATGACGCAGAACCTAATATAATTAATAGTTTTGGCTTAGGAATCGATAAACGGGAATGGAGTATTAATAAAAATAATTAGACACATATTCTTATATTAGATGAATTAACAATAATCCATTTTGATTTGAATATTAATGTATTCATATGTTAAATGAATATTAAATTGAATTAATTACTTTGGATTATTAATTTATGTTTTCAATTTAGGCAAGATTTTAATAATTTCTTATTAAAATAATAACTTGCCAAATTATAAGTATTTGCAGATTTTTTTTATATTATAAACAATTATTTATATGATATAATCATTAAAAAATACATTTTTACATGCTTAAATACTTAAGAAAATGGTTTTAAATATTAAACAGTAATGAAACATTCTGAAATTATCCGAAAATCATTATTTCATACAATATTAATTACTGTAAAATTTTCATATTTTTCTGAACTGTTTTAGTATTTATTTAATATTTTAATGATTAAACAACAACAAAATTGGGGAAAAATAATAAATAATCCCCAAAAATTCTGAAACATTAACCATAGTTCTCTAACATGATATAGAGCCTAGTGTGAGTGTTTTGGATATTTGTGACTATGAGAAGTATTTCTTATGTTTTTCTTTATTAATTAATCAATAAAATCATAAATAATAGTAAACTATTAAGGAAAATTCATTAAACTTTTTATTTATGATTAATATGTCATATATGATATTGTGACAAGGGTTTATAATTTTCGGACTTGTATAGCTATTTATTATCAATTTAACCCATTAAACAATCATTAAATTGGGAAAAATAAGCAAACATTCTTACAAAAATCTGTAAAGTTTTTCATGGGGTCTTTATAATGTTATTAAGGTGCGAAAAATATAAAATCTTGTTTTTGACATACATAACTATATTTTTCTATTTATTTATCTTCAACAAAATAAAATACACAATAACCATAAAACTGTAATATAAATGCATGAAACTTCATAAATTATTTTTTCTCAGTTTATGGGACATCCCATAATTTTCTCAGAATTTATTGAATACAAAAAGTATTTTATATGAATTATTGCCCTATTTTAGTGCAATAATTATAATAATTCGATAAAAATGAGTTAATTTCTGAAAATTTCCAGAACTTCTTATTTTATTAATGGGATTCTGAGAAAAATCAGGTTTATATATAAAATGAGTTTTAGATATTTTGGTGGATTTAATTTGTTTCATGTATGAATTTGAAACTTTTAACAACATACCTTGAGGAATGCTTCAAGAGGGATGAAGATTTGAGTATGAGGGATTGTTCTTGGCTGGAAAATGAAGCTTTCTTGGAAAAATTTCGAGATTGAGAGTGAGAGAAAGAATAGAGAGGGTTTGAGTGGTGATAAGAATAATGTGATGAGAGGAAAAGGAAAGGAAAGATGATGGGAGGTGTGAGTGGGAGACCATGGGAATATCTTTTGACTTTTGGTGGTCTTCATAATTTTCCACTAGCACAAGCATCTTAAGAGTTTTATAAAATTTAATGTAGTGTTTATAAAAATAGAGTTTTAAAAAAAATAGGTTATTATTTGATTATAACAATCTACTTTGATTTGAAGTTTAATTATAGCATTCAAGTTTGATTCTTTTAATTTAATTAGATAATTATACTTTTATATGATTATAATATGGTATCATAATTTAATTTGATTATAGTTATAACGTTATACTATGCTATATTGCTATTAACGTCAATTTATAACGTAGTGTATGAGTTTTGATCCTATTAGCGTCAAGTAATCTCGAGTAGGGTTTATTAAATTTCCAATTGGGTTGGGTTGACCCGAATCCATTTTAGGCGGATGTCACAGTCTCCCATACTTTAGGAAATTTCGTCCCGAAATTTAATAAGAAAGTACCTTAAGAGAAAAGATGCGGGTATTTGGTACGCATATGATCCTCACGCTCCCATGTATACTCGTGTTCACGTGCCGACTGCCACCTGACCTTGACCAGGGGAATGCGACTTCTTTTGAGTTGCTTTTCCTTCCTGTCGGCAATTTCCAAGGGTTTCTCGATAAATTCCATTGTCTCGTGAATTTGGATATCCTCGAGAGGAACACGAAGGTTCTCGTCTGCTAAACACTTTTTGAGGTTAGCTATATAAAATAGTGGGTGAACTTTCTGAAGCTCTGTTGGTAGATCCAACTCATAGGCTACTGGTCCGATCCTTTTCAGGATCTTAAACAGGCCTACGTAGCGTGGTGCCAATTTACCCTTGCATCCAAATCGAACCACACCTTTCCATGGGGACACTTTTAACATGACCATGTCACCCACGGTAAATTCAAGCGGTTTGCGTCGCTTGTCGGCATAACTCTTTTGTCGGCTACGAGCTATGAGAAGGTTATTGCGAATCTGAGTGATTTTGTCGGTTGTTTCCTGGATAAGCTCAGGACCAACGATTGGAGAATCCACTGTTGAGCGAATTACGTGAGACTCACCAATTTCATGCCGTCAAATAGGAGATCGGCATTTACGGCCATACAATGCCTCAAATGGTGGCATCCCGATGCTAGAATGATAACTGTTATTATAGGAAAATTCCACCAACGGTAAATGAGAGTCCCAGTTTCCTCCGAAATCTAAGACACACGCCCTCAACATATCTTCGAGTGTTTGAATTGTCCTCTCAGATTGACCATCGGTCTGAGGATGATAGGCGGTACTGTAAGTATGTATATATGTATGTATGTATGTGTATGTATGTTTGTATGTAAGTATGTCTGTGTATGTATGTATGTATATGTATGTATGCATATGTATGTATGTTTGTAATGTCATTTTATAGCTGATACGCATAAGAGGAATAAAATATGCAAGATACAGGTGGACCACGAGCTGTATATACGCCAGGTGAGTAGGTTCTAATCCATTATTATGATATTATTTAATTAAATGTTCTTTGAATTATTTCCACTTTCAGGAGATATAATTAATTTTTTTTCTATAAAGAGTCTTTTCGTTTTCTCTGTCCTTATCGGAGTTAAGCAGTTAATGTTGAAAAAATAGCACCTAGGGTAATCGAAAGGTTTTTTTTTAAAAGTCTTTTCGTTTTCCTGTCCTTATCAAGTTAAGCAGTTAATGTTGAAAAAATAGCACCTAGGGTAATTGAAAGGTTTTTAAAAGTCTTTTCGTTTTCCTCCGATGAATATAATCTCAGAAGATCTAGGGCCTTCATCTTTGGGCTTTGCTTATGAGCAATCTCAAAACTTACTTCCAGGTTGAATTCTAGTACTTTTATGTCAGTTTGGTTTTTATCATCTAACATTTGTTTTTTTTTTTAAAGATCCACTAATGGATAGTTTAACGGATTACAATCCATTCATGGACGAGCACTTAACGAACAGTGAGATTATCCCCATGAATCAAGGATTCATGGCTAGCATACAGAATGACAATCAACTACAGGTGATTCATAACGTCAGTGTTGGAATGAATCCTGAGTTTGAGGGAGGTTTTCAATACCAGAATCACCTTCAGATGATTCAAAGAAATCTAGAGGGATTTCAAAACCCTGGGTTCATAGCTGAAAATCAACAGTTACTGTCGACGTCAGATACTAATGTTATTGCACCAAAGTTTATCTTTGGTCAGGATCATGCTCAATTGATCCAGAATGACAATAGCACAACCGGATTTGATTCTTTGAGTCCAAGAACCACAGTAGTTGGCAGTGGAAGTGGTTCTAGACAGCCATTAAGTAAGGAAGCAATAGCTCGGCACTTTAACAAGCCCCTTTTGGAAGCTGCAAAGGAACTCAACATTGGATCAACCCAGTTGAAGAATCGTTGTAGGGAGTTAGGCATACCAAAATGGCCTCGAAAACAGCTTAAGAGTCTAGAAACTCTTATTAACAATACTCAGGTTAAAAATTGCAATTTTTTTTTCAAAATTTTAGTACCATGAGATTGTATTGACTGAAGGTATTTATGTAACAGGAATTGAATAATATTGCTAATGAAGCAGACGTAATACTTGGTATAGAAAATGAGAAAAAAGCAATATTCGAGGGTTCCAGTTCGAAGATGACTGATACCACAAAGAAATTTAGGCAAGCTGTCTTTAGAGATGTTTACAGGAAACGAAAGGCCGAGGAGATGGAGGAAACTTCATCAGGGACCCATGCACAGCAGCAATCTTTGCCATCCGGTTCTGCTATAGATTTTGATTTACTTGGGCATGTAAATGATGAAGGCTCACATCCTATAATAGAAAGTATGGTTATTCCTATTCTTCAGGAAGGTCCAAGTCAAGTACTTTTTGATGAAGATTGGAGTTTCTTAGAACAGGAAGATATGAATCTTGATTTACTTGAGAATGTAAATGATGAAATTTCACATCCTATGATAGAAGGTATGACCATTCCTATTCTTCAGGAAGGTCCAAGTCAAGTACCTTCTAATTCTGATATGAGTGGTTTTAACCCTGACTTTCTCAAGATCATAAGTGAAGAGAAAACAGAAGACTTAACAGGTGAGATAGCCTGCTTTCGGCGTTCAGATTGAATTCCAACATTAGTCTAATGAAACCGTTGGTACCGTTCCTGTTTCCGTTTATGCCATTAATGCTAATGTTTGTCATGGCGGCTGCCACAACGACATGAAATATAACGGTGTCCACCAGTGGAGTCATCGGTCGATCTGTTGATGGTGTGATGGTATGTTGGTTACTTTGACAAGGTGACATTCTTGTGCTATTGAGATTAAAGATGGAATGATTGTAGGTTTTCGATAATAGTTATTGGTCAGATATTATCGACTGTGTAAGGGTAGGGGTGTAACATGTACATAAAATGTCTAGATGTATGGTTCTATAGTATTATAAAATACTCCTATAGTATTTTAGATTTGTATTCTGTTTTAGAGTTTATTTGTATATGGTTATTGATAAGTTTTTTGACTTGTTGTTCACTACAATTATTCCTAAACACATGTTAGTCATACCTTAGACCAATAGAGTTGATCAGGCTCTATTTATCCTAGATATGATTACATAACTATCTAGGCCTACTCGTAGTGTTCAACTCATCTTATTACTCTTGTATTGTTTTGGTTATGACACTGTTCTAGTATGTATGTACTTGTACTTATACTTTATAAAAATATCATTGTATTGGGCACCTTCTGGGCTTTCCATGGGTATTAAATGTGAATCATGTAGCATTTGCGTGGGCCCCCACAATACTAAGTTTTCACATGTTTTTCCTACTTCTAGGCCCATTAGGGAACTTAATAGTCCAATGAGTTGGCCATTTTAGAGTGTATCCTTTCGGATACGTTTGATAAGGTCGGGTATTTTGATGGCTCAAAAGTAATGTGAATGACGCGCTTTGGCCTATAGGTTTGGGAACTCTCGCCTTTGGTCCCCAGGTAAGAAAACTGGTCCCTCGGTTGATTGGGATGTATACGAATGCTTACCTAGTCAGGACTTTCGGGCTACCGGCACCTCCCCCTTCCAGTTACTACGCGTCCATTACTATGATCTTACCCAACTAGAGTGGATGACTTGGAATTTCCTATGAGTTCTAAGGATTATATATGTATAATTTTTTTTTTGAAACCACTTGAGTATGTGTGTGATTTTCAGAGAAAGAAGAGAAAATTTACAAGTGTATGCACACATATAAGTGTCATGAGTAATACGTAAGCACATAAGGGAGCAATTAGCACACAAAGGTATTCCTAGAATTTTCTAAGTGCGAATTGCATGCAGTTGTGTGTGCATTTTATAAACTAGCATACGAGAGGACCCTAGAGGCTATAGACTAGGTCAAGGCAATTAACCTAATTCCCTATAGTCAAGGGCTCTGATACCAATCTGTCACACCCCGATCCTTGGCGGAATTGATCAAGGCGTGATATATTGTTCAAAGTCTCATGACAACTATGTTATAATATGATTAGATTCAATTAAGTACTAAGTAGGCAAACGAGATCCACAACATACAAATACAAATTTAAATACAAACAACATTTATTACATCAAATTTAAATGGTCTTGTGGGTTTCTAAGGTACACCCTACTTTTCATCAACTTCATTCTTCAAATCTGCATCATGGGTAAAAACAGGTCAACTACGAGAGTTGGTGAGTAATCAAGTTTTATTAGAGAAAATTGTGAGTTTGAAATATTGATAATTTGAAACTTGTTTTCTTTTGAAGTCGACAAGCAAGTGTTATTGAGATAACGGTTTATAAATCAAAAATATTGATTAACAAATGATAACAACAACAATAAGTCCTCACCCTATATGTACATATACATGTATATATATATATATAGGATGGAGCATCTAATCATCATACACACTCAACCACGTGCGATCAATCACCTTAGCGTCCCAAGGCGGGGTGGTCAACCCAATAGCGCTATTATTGTCCATAACGTACCTCAAGAATACGGGCATAGTCATGGAGATTAGACTAAAAATGATAATGCACTACAAGTACATGTGGCGTAAACAAACAATAATTATACAAATAATGATTCAAGTATAAATGTCCCAACAATGTCTCAATTGTGATAAAATAATAAAATGAAGTTGAAAACACATTAGAACCACATGATACACCCCAAAAGTATTGAAAATTATAAAATATGGGGTAGATTACTCATATTAGTCCAAACGGAATACGCGTGTCGTACGAAAGACGGCTCGGGTCAAAATGACGCAGAACCTAATATAATTAATAGTTTTGGCTTAGGAATCGATAAACGGGAATGGAGTATTAATAAAAATAATTAGACACATATTCTTATATTAGATGAATTAACAATAATCCATTTTGATTTGAATATTAATGTATTCATATGTTAAATGAATATTAAATTGAATTAATTACTTTGGATTATTAATTTATGTTTTCAATTTAGGCAAGATTTTAATAATTTCTTATTAAAATAATAACTTGCCAAATTATAAGTATTTGCAGATTTTTTTTATATTATAAACAATTATTTATATGATATAATCATTAAAAAATACATTTTTACATGCTTAAATACTTAAGAAAATGGTTTTAAATATTAAACAGTAATGAAACATTCTGAAATTATCCGAAAATCATTATTTCATACAATATTAATTACTGTAAAATTTTCATATTTTTCTGAACTGTTTTAGTATTTATTTAATATTTTAATGATTAAACAACAACAAAATTGGGGAAAAATAATAAATGATCCCCAAAAATTCTGAAACATTAACCATAGTTCTCTAACATGATATAGAGCCTAGTGTGAGTGTTTTGGATATTTGTGACTATGGGAAGTATTTCTTATGTTTTTCTTTATTAATTAATCAATAAAATCATAAATAATAGTAAACTATTAAGGAAAATTCATTAAACTTTTTATTTATGATTAATATGTCATATATGATATTGTGACAAGGGTTTATAATTTTCGGACTTGTATAGCTATTTATTATCAATTTAACCCATTAAACAATCATTAAATTGGGAAAAATAAGCAAAAATTCTTACAAAAATCTGTAAAGTTTTTCATGGGGTCTTTATAATGTTATTAAGGTGCGAAAAATATAAAATCTTGTTTTTGACATACATAACTATATTTTTCTATTTATTTATCTTCAACAAAATAAAATACACAATAACCATAAAACTGTAATATAAATGCATGAAACTTCATAAATTATTTTTTCTCAGTTTATGGGACATCCCATAATTTTCTCAGAATTTATTGAATACAAAAAGTATTTTATATGAATTATTGCCCTATTTTAGTGCAATAATTATAATAATTCGATAAAAATGAGTTAATTTCTGAAAATTTCCAGAACTTCTTATTTTATTAATGGGATTCTGAGAAAAATCAGGTTTATATATAAAATGAGTTTTAGATATTTTGGTGGATTTAATTTGTTTCATGTATGAATTTGAAACTTTTAACAACATACCTTGAGGAATGCTTCAAGAGGGATGAAGATTTGAGTATGAGGGATTGTTCTTGGCTGGAAAATGAAGCTTTCTTGGAGAAATTTCGAGATTGAGAGTGAGAGAAAGAATAGAGAGGGTTTGAGTGGTGATAAGAATAATGTGATGAGAGGAAAAGGAAAGGAAAGATGATGGGAGGTGTGAGTGGGAGACCATGAGAATATCTTTTGACTTTTGGTGGTCTTCATAATTTTCCACTAGCACAAGCATCTTAAGAGTTTTATAAAATTTAATGTAGTGTTTATAAAAATAGAGTTTTAAAAAAAATAGGTTATTATTTGATTATAACAATCTACTTTGATTTGAAGTTTAATTATAGCATTCAAGTTTGATTCTTTTAATTTAATCAGATAATTATACTTTTATATGATTATAATATGGTATCATAATTTAATTTGATTATAGTTATAACGTTATACTATGTTATATTGCTATTAACGTCAATTTATAACGTAGTGTATGAGTTTTGATCCTATTAGCGTCAAGTAATCTCGAGTAGGGTTTATTAAATTTCCAATTGGGTTGGGTTGACCCGAATCCATTTTAGGCGGATGTCACAACCTTTACCACCACCTCCACCATCGCTACCATCACCCACCGCCACCACTACCACCTCCACCACCGCCGCCTCCACCACCACAATCGTCACCACCCACCTCCACCAACGCCACCACCCCACGAACACCTTCCCCACCATCACCACCATCATCGCCACCCTCTATCGCCATCACCATCATCATCGCCACCCTCTACCACAATTCCGACCACCACAACCATATATGTATATTTATATATGTTTATTCATATATGATTATATGAATATTCATATAATCATATATGATTATTCATATATGATTATATGAATAATCATATATGAATATACCCATTCATATATGAATAAATCATATACGCAAAAAAACCCAGCTCGTCGTCGTGGAGCGGCGCGCGTCAGCGCTGATGCATCTAGTGGCCCAGATTCATTCTCACGTTCTCAACATTATTTTCATTCTCAATGGAACCCTCCTGATATCGCGTAAATTATACATATTTTCCGCACGATATCAGTGTGATTTTAGTTTAATTTTATACATGTTATGAACTAAAAGATACCTAATATGCTTAAATATTCGTTTTGAAGCTAAAAATACGCGTTTGGAGCAAAGAAACGAATTACACAAACATTTGAGCTTAAAAAGAAGAAAAGTGAAAATCTGCCAGCCGCTGGGCGCACCCCGCCCACTTCCAGGCGCACTGCGCCCAAGGATAGATCCAGATCCCGCTTTTCGTCAGACTTTTGATTAAAATAATCGAGCGTGCGTTCATCCAATGATTCAACCGACCTGCCAAGCATGTGCAAGGGCGCACCCCGCCTACTTTTTGGGCGCACCGCGCCTCAGATCCGACATTAAAGCTGCAAACCACGTGCTCCCTCGTGCGACAGTTGACCACGTGCAGATCTGCTTTTTGGGCGCACTGCGCCTCACTTTGGGCGCACCCCGCCCAACTCCTGCGACCACTATAAATTCAAGCCATTCAGCTCTTCTTTTGGACGACGACAACACCTACACCACCTTCAGACCTCCAAACCTCCAAACTCGGCCAGGAAGCTTGTAAAATCAAAAGGGAAACTATGGAATCAAGAGCTTGAAGAATATTCGGCCGGAACTTCATTCGGTTTGCTTTATATATATTTAGCATTCTATTATGATTTCCTAAGCCGTATTCTTCAGATTATGTTATCTGTATTATTTATTACTTAGATTTGATTACTGTTTAGTTATGATTTGATTGTTATTTATCGGATATTGAACGTTTTATATTTTATCTCGCATAATTCATTTGAAACCAATTTGATTATCATGACCATTGAGATCAAAATCTCGAATGAACCTTGTATGATACGAACCAATACATGATTATTTGGAATACATAATCGCATGACCATTGCCATTAATGACCTTATAATCATAGGATTAGGTAGTTGGACCAAAACATCTAATCACTTTAGAAATCGGTATTTAACGTTCAATATCCATTGCACTAATAGCATATCAAACATAACTAGATGGTTAAATCGAATCTAAGTAATGTTTACTTTTATATTTTGTAATTTATATTTCCCGTAACTTTTTCCTAGGTGATGTTGATTCATTAATATAATATGTGTTGATCTAGTTCTTGATTCGAGTTTAATATCGGTTAGGATATATAACT
This sequence comes from Cichorium intybus, assembly GCA_023525715.1. Taxonomy (NCBI): domain Eukaryota; kingdom Viridiplantae; phylum Streptophyta; class Magnoliopsida; order Asterales; family Asteraceae; genus Cichorium; species Cichorium intybus. The sequence goes on from CM042017.1 coordinate 74,888,801, forward strand.
TGCATGCTATACATATTAAATGTGGTTACAGTTTATATTCTTGATTGCCATCTTCATATGATTAAGTTTAAATGGCCATTTAAACGTATTGATCACATGAACCATCATGATGTATAATTGACAACTATATATCATCGGATTAGTTATTGACCATTTAACTAGGAAGGTTATCTAAGTTATAAACTCGATTAGTGAAATAAAACTTATATCACATTTAGTTGCAACTCATGACCATTGATTGTATGAACATATCACTTTGACCATTAGGATATGGGCTATGTTTGCATGCTAGATTGTATTAATACTTGATGATTATAGGTTAATTAGTTACATGACCATTGTGCTATTTTAACTTATTAGTCATAGAATTGGTGACTTGACCATACGATCCAATAACTTAATGCAACCTATTTTAACTCATTGCACATAATCAAAACTAGTCAACATAGGTTTATATGAATCAACAGATCCCAGACGAAAGTTTCCTTTGTTATTTTTGTTATGATCATTTATTATTTCGTCATTTATTTTATAATCAAAGTTTTACGAGTTTTCATTAAAACTCGCCCCTGAGTATTTTCTTGAATAATTATTAATTGATAATTGATTTTCTTAACTTAAAGATAGCCGTTTTCCCTTGGGTCGACAACCCGGATTTACCATTACTATACTACAATCGACTAGGTACACTTGCCTAATTGTGTTGTTCTATTCATACATGGTATTTCCCTGTTCATAAATGTAAAACTAACGTGAAATCATTTTCGAAAATCTTATAAACGCTAATAACACATCAAGTTTCTTGGTGCCGTTTTTGGGTGTTTTATATGTATGTCAGAATGCACAACAAGTTTTTGGCGCCGTTGCCGGGGAATTCGGATTTATTTTTATTTTATAGAAAATTAAATTATTAGTTAATATTTGTGTGATTTTAAATTTGTTTTTGTGTTATGTATTTTTATTGTTTTGATTGACATATCACTAATCATAAATAGATATTTGCACACCTTAAGCATATTTTAAGTGTGGGGTGAATATTTGGGGAAAAATGAAGTAACAAAACTTTGAAGTCTTTTCTGCTCACGCAATGCGACGTGTATGCCATCCGGACGCAACGCGTCGACAATCTGAATCGCGTTGAAAAAGAGACAACTTCAAAAATTACGCGACACGGAAACGTGCTTGACGCGTAAACACCCGAGGCAGATACTGGTCGTACATAATGATACATGGCTAAAAATCAGCCACTACTGAGAAGAGGGACGCTTCTTTAAAGTAATGGCAGCGATACTGACGACGGTCAAAAGTCGCACAGCCATACCACACCCGCATACCAGTAGCCACGGATTTGAAACTTCAAGGACAACAAAATGAGTGATATTTTTCTTTCGTTGTTATTATTTTTACTTTTGTGATTTAATTTTTTGCGTTTTTATTTGTATATGAATAATTTTTGTCCGAGTGATGTATATGCAGATTTGCTAAGATTCCATGCTGGCAGCATGTTCAATGAATTCTTTTATGTGGAAAGAGCCTCATATATGACGTCGACCGGTACCCAAAGGGGAGTCTGTTCCATTTTACTCCCTTTACTGTTTTGAATTATATATACAATAGAATTATTGTATAATATAAGTGTAGGGTTAAGGCGTCATACTGCAATGATTAACTGAGCCAATTAAAATTTTTGTTATCTTAAACATCTTTTCCAAAATTGAACGCTAAAAAGGTAATTGTTAAGAAAAATGTTTTGAAAATAAATTTGTAGGTTATATTTAATTTTATGTGTGTATTTTTGTTTTTCATTGTTTTATCTAAAGTCTAGTTTTGTAGAGGACAAGTTTTTAGCATGGTAGTTACAAAATGTTTTGCATAAATAATGAAATAGACCCATTGAAAATTTATCAGTTGTTAAAAATTGAGTTTTTGCCAAAACAGATTGAGTCAGTTTCCCTACTTGCAAAAATGCGCGAATTATATGCTGTTACTAAATTGAGGAAAATAAGCCTCGATAAATGAACTTAAAATGAGAAAAATTCTCAAGAAATCTGATGTGTTAAAAAGCAGAAGTCAAGTAATGTTATACCATAAGATTGAGACTCAGGAAGGAAAATTCAATCAGTGGCCTTTGACATTCGAGCAAGTAGACATAAAATGGGGCCTACGGGCATTTCTACTCCTTATTACCTAAAACCATCTGGTTTGGGATAATATTGTCGAAAGCTCGCTACACGGGTGTCATCGAAAGTCATGGAATTTCCTTAGTGGCCTTTGGAATTTGAATTAGTAGACTCTGTACAGTCTTGAGTCGAAAATTTGTAATCAATAGTTCCATAGAAAGTCACGAGTTTCAAAGGTACGGAAAAAGGGAAATAATAACTTAACTTGATAAATTTAGTCCAGCGTGATTTTTATTCTAAATATGGGAAATTTGACAAAAAGTCTTGAGGTAGAAGAATATTTAATGGGTGTATTCGATGTTATGTAAAAATGAGTTTTTATCAATCTAAAAGACTTGTCGTTTATAGAAAGAGAGTTTATTTAAAGTTTTGAAAAGATAAATATATGTACATAGGACTAGGTATAATCTACTATGTTTATTCTTAATTATTTATTCTTAACATCGGTAATAAAAGCTAGATCTGTGGTAGCGTATGAAAAGTTGTTTGAGCATCAATACGTTTTGGCTTGGTTATAAATTGTAGTTTGCTTGAGGACAAGCAAAGTTCAAGTGTGGGGTATTTTGATATCGCGTAAATTATACATATTTTCCGCACGATATCAGTGTGATTTTAGTTTAATTTTATACATGTTATGAACTAAAAGATACCTAATATGCTTAAATATTCGTTTTGAAGCTAAAAATACGCGTTTGGAGCAAAGAAACGAATTACACAAACATTTGAGCTTAAAAAGAAGAAAAGTGAAAATCTGCCAGCCGCTGGGCGCACCCCGCCCACTTCCAGGCGCACTGCGCCCAAGGATAGATCCAGATCCCGCTTTTCGTCAGACTTTTGATTAAAATAATCGAGCGTGCGTTCATCCAATGATTCAACCGACCTGCCAAGCATGTGCAAGGGCGCACCCCGCCTACTTTTTGGGCGCACCGCGCCTCAGATCCGACATTAAAGCTGCAAACCACGTGCTCCCTCGTGCGACAGTTGACCACGTGCAGATCTGCTTTTTGGGCGCACTGCGCCTCACTTTGGGCGCACCCCGCCCAACTCCTGCGACCACTATAAATTCAAGCCATTCAGCTCTTCTTTTGGACGACGACAACACCTACACCACCTTCAGACCTCCAAACCTCCAAACTCGGCCAGGAAGCTTGTAAAATCAAAAGGGAAACTATGGAATCAAGAGCTTGAAGAATATTCGGCCGGGACTTCATTCGGTTTGCTTTATATATATTTAGCATTCTATTATGATTTCCTAAGCCGTATTCTTCAGATTATGTTATCTGTATTATTTATTACTTAGATTTGATTACTGTTTAGTTATGATTTGATTGTTATTTATCGGATATTGAACGTTTTATATTTTATCTCGCATAATTCATTTGAAACCAATTTGATTATCATGACCATTGAGATCAAAATCTCGAATGAACCTTGTATGATACGAACCAATACATGATTATTTGGAATACATAATCGCATGACCATTGCCATTAATGACCTTATAATCATAGGATTAGGTAGTTGGACCAAAACATCTAATCACTTTAGAAATCGGTATTTAACGTTCAATATCCATTGCACTAATAGCATATCAAACATAACTAGATGGTTAAATCGAATCTAAGTAATGTTTACTTTTATATTTTGTAATTTATATTTCCCGTAACTTTTTCCTAGGTGATGTTGATTCATTAATATAATATGTGTTGATCTAGTTCTTGATTCGAGTTTAATATCGGTTAGGATATATAACTTGCATGCTATACATATTAAATGTGGTTACAGTTTATATTCTTGATTGCCATCTTCATATGATTAAGTTTAAATGGCCATTTAAACGTATTGATCACATGAACCATCATGATGTATAATTGACAACTATATATCATCGGATTAGTTATTGACCATTTAACTAGGAAGGTTATCTAAGTTATAAACTCGATTAGTGAAATAAAACTTATATCACATTTAGTTGCAACTCATGACCATTGATTGTATGAACATATCACTTTGACCATTAGGATATGGGCTATGTTTGCATGCTAGATTGTATTAATACTTGATGATTATAGGTTAATTAGTTACATGACCATTGTGCTATTTTAACTTATTAGTCATAGAATTGGTGACTTGACCATACGATCCAATAACTTAATGCAACCTATTTTAACTCATTGCACATAATCAAAACTAGTCAACATAGGTTTATATGAATCAACAGATCCCAGACGAAAGTTTCCTTTGTTATTTTTGTTATGATCATTTATTATTTCGTCATTTATTTTATAATCAAAGTTTTACGAGTTTTCATTAAAACTCGCCCCTGAGTATTTTCTTGAATAATTATTAATTGATAATTGATTTTCTTAACTTAAAGATAGCCGTTTTCCCTTGGGTCGACAACCCGGATTTACCATTACTATACTACAATCGACTAGGTACACTTGCCTAATTGTGTTGTTCTATTCATACATGGTATTTCCCTGTTCATAAATGTAAAACTAACGTGAAATCATTTTCGAAAATCTTATAAACGCTAATAACACATCAAGTTTCTTGGTGCCGTTTTTGGGTGTTTTATATGTATGTCAGAATGCACAACACCTCCCCTATATATATATATATATATATATATATATATATATATATATATATATATATATATATATATATATAAATTAGTTGTGAGATTGTGTTAATCTTAGTGTAATTAAGATTAAATAGGTTGTTATATGAGTTAGGATGATTAGAATCCTATTTGGGAGAATTTTAAGCTTGAAATATGCAAAAAGAAACTTACACGGGTCATGTGGGGCATACACGGGTCGTGTTTTAAATGCAGATACAAGTAGTAGCCTGACACGGGTCGTGTAGGACCTGCAAAGGCAAATAGAAGGCAAGCAGTGGATCCACACGGGTCGTGTAGATCCACACGGGTCGTGTGTCGCATCAGACCCACTTTTTAAAGTCGGGTTTCTTTGATTTTTGGGAAAACCACTTCGTGCAAACTCTCTCTAAAACCCTAGAAACTTATTCCTAAACATCTAAAGTCGAAATTGAGGCTTATAATTCAAGAATTGAAGCTAGGATTCGATACTTTGCGGTTGAAAGGTAATCCCCTTTGTTTTTAGCTTCAATTTGGTGGTGGAATTGCTTGAGTTGAGATGGTTCCAGGTGGTTCTGATGAACCACCTGCAACTAATATGAATTAGAGTAAGTTTACTTAGATTAGTGTATGTAAAGGAGTTCTAATCTAAAACCCGAGCTAATAAAGTGTTTGTTCTTGCGTTTGTACGGTTGAATGAGTCAAAGAGGTAGAATTGGAAGCTACAACTAAGATAGTATTGTTATCTTTTGTTTGTAACTCTTTTCTATCTTTCAAATTCTTGATTGTTATGAGTTGAGCATGATTGAGATTGCTTTTGAATATTGAGTATTGACTCAGGAGTATCACACACCGACCCGACCTTAGATGAGTAGTTAGTTATTGATTCTATTGATGAATTGTATTATGGTTGAATTGTTTATTGCAGAACAAGAAGTGTTCCATGAGTTTATTGTTGTGTATTGGTTTTGTTTGACATAACCAAGTGTTGAGTTAGTGTAAAAGCTAAGCGTATTGATTTTTATTGAAGGACTGAGATAGTCCACCGAGATTGAGTTCAAAGAGATATCGAGATTTACAACCCAATTAATAAGTGATTACTCACTGAGCTCGAGTAACTCATAAATTGTTGTTATTGTTGTTATATTTTAGGTTCAGGTGGTGGCTATCGTGGGAAGCGTATCATGGAGGGTTAGCTGAAGTTGGACTTTGACTTGACTGTTTATCCATGTATAGACTATAGTTTATGTGAACCGGTTTTTGGAAAGAACAAGTGTGTAACTTATGATATGTTTAGACTAAAACTTAAACTTGGTTTTGATGTTTTCTTGTAAATACTTGTTACTCACTTTTAGGATTACACCACTAATTAGGTGTATGTTTGATTAGAACATTTGGTGTATCTTAAATTGAGAAACCGGGCGTTACATAACTTCCAACCAAGTAGTCTATATTGGGACTTCAAACAATTCCATATAGCTTTCGGTTAATTCCATGACATTAGAGGTCAATAAAAGTCTCTCCCAAAGTAATACATCGACACATGTGCTTCTCCGATTCTTTCCATTGAGTTGAGGAACTCTTGTATATATTTAGCCATTCTAATAAAGAGCACTTGCATATTCGCTTTCGGGGTTCTGAAGGCGGTAATAGGATCTTTATTTCTTCCGGTTGCTCTTATACACATTTCAAATCAAGGATAAATCATAGTGCAATGTTGTCAATATACATGTTGTCTAACCTGAACATGTATCACTTCTCATGTTATTAGCAGAAGTGATGCAACAATGAATGTTGCATTATGTTGAATGCAGTGATAAAAAAGTACAATTTTTAGACAATGATATGATCTAAAAGATAATTAATTTTATAAAACGTTTACTAGTTTGTTGATTTATTGACATCTAAAAAATCTTACACTAGCCTAAAACAATAACCTTGTTAAGGCTTGAACCACCCGTCTTTGGGAGTTCTATCAACTTTCAGTTTCAATTTTAACACCCTCTCTGATGTCCTCCTTTATTTCATGTTTGGCTTTGGTGCATTGTTTCTATTTCCGGCTTTGGTGCATTGTTTCTATTTCCACACACAACACTTAACCGCTAAAGAAATGACAAGCAATAAAAACTTACTCTATACAATGAGTGGTAGATTTCAGAGTGTTATTCTTTCAGGCTATTCTTCGTATTTCGTAATGATCGTCATATCTTGGAGTAAGTTTCTATCCAGGACACATTGTTTATGATTACCTAAGGTTGTTTAAGGTATGTACATGTTGTCGAAAGGCCTACTAAATAATATAACAACAAAAAGACGAAAAAATGGAATCCAAGCCTTGAAATATAAAACATTTCCGAATTATTCGTCATATTCCCAACTCGTTCCACGTGTTCCAGACAGCTATTTTTGACATTCAGAGCTTAATTCATACAAACAAAACATGAAACTAACATGTTTCTCATATTTGCGATCAAATAAGAAGGAAATTTTTTGTAAGAATGATAGCAAGTGATCATTTGCATGTCTTTTAACGAACCAAGAAAATGAATTATTAGATAATGCAAAAAAAAAAAAAAAACACACTTTGATGATTCTTTTTTTAGCGAATCAAGTTTTTATTCATTTTTTTGGACAATTTTAGTTTATAACAACAAAATCATCATAAAAATGAATCATCGAGTAGTTTTTTCGGATTCTTTTACGAATCATGTTATTTTTGAATCGTTTAATGATTCGTTTTGTTGGTTCGGCAAAAAAAACATGTAAATAAAAACTTCTTACCTTATTACCAAATTTTTCCCTCATTCCGGATCTATATCCTCGCTAAATTGATGCTTCTACTTGAAGAAAACTGAAAATCTTGTTTTTGAATTTTTTTTTATATCTTTTTAGAATAACTCAAAATAACATTGAGGTGAGTCTTATTTAAATGGGAAACTGAAAAATTGGTATCTTGGAGAGAGTTTATCATAAGAAATTTCTGTTAAATAAAAATTAGAGATTACTTTTCTCTATCACGTACGTGGTTTGGTCTGCCACTCTCCCTCCACTTTTGAAAAAGAATCTTTCTATCAGTCATTGGTTTTTCTACCACAGGTGTCTTGGTCTCACTACTTATTTTCTCTTTTTTTTTTTTTTTTTGGAACAGCAATAACATTAATATAGCAAGCGGGGAGCTTGCACAACAAACAACAAAAAGTCACAAACAAAAAGAAAGTAAACAACAGGAGGACTGGAGAAGGTAAGAGATCTACAACATCCCAACTTATCGAAAGAAACCTTACTACAAAAAGCTACAAAACAACACCATTAGGTTGAGATGCCAAGCCAACCAACTGAGTAAATATTTAAGGAGCATCATCGGCCACGAGGGAGAAGCAGCAGGCACCACGAGTTGATTTTAGCCACCAAAACGGGAACACCTCCAAGGCAAAGCAAAAGAGACCAACAAACTGTGAAGCCCAAGGAACGCAGCACCAAACAGGATCATTGAGACCAGCCAGGACCAAAAGTCCAACTCCTGTTAGTTGGACTTGAATCATGCAGAACCTTCAAACGCATAGAGAGCAAGCACCAAGAATAAGAAGAACAGAACCTCATAATCCGCCACCAAAACACATCTCTTGATCAAAAGCTGGAATAACAATTGAATAGTCCACTGAAAGTTCCAAGCTAACCGTCTACATGAAGAACAAAGTATCGCCAAGGCAAATCGTCAAACCATCACCAAAATATCAAATCAAGAACTACAGCAGAGACCTGCAGAGACCTGCAGAACATAAAAACTAACTACAGAAAACTCACGCCAACACCAAAATAGCCCAACCCCCTCCCCCACCCAATTTTACACGAAAGAGGACACGAAAAAGTACCAAACGCAACAGAGGAAAACTAGAAGATAACCCCTGAAACGAACAAAACACACACAGAAGCTGCTACGCAGGTACAACACCAAAACAACAAGAACCCGTTAAACCCCCCCCCCCCCCCCCCCCCCCAACCCTTCGTGTGACATAGCCAGCAGACCAGATAGAATATTCATGGAAAATAACCTAAACGAAGCTGTCAAACACTCAAGAACCCCTCTATGTTTATGAAATATGCTCACAACCTCAACTCTCACTTTCCATCGGATGAACTGAACTACCATCCACTCAATTAAGGAAAAATCTCTCACCACTTGCCTACTATTCACTCACCCTCAACCCACACCTCACTCAAGAAAGCAGACCGGAGCTAAGCGGATTAGAAACCCAGGAGAACCATTCCAATGTGTGACAGTTACCTCGAAATTTTACCCAGTGGAATAAATTCAATTGAATAGAATCAACCACCCTCATTGGATTTTGTCTTTTTCGCCTAAAATTAACCTCATTTCTTGCCTTCCAGATGATCCAACATGAGGTGTTAAGTAATGCACTAATAAATTTATTTTCTTTCACCGATTTGGATGCAGACGATAAGTGAGTAACAAGATCTAAGAGATTATCGGGAGGCCTATAAGAGTAACCACACCAAACGTACAGTCTTTCCCAGATCTTACCAGCATACTCACATTTTACAAAAACGTGATCTATGGATTCCTCCTCTATCCCGCAGAAACAACAATTTGTATCATTTAACTTTATGCCTCTTCGTGTCAAATTTGTTTTCAATGGAATTTTATTTAGCACTAGTCTCCAAGTGAAGCAATTTACCTTTCTTGGAATCCATGGGTTCCACTTAACCACTTTTGGAATAAGTTCTTTCTTTGACTCATCAAGGGCTTGTCTGAGAGATCTCACCGAGAAAAGCCCATTTCTTTCAATAAACCATTCCCAGCTGTCCTCTTTTGGGGAGAAAACAAATTTGCTCAACTCCAGCCGAAGCTCATGCATTTCTTTTTCTTCTAGATTTGAAAAACTTTGTTTTTTCCAACCCCAAATGTGAACAGCACTAGAATCTTCCATAACCTTCACTCTATCCATTATCAAGGAATTCTTGTCGCTTTCTATCTTATACAATCTTGGATATTTATCTTTTAACGGGATGCCTGCCAACCATAAATCCTTCCAGAATCTCGTCTTATCTCCAATGCCAATGTTTCTTCTGAATAAATCTCTTATACTGATACCCGATTCAAGAAAGGTAGCTTCAATATCGATAACATCTTTCCATACCCCATTGTAGAACTTTTTCGCCATTTTTCCATCATCAAAATTTTTAATTCTGTGAATGCTTTTTATAACTCGAGACCATAAAGAAGCACTATCATGTCTCAACTTCCACCACCATTTAGCTAGTAGGCTAATGTTGAAGTCTCTAAGGTCTTTTACCCCTAGACCCCCCATACTCCTAGGGGTGGTCACTTTATCCCATGCAACCCATTTGATACCCTTATTTTCCCCCGATCCTTTCCATAAGAAGCCTCTTCGAATACGCTCCAAACTATCTATTACTTTTATTGGAGCTTTGAACACTGACATGTAGTACAATGGGAGACTACCCAGAACTGAATTCACCAATGTTAGCCTGCCCCCGAATGAAAGAGAGTTCTTTTTCCAATTGTTAAGTTTGCTTTTAAATCTTTCTACCACAGGATTCCAATTTTTTGCAATTTTCATATTTGCACCGATTGGCAAACCTAGATAGGTAAAGGGGAATTCTGAAGCTTCACAACCAAGGAAATTTGCTAGTCTGCCCATCTCTTCTTTTTCTACTCCAATTCCAAAAACTTTACTTTTGCTGAAGTTGACCTTGAGGCCTGAAGCCATGGAGAAGCATCTGAGAAGCCTTTTGAGGTTGAGGAAATTAACTGGAGACCACTCTCCAATAAACATCACATCATCAGCAAACATTAGATGAGATAAGTTGGGACCCTCATCTGGAAGTTTAATACTATGAAAAATATGTTTCTCCACTGCTGAGTCCATAACCACATGAAGTCCCTCCATGGCTATGATAAATAGGAATGGTGAGATGGGATCTCCTTGCCTTAGGCCTTTCTCAATAGCAAATTCCTTGGTGGGGGCGCCATTCACTATCACTGAACCCCTGCCCGAAATGAGTAGCCCTTTGATCCAGTTCCTCCATTTCAACCCGAACTGCATTTGATTCATAACGGAGTTCAAGTACCCCCAATCTACAGAATCAAAAGCTTTTTCCAAATCTACCTTGAAGAAGATAGATTTGGTTCTCGATTTCTTAGCCCAGTTAAAAATTTCATTAATGATAAAAGGGCCATCAAGGATATTCCTTCCTTTTATGTATGCAGATTGCTCGCCATTCACCACTTTATGAATAACCTTTTTGAGTCTAGACGCCAAAATTTTGGAAATAATTTTTACAAAACACCCGATCAGACTTATTGGACGGTAATCCTTCAACTCCATAGGGTCCCTAATTTTTGGAATAAGAGATATGAAGGACGGATTGCACCCTTTAGTTACTCTCCCGGTCAATTCAAAGTGTTTAATAGCCTTTGTCACATCTAATTTAATTATATCCCAAAATTCTTTCAAAAACTTGAAAGTGAACCCATCAGGGCCCGGTGCCTTATCTGAAGAACATGCCCAGACCGCTGCCTTAATTTCATCAATAGAAAAATCAGCTTCAATCATGTTGTTTTCCTCAGCCGATAAGGTCTTGAATTTATCACTCAAGAGAACTGGTCTTCTACCTTGAACGGACTTAAATTTATCTGAGAAGAATTTGTGTACACCCGCTTTAATCTCGTAAGGATTTTGAATCCATTCCCCTCCATCCATTATCCCGTTGATTCTAGTTTTCCTTCTATTCCCATTAATAATGGCGTGGAAAAACTTAGAGTTTTCATCGCCTTCAACATCCCATTTGACACGAGCCTTTTGCTTCAAGTCAAGTTTTTTCCGCGTCTCGATCTCCTTTAACTTTGATTGATTGGTTTTCCACTCTTGAATTTTTCCAGGAGTAAGATTTCCCGAATCTGCATTCCTTTCGAATGAGTCTATGTCTTTTCTTAATTTCTCCTCTTCCGCCTTTTTGATAATTGAGGCTTGATTTCTCCACTTCTTTACGTCTTCTTTAACTTTCTTCAACTTTCTAAGGAGTAAAACGTCTTCAGCCCCATTACCAACATTGGTTTCCCACGCTTTTTGCACAACATCTTTGCACCCCGGAATCGAAATCCAAGAGTTGTAAAATCGAAAGGGGCATGGCCCAAAGTCGACATTTTCCCCCATCAAGATAATGGGATTATGATCTGAGTATTGTCTAGGCAACGCGAGAAGAATAGCAGAACTCCATAGATTCATGAATTTCTTACAAACGAGGATTCTGTCAAGTTTACTAAGTTTATTACCATCGTTGCTTATCCATGTGAATCTGCGCCCCCCCATATTATATTCTACAAGTCCGGCATCTTTGATAAAGTCGTTGAAAACCTTGGTGCTTGTTTCACAATAGAAGGCAGACAACCTATCTTCCTTTCCCCTGACATCATTGAAATCCCCCATAATAACCCACATCCCTTGAGTGAAATTCTTAATCGCTAATAACTCTTCCCATATTTTAATTCTTTCACATGGATTATTAGGAGCATAGACGTTTACAATGTTGATTGTATCCGCGAGCCCAATCCAAATCCCAGAAATAACGATGAAAAAAGGAGTTACAATGGATTTTTGTTTTTTAAAGAGCTCGTTGTTCCAAATGCAAAAAAGCCCACCCGAACGCCCTCTAGAACCCGCGGCTTCAACTTCAAAATTGTCATAATTCCAAAACTCATCAAATTTGATGTCACCAATATTTGTCATTTGAGTTTCTTGGATACAAACAAAATTAATATTGTACTTTTTGAGAATTCCCCTAACTTGCGATCTTTTATCTTTGTCTCCGGCACCTCGAATATTATAGGTTAGAAAATTCATTTTTGGAATCTGTTTACACCTTCGCCTTGAATTTCGCTTCTCAACATCTCGTCAAAACCTTGCATTTGAAACCCAACGTCATTGCCAATGTTCATCGTTTTGAAAATTTCGGCAGTAACGGAGTTGGAGCTCTCTGAGATATCCTGGCTCGATTGACTGTTTTGAGCTTTATCTCTTTTCTTTTGAAATTTTTGCCGATTAGCCCACATTACAACTTTTGGCTTCAAAGATCTAGGAAGTGATTTCGATTTGACTTTTGAAGATTGTAATCGAATCTTTTTATTTCCTTCATCACCAAATTTTCCCGTCTTTTTCGGTTCATTGTTTAAGTCAATAGTATGGCTTTCACTTCCTACGCTTGAATCACAAGATGAGTGTTCACCCACTTCACCGCTATGTTCTTCGAACCCTCTTGTCTTTTTTTGATGCTCCTGATCGGTGATTGGAACTGTAGCTTCCTGTTCTTGATCAAACGTTCCTGGAACATTCAACCTGTCACCTACTTCTGGTGTGAAATCCACTGTGATGTCATTGTTTCCCCCATCTTGATGGCTTTTTGCTGTTGCGTTGACTTGGTCGTTTGTATTTTCTTCACCTTTGTCTTCGTTTGCCTCTGCATTATTAGCGTTGACGTGGTCATTTAAGTTTTCTACCCCATTTTCTTCATTTGCGGTCACATCGTCGTTTAAGTTTTCTACATGATTAGCGTTATCGTTCCCAAGAGGAATGTCCTCCTCACTTTCCTCGATGATTTCGCCTTCTTCGCTTTCTTCTTCCCCAAATTCTCTTCCAATTTCATAGGTATCTGAAATACCATCACTATCATTCTTCGCTTATTTTCTCTTGCTTGCCGTCGCTGAGCCCTTGTTTTCCCCCGCTATCATCGCCTTCGCTGCTCCCTTCAACTTTAATTCTTTGGAACTCATAGTCTTGTTTCCTATTTTTGATCGATCATCAAAAGGATGTCTGTCCTAAAACAGTTCGAACACCTCAAGATACAACTGGAAGGTATAGAATCAGCAACCAACAACTTTGCTGAAGACAGTTGCATCGGAAAAGGAGGCTTTGGGAAAGTCTACAAGGGAGAACTACTCCATTCAAAGGGGCATACAACGGTTGCCCTAAAACGTTTAGATCGTGCATTCGGGCAAGGAGACTCTGAGTTTTGGAAGGAGGTAATTATGCTTTCAGTTTACAGGCATGAAAATATTGTCTCCCTCTTAGGGTTTTGTGATGAGAAAGACGAGAAGATCCTCGTGTATGAGTATGCAGCCAGGAGAAGTCTCGACTTACATCTAGACAACAAGGATCTAACATGGGTTCGGCGCCTTAAGATCTGCATTGGGGCGGCTCGTGGATTGGCATACCTTCATAATCCTGCAGGGACTCAACAAAGAGTATTGCACCGAGATATTAAAAGCTCCAACATTCTCTTAGATGAAAATTGGAATGCCAAGATAGCAGATCTAGGTCTATCTAAATTTGGTCCAGCAAACCAGAACTACACATTTCTTGTCACCAATACTAGGGTAGGCACTATTGGGTACTGTGATCCTCTATATTTAGAATGTGGGATATTAACAAAGGAGTCAGACGTGTACTCATTTGGTGTGGTCCTTTTCGAAGTTTTGTGTGGGAGATTGTGTTTTGGGAGCAATGATAAGCCTCAATCGTTTACTCAACTGGTGCGAAAGCATTACAAACAGAAGAACCTACAAGAAATTATTTGGGGTAATATAAAGGATGAAATACATCCTAGTTCTTTGGAGGTGTTTGCAGCAATTGCTTATCAATGTCTGAAGAATGACAGTGAAAAACGTCCATTAATGGAGGATGTGGTGACAGAACTTGAAACTGCCCTCGAATATCAAGTAAGTTCTTTCTCTTTTTTCAGAAGAAAAACAGAAGAAAATGAAAAAGTAGCTTTCCTGAAAAAAAAAAACGGTTGACCATCAACCACGCCGGAACCAAAGCTGTATTGTTAATTCGTTCCTTCTGGTTCATGCAGATAATCTATAGCAACACAATTTTAAATTATCTTTTATGCTAATTTCATGTTAAACTAACAAACAATAAAAAATCGAATGATGAGTTGGCGAAATACATTTATTTATACTTCCAACGTATGTTAATTTCCATATATCACATTCATAGTGTATACTATTTATTTATTATTTGACTCAGTTTGTTGTATGGTTTGGTAACTTGTTTTGCAACTATTGTGTCCTGTGTAACAAACAGGGCCTTAAGGTGAATTTTCCTTTAGTTCTCATTGGCAATATATAATTTTGCAGTTGGATGATAAGGACATTGTGCAGGATGACATGGGTCCTTTTGAGGAAGACGGTTCTCTTGATGATAATGTCGAGCCGTTTTTATCTCATGATGATACGGGTCCAAGTGATCCGGTTGGTCATTGTACGGATGTCAGCAAAGGTGAGTCAGTGTCATACCTTTTTTATATCTTAGTGTTTTTTTACTTAATATAAAAAGAACGACTTAATAAAGTAAGAGAAAGGGGGCTTTCCTCATTAACTCCCTAACTTTTCACAAATTGTTAGAAAATGAAACGTGGCCTTGCTATAGTGAACTATAGTGGTTGACATTTTTCTTCTGTGTTAAGTTCTCCTTTTTTTCCTGTCATTAGAGTTCACACTTACAGAAGTCAATTCTGTTGCGAGTGCAAGCAAGGTGATCTGTTGTGACTTCTCATCAGATGGTAAACTTCTTGCGAGTGGTGGCCATGATAAAAAGGTAAATACCAAGATTGATTGTAGTAATTTATAAACACGAAGGGATTACGTAATGAGATCTGGAATAAAAAAGGTTAAATGCAAGAAACAGAAATTCACTTTCATTGATTTGTTTATTCTACTTCCAATTCTTCCTGTAAAAACATGGTACTTTGAAAAGTCCACCAAATTATAGCAATACTGCTTCATATGGTTGATTTTTCAAAATATAACGTCGTAATAAGAAAAAAAATTGAAAGTACAATGCTATAATTAAGTATATTTTCATAACACAATGCCTTAATAAGAAAAGTGAAAGTACCATGATGTAGCAGAAATAAATGAAGGTAGGATGCTATTATAAACAAATAAATGAAAGTACATTGCTATTTCTTGCATTTAGCCCTGAAAAATTTAACGGGTTATGATTGCCATGCAGATTGTATTGTGGTACACAGATTCGTTAAAGCCAAAGACAACTCTTGAAGAACATTCATTATTGATCACGGACGTACGGTTCAGCCCAAGCATGCCACGCCTTGCAACCTCATCTTTTGATAAAACTGTCCGTGTTTGGGATGCTGATAATGTTAGTTCACCGTTTCTCTGTTTATTCAAAAAGATAAAACTCAGAAAAACACTTGTACTTTCACGAGTTTCTCAACTTACACTTAACTTTAGTCTGTAGTGATTAAACCATTATACTTTTTTGACCATTTAGAATATGGTTAACACTGTTTTTGGGGAAAGAAACGATCCCGTTTGTCTTCGAGTGACACACAAACGCATTTTATTACATCAAAGGGTAACCAACTATGAAATTGTGCAGCTGACTTGGTATAACTATAGCAGGTACAACAAGTTACCAACTTTTATTATCACCAAATGGTAACCTACTATGAAATGGCGGATGACTTCAATTTTTGCAATTTTTGCCCAAGTTTTAAATTTTGTTACAAATTTGGTCCACACGTCTTTTACTAATTTGCCCCCAAAATCTAAATTAGTTTTTTCTACAAATTAACTTTTTCTACAACTTTTTAAAACTAGTTTTACAACTTTTTTCCAAACTTCTCTTAAAAAGATATTTTGGAATGTGGCCCAAACTATTTTTACAACTTTTTTTTAAGACTTTTACTATATTTTATATCTTGTGGTGTTTTATTTTAGAGAAGCATAAATAGGAATGTAAAACGGAAGTATTTCTAACAGTACCTAAATAAGTACGTTAAATGTGAGAAAAAACTTAAAATAGAAATGTTAAAAATAGGTTGGAAAAAGTTATAAAAAATTTTGTAAAAAAGCTGCAATAAAAGTTTAAAAAAGATTTTAAAACGTTGTAAAAAATTAAAACTCAAGTTATAAAAAAAAAGTTTGGATCAAATTGTGACAAATTTTAAAAAAGTTGTAGAAAATATATGAAAAAAAGTTTGGTCCAAATTGTAAAAAAAGTTGGGAAAATCTTTTTACAAATAGTTTTAAAAACTTTTAAAAAAGTAAATTTGTAAGAAGAAAGAAATAAATAAATACTAATTAAGGGGTAAGTTTGTAAAAAACGGTTAGACCGAATTAGTAAAAAGTTTTAAAAGTTGGGCCAATATTATAAAAATGAAAGTTGGACACCATTTCATGGTTGGTTACCCTGTGGTGATGATAGAAGTTGGTAACGTTTACCTGGTATAGTGGGTCATCTTCACAATTTCATAGTTTGTTACCCTTTGATGTAATAGAATGCGTTGTTAGTCACTTGAAGACAAATGTGTAGCTCATTTTCCAAAAATAGTGTTAACCCTATAGAAAATAGAAAGTCCACTTTTCCTGTTAACCGTGTTTTGATATCACGGAAAAATATGAAAAGCACAACTTGCTTTCACTATTTATCGATTAGCCATTGAATTAATAGGTTTAGGTCACTATTTTATCGATTTAGTCACTGAACTAATCATAAAAAAAAAGACCTTGTTGCTTAAATTGATAAAAAGGTGAAAGTACTTTGTCCTTTTTTTTTTTGTATTTTTTCCTTCTTCTAAACCAGATAACTGGGATTCTTTAATAATTCAAAACTAGTGAAATGGTTTGATCTCTATAGGAAATAGTGAAGTGGCTGAATTATAACTTGATGAAAGTATGTTGTGCTTTTTGGTATTTTGCACGATTCAAAAGACATATTGCTGAAGATTTTATTTTGTGTATCAACCAATTTGCGTTTTCACTTTAACTTGCAGCCACGAGTCTCACTACGTACATTTTTTGGGCATTCTGCACCGGTGATCTCATTAGACTTCCATCCAATCAAAGATGACCTCATCTGCTCTTGTGATAGCAATGGAGAAATAAGATATTGGAGCATAAATAATGGTAGCTGTGTTCGTGTATTCAAGGTATATATCTCACAACTATGCTGCTTATTAAACTTATTAATTATTTTGAAATTGACTGTTTATTTTCTGAGGGACTACCCCCTTGGGGTTTTTGCAACCTTGCTCGTTTGTCAATTGAAAAGGTTAAATATTTCTGTTACCTCTACAACAAGTTAGTCTTGGGGTTTTTGCAACAAGTATTGTTTCCTTGAAAGTTGCAATATTTATTTTTTGGCCAAATAACAGAAACAAAACGTACTTTCACGATTTTATTGCTTTAGCAACTATTTTCTATACTGATTATACCCGTCCTTTTTTCACCGTTTAAAAGAACTGTTTTTCCTGGTTTTAAAATATATAAAAGCACACCGTTCACCATTTTATCGTTTTAGCCACTGAACTATGAATTTTTTGTGATTATTATAAAAATAGTTCAGTGACAAAATTTATAAAGTGGTGAAAGTCCGTTATGTCTTTTTTTTTCTCTGATAAAAATATTGATCGGATTATTTGTATAATTACTCGTTTCATGGATCAGAGTGGGACAAGAGAGGCGCATCTAGTAAGATTTCAGCCGCGCCATGGAAGATATCTCGCAGCAGCTGCGGGATTCATCGTCTTGATACTGGACGTGGAGACACAAGCGATTCAACATTTGTTACATGTTCTTTTCTACTCGTTTTATCGTTGCCTGTTTTTATATTTTCTTTACGGTTAAATGCAAGAATAGCAATGTACTTCTATTGATTTGTTTATTATAACATCCTACTTTCATTTCTTCCAGCTCCAGCATTCTACTTTGAAAAATATATAAAGCAATCTTCACTGCTACAGTTGGTAGATTTTTCAAAGTATAATGTGCTAATTGGAAAGAAATTGAAGTATTATGCTACAATAGTCCTTTAAAAAGTACAATGCTTTTTCTTTTTGAAATACAAAGGCTTAATACGAAAAGAATTGGAAATACAATATTGTTATAAAAAGAAATGTAAATAGGATGCTAGACTACACAAATGAATAAAAGTAAGTTATTTCTTTTATTTTACATAGAAATGATGATTTTGGGTGGGATTTTGCATTTGTAGGGGCATACACAACCGATTGCTTCGGTTTGCTGGGACCCGAAAGGCGAGTATTTGGCATCTCTTAGTGAGGACTCGGTGAAAGTTTGGTCCTTTATATCCGGAAAAGAAGGGATGTGTATACACAACCTTAGCTGTAACGAGAACAAGTTTCATTTTTGTGTTTTTCATCCCAGTTATGCTTCATTATTGGTCATTGGCTGTTTCCAGGTTAGCTTGCAACCTCTTAAGTCATTATATAATAAATCAGATTTCAAGGTAACGATGTAATTTTTTTATTTATTTATCATTTACAACATTCTAATTATCAAGGAAGATACAGGATATCATTTGTACTTTCAGAATTTCATTTTTTTTATTTAGCCGCTTAACTAATTGTTTTCTCTTGTGACTAAACCAATATACTTTTGAATTTTGATGATTGTTTACAATGGTTCCTGCTACCCGGTTTCGATAGGAAAAAGACAGAAAAGCACAACACTTTCACCATTTGTTGATTTGGCCACATAACTATTGGTTTTTATCAATTTAGCTTCTACGCTATTATTATAATAAATATACAAAAGAAATTGTTTGGGTCACTGGGAAAATCTTTTTAACAGTCAGGAAAAAAGTAAAATGGTTTTATCACTATAGAAAAAATCAAGCGGCTGAATCAAATAAATTGTGAAAGTACGCCGTGTATTTCTCAAATTTCCCCTAAATTATTTCTGAAAAAGTATAGTGGTTTAGTCACAGGGGACTCGTTCTTAATCTCTCGTTTGTGCAAAAGACGAGAATGCCCTAGGGGATAATAGTCATTGAAAATAGCCTTAGAAAGCTTGTCTAGTCAAACCCCAAACATTAAAAAATATCAATTTTGTCCAACCCAAAAGGTCGGGATAGGTACTCCCATCTTAATCTATCATCTGTGCAAAATACATAACTACTCTTCTCCTCCTCACCATAAAAAATAATCCCGAACCCTGGACACACACATACACCTTATCAATGCGAAATGGATTTATTATGTTTTTATTACAGACGTTGGAGCTATGGAACATGTCAGAGAACAAGACAATGACACTGTCAGCACATGAAGAAATAATTGCTGGTTTGGCATCATCAACAGTTGCGGGTTTGGTAGCTTCGGTTAGCCATGATAAGATGGTTAAGCTTTGGAAGTGAGAAAAAAAACATAAACTTGATGTGATTCGATGTGCTGTACATCCACCACTTGAAACTAAATTATGTTTCTCGTTTCAAGTCTTGTCAATGATGTATATTCTTACACAACTTTCGCCAAATGACAGATTAAGTTCCTCAACTTAAAGAGCCAAATATATAACACCCTTCTTACATATATTTTATGTGCACTTTATTTCACAAATTAAATTTAGAGTAAACTGCAAATTTGGTCCCTGTGGTTTGCTAAAAAGTGTGGATGAGGTCCAAAATGTTTTCAACTTGCACCATTAGTCCAAAAATTGAAAAGTTTTGTGGTTTCGATCCCTCAAAAAGGTGAAAAGACTTTTTTACCCTTTTAATTTCTTTTTTGTATTTTCTTATATTAACCTTAATACTTTTATAATTTTTATTAAAAATTTGAAAAAAAAAACAACCCCCCCCCCCCGAGCGTTCTCTCTCTCTCTCTCTCTACCCATCACTCTGTATCTTCTTCTCCATCCTTCTCTCATTCTTCCGATCACCTCCCTCCGCCAGAAAAACGCTGTCGCCGCCGGAAAAGCCACCGACATCGTTTGCCGATCTCTTTGTTTTCCTTTCCCCCTCTCTATCTCTAACTCTCCCTCCCGGTTCCACCCTCCTCCTGGAAAAACCACCGCCGAAAACCCCTTTCTGGTTCCACCCTCCTTCGCCGGCCACCACCAAGCCATCTGCTTTCGCCGACGAGTTGGTCTGATATTGAGCTCACTACCACTGGTTGACACCACCACCATCATCGATCAACAACTTTACCACCGTAACCACTCCCATATGGTCCCAACATTTACATCATTTGAGTTTATTAGTGACAAATTTCTACACAAATTTGGTCAAAATTCAATACTTTGATTAGCACCGTTGGGCAACTTCCTAGATCTCTCTTGTTCTTCTGAATTTTTTCTGGGTTCTCACGGTGGGTGATGATTGTCTTCGTTGTTTTTCTTGTGTTTATGTTGACTGAGCCTGCAATTTCACTGCTAAACGACCATGATAACAATACCGACACCTTTGTCCGATCGTTCTGTGGTAGTATTGCTTCAATACATCCCTCAAATTTCATCAAGAATCGTAACTCGACCCTTGCTGAACTCAGAAGGCAATTACAGAAAGAAGGGGTATTTTATGCAACTGCATAAGATTTTAGTGCTGGGGACACGGTCTATGTAGCAGCCTAGTGCAGGAACTACCTATTGACAGATAAGTGCGTGGCTTGTTTTGATGTTGGCGTCTCTGTACTGGTCAAATGCGTACCTGGCAATGGTGCTTACGTCGTTTTCGTCGGAGGGGAAAACCACAGGCGGGATGTTGAATTCCTTCGACATCGTGACGAAAACTGCAAGATTGAGCGTGGAATTAAATTCGCTTGCCGGTGAAGAGGATGCGGGGGTAAAGAAGAGGGAGAGCACGGTGGGTGGGGGCTAATTTGGTCACGTCGGCAGCCGGTGAAGAGGAGGCGGGGGGTAAAGAAGATGGGAGTGAGAGTCAAAGAAGGAGAAAGAGAGTCAGAGAGAGGTAAAGAAAGAAAGGGGAGGGGACGGTTGGGGTGGGGTTATGTAATTCTTTTTTTATTATTTTTAAATTAAAAATGTATTAACATAAATATAAAAAATACAAAAAATAATTTATAAGGGTAAAACTGTCTTTTTAACTTTTTCGGGGACCAAAACCACAAAAGATTTTCGATTTTGGACCAGTGGTTCAAGTTGAAAACTTTTTGGATCTTACCCACATTTTTTTACAAACCACAAGGACCAAATTTGCAGTTTACTCTAAATTTATTAATTTTAGAGTAAACTGCAAATTTGGTCCCTTGGTTTACAAAAAAATGTGGGTACAGTCCAAAAAGTTTCCAACTTGCACTACTGGTCCAAAATCGAAAATCTTTTGTGGTTTTGGTCCCTTAAAAGTTGAAAAGTCAGTTTTACCCTTTTGCTTTTATTTTTACATTACTTTAACACTTTTGATATAATTTAATAATTAGAAAATAAGAAATAACCCCACCCCCACCGTACCCATATCTCTCCCTCTCATACTCTCTCTCCCCCCTCCCTCTCCCTCATCTCCAAGAAAGAATCATCCGCTTTCTTCTTCCACATTTCAGCAACCACGCCGACCACCACCATAAGATTAGACCACCATTGCTACCGGAGTCGCAAGCGCAGCACCGCTGCTTGTTGCTGGCCGCTTTCTCGACCTATCCCTCTGGTTCCATTTTTACTGTCGGCAACACCACCAGTAGCTCTATCGATAACTCTGCAGATCGATGGTGGTGGTGGTTTGAGGGCAGTGATCCGTAGCTTAGCAGATCTTGATCTTATTCCATGTCATTCTTCCTCTTTCTTGTTGTATATAAGCTTCAAATCAACGACAATCCAGTAGATAATCGATGGGTGAGATCGAATTTCAAGAGACCCACAAGCTGAAATGATGAATTGGGTGCAGCAGCAACAACAAGAATTGAAGCATTTAAATGTAGAGAAGCATTCACAAGGTTCCAATTTCACCCACTCTACAACAATCCGTGCAACAGCAACAGCCATATCCAGGATCGAGAATTAGTGTGTATGTTGCTGCTGCAAACAGATGATAATATATCCTGGTCTTTGACGGTATTTCCCAACTTTTAGCAATTTTAGATGTGTATGCTGCTGCTCAAAACAAAATAAATGGAGAATTGGGTTTTTATGGGATTCTTGGTGTGAGCCCATTAGCAGATGATAAAACCGTGAGGAAACATTACTGAAAATTAGCGTTATATCTTCACCCAAACAAGAACAAGTCAATAGGGGCAAAGAGTAAACAATTGACGAAAGACAGAGAGAGGATGTACGTTTTTTAGATCGAGAGAGAAAGAGAAAACTATTGTTTGGAGAAGCTTCACCCCAACCGTCTAATACGACGACAGCTATGATCTTTCCTTTAGGCAGCTTGGGATGATCGATCTGCAACTGAGCTTTTCTGGTACGCCGTTCTTCTGTGGGTAAATCAGATCGAGAGATAAAGAGACCGAGAGAGGGAAGAGGAATCGAGAACCGTTGATTTGGTCTTATGGGATTGTGATCTTTCAGAAAAGAAAGAAGGGGGACGAGGATGGAAGGAGAGCAGTAAACCGCTGCTGTTGGCATCAGAATTCTAGTGGTCGGAGGCGGCAGGGGCTGCAGTGGTGGCCAGCGGTGGGGAAGAAGAAGACGGTTATGATGCCAAAGAAGAAAGAGGTGCCGCTGATATGTCGGGATGAGAGAGAGAGGAGGGTATGGTCGAGGTGTGCTTGGGGGTGGGGTGGGGGGGGTTGGAGTTTTTTTTTAATTTTAATAAACAATTATTAAATGAAATATTGAAAAACTGAAAAATGAAATTAAAAGGGTAATTTCGTCTTTTTAAGTCTGACAGGGACCAAAACCACAAAAAATACCTGATTTTGGCCTTTCCATGCAAGTCCAAAATTTTTTGGACCTTAGTCACACTTTTGTGTAAACCACAGGGATCAAATTTGCAGTTTACTCTTAATTTTACAAATATCTTTTTAACGTATATATTCTTGAGCCATTTTAAAGGAGAAAAGTGAAAAGAATTTGAAAGAAAGTGAAAAATACGTGTCCCGTGGACCAAAGGGTTTGTAGCCAAGCGGCATCAGGTGGTGCCCTTCCTACTTGTGGTCGAGGGTTCTAGTCTCGTAAGAGACATAGGTGGTGTTAAGGTGTAGTTTAGGAGTAGGAGTAGGAGTAGGATAAATTGCCGTTTGTAGATTTTTTTTTTGGGAAAAGGGAAAGGAGATTTTTCATAATCATTCACCGTAAGTTATTAGATTATGATGTCAATTAAAATCAAATCTTGAGCAACAGAAGCATATAAATAAATCGACCATCATACTCATCTGGAGATCTGTGTTTATTAATTTCAAGCAATAATATGACTACAAGTGTAGTTATTGAATTGTGTACACTTTTTGCAATGTTCTTTAGACGTTCTTGGATGATCTTAAGAACCCAAAGTAGAACTTCTCTAATGTAATCGCAGCCCAATGAAGGCAATCTACTTAAGCAAGCAAGAATATGATCAAAACTTTGATTATTGATGAACAAGCAAGTTGAAACCCTTTAGGTAGCATTTGGTAAATGGAATCGGACAGTACTGGACATTAGGGGTGCAAACAAACCGAGCCGAGCCCGACCAAGCTCGGCTCGGGCTCGTTAAGAAATATATAGGGCTCGGCTCGTTACGAGCTTTATGGTCTCAAGCTCGGCTCGGGCTTGTTAAGAAATATGCAGGCTCGGCTCGTTTATTTCCTGACAAGCCTGCTCGTTAAGAAGTTCGTTTACTCTAATGTAGGAAAATAACAACTTACTTAATTTATATGACTAAATATGTTTTAATTTTAATTTATATAAAAATAAAATAAAAATTATATTATATATAGGCTCGTTTAGGGCTCGCGAGCCTAATCGAGCTTGGTGACACCGACTCGGCTCGAGCTCGTTTAACAAATGAGCCTTATATTAAGCTCGAGCTCGGCTCGTGCTCGTTTAAAATCGGTCTCAAGCCGAGCTTTTAACGAGCCGGTTCCGGGTAGCTCACGAGCCGGCTAAGCTCATTTGCACCCCTACTGGACCTGACTGAACAAGATTGAACTGATTTTCTACATATTATTTGGTAAGACCGGAACAAAACGAAACAAGTTATGTGAAAGCGTTTGGTAAAACATGAACCGAATAAAACAAAACGGAAAAATTACGATATTACGCTTATATGTTTGTATGGTCTTTCTTTGTTACTACTTGGGCCAAGAGGCCATTCGAACCAACATCATATATTTAATCATTTTAAGTCATACTGAAACTAAAGAACTTTGAGTTATCTATTCATTTGGTTCAAAATATTCGTGATTAAGGAATTTAGAAATCAAACTAAGAGTCTAAAGAAGAAAACCAACTCAACAAGTCTTTCTAACTAATACTACTTCAATTGATCAAATAAACATAAAATAAATCCCTTGTTTTGTCCGGTCCCATCTTGTACCATGCAACAAACGCTACCTTAGGGTTTATGTAATGTCGGCCAAACAAGGGAGAGAGGAAGCAATGAGAACTTCTTGTATGTATGTATACTTAATGGCGTGAATAAGGGGCCCATTTTATAGGTACTCAATTGCTTGATAACCAAGTCATAATTTAATTTGAATTTGAATTTAAATAATGACATAATTACCTATTTAATTAAATAGATAAATATTTAGTCATACTTCAAAATCCCCTAGTTACAAATTTAGTCATCCTCTTTTAGTTTCTCATTAAACCATCAATTTATGATGAATAACAAACTAGTTTATCTATTTATTATATTTTCTTGCTTTTGGATTGTTCCTTTGTCTAACCTAATAGGCCTATGCGTTTTAGTAATGTCACAAACTTGCTGTGTTTATGGGCATTTTTCCAACATAAGTGTCCTCCCAAAATTGGACAAATTAGAAGAGAAATGAAGCAAATACTCTCTAAGTCACGAAATCATGAAGGAGAAAGGGAGATTCTTCCTTTCATGTATTTTGAACCTGAAAACATGCAAATCCAATCTACATCTTCATTCACCTTATTTCTTTCCTCTCTTTATTTTCCTTCCTCTTTTTTTCCTTGATTAAACGCTGGAACACATCGTAAATATTGTGTATCTTCTGAATAATAACAAAATTAAAGATGTTATATAATACGTCACATTGATATATGGACCCTAATTTTACTTCATGTGAAAGATTCAATATTGTACTTTCCACTTCATCCTTTGTACGTTAATCATGTTTTTATTTGATGAATACTTCAACCCAAGGCTGGAGGATGTAGTTCACAATGTTAAAAGTTGAAACCACTCACTCTCAAACTGGATAGACCTTTTGAACATTGGAGTTAATTCATTAGTTCATGTCCTCTAACTATGTGAATGTTAAGCTCCGCCAGACCTTTAATAAGTTAAAAAGGGATAGTCTACCATAAAAGGCCAACTCAGTATCATCCTCTCCCACACGTTGCTTATTTCTACTTAGTATATCCCTTCAACACCCTAATTTGAGGCTACCAATAATATACAGATGAGATAAGTCAAAAAAGGGGAGCTCAAGAGAAAGAATTCTAGAGTTTTCCAACTTTAACTAAAAGGGAGCTTATAGTTATTGCTACTAAGTTTACAACAATAGAGGTTGGATTAAACCTAGAAGACATAGACCATGATGATTAGGAGATGCTTGAATAAATTACGAAACAACAACATCATTTGATCAAGAAAGATAATGATGCTAAAGTATTGCAAGAACGGTTGCAGTGACACGATATATATATATATATATATATATATATATATATATATATATATATATATATATATATATATATATATATATATATATATATATATATATATATATATATATATATATATATGTTGGATTAGGTGTTTTAACCATTACTAATAATTTGTATTTACCTAATTAATAGTAGCAAAGTCCATTTGGGTTACCCTCATAACTAGAGGTTTGGCAGAAATTCTAGGAGAGAGAAAGATAGATTTATTATATGATTAATAAATCAATAAAATTAAAATAAATAATTTATTAATATATTATGGTGATAATATATTAATTAGAAATTAATCTGGAATTAATGGATTTAATTTGGTGATTAATTTAATTAATTAAAGGTGCAGGAGCTGAATTGTAATTATTCAATAATTGAGTAAGTGACAATTTTGGCAGTAGGTGGTTGGCGATTTTGAGGAGGGATTTATCCTCAAAATCGAAAATAATATTAGGATAAATAAGAGTTTGAATTGATAGATAAAGGTTTATCTTATTTGAATTCAAAAATGTTTATCTCTAAAGGCTTATCTGCAACCACATGGAAAACTATAAATATGGGTCCTGGGAAACCCTTTTCTGCGCCAAATTTCTTCCATGTTTCTCTCTGGATTTCGTGACCTACCTAGCTCCCTGGGTGTGATCTCATTTGAGGCAGGACACTTGTGCTGCTAGCTTCAAGATTAAACTAAAGGTTAGTTTTTCTGGTTTATTTCTTTAAGTAATTTTTATTTGGCCTTTTAGGAATTATTATATGTTCAAAGATAGAAAACATAGATCCAATATAGGTTGCATGTGAACTTAGAGTTTTAGTTCATAGATTTGCAGAAAACCTTTCAGTGGTATCAGAGCTATTTGGTTGTTTTCTAATTGAATTGCTATAATTCTTTTCCTAAAATTTAGGGTTTAAAGCTTATAAACCCTAATTGGCCATTTCGATTTTTAGGGTTAGGGTTTTAGAAACCCTAGCCCCTCCCCTTGTAATTTTCGATTTTGTGTATTAGGGTTTTAGAAGGTTTTCTATTTTTGGTAACTGTGATTATTTAATAAATGGATAACCTTAAACCCATTATTTGCTATTTTCGAAATTTAGGGGTTTAAGATATGATTAAATTAATTTGATTAATTTGTGATGTCTATCTGGCTTTAATTAATTTAATTAATTGTTTAATTAAAAGATAAATTAAATCATTTAAAGGTTTAAATTTAATTTTAAAATTAATTGTTAATTTTTCGAAAATTAAATAGATAAACCAGAAATATTTTAAAAGTTTAAAATACATCTTATATATATTATAATTAAAAGTTAATATTATATGTATAGGATAAATTGGTTAGTCAAATCAATAGTAGGCCTCATTCACGAAGCTGATCTATAAAAAGAGTACAAGGAGACTGCCTATAAAATGGCGGTCTAATGGGTGTCCACTCTCACCCACCGCTCTCTTGATCAGTAGAGGGTCGTTAGCCGAACGGGTTTGATAGGACCGCTTAATCTCATTAAAAGTGTAATGTTATTAATCAAAGTACTAGAATAGTTTTATAAAATCCTAAATCTAGTTACTTTAGGAAAAATGTGAAATAGATGCTAATCCATGAAATTGCACATTACACTTTATGAGACATTAGTGGAGCGTGTGTGGTTAACCGGCACACTAATAGGGGCTCATAAAGAGTGGTAATGGGTTTCTCATCATTTATCATTGTTGATGGAGCGTGTGTGGTTAACCGACACATCAATTAGAGATGATAAATGACATTAAGGTTACCGAGCATATTTGCATGGTTATTCACATCTAGTTTGTGATCCTCGGCATCCCAGTCACAAACAGTAGAGCATATCCGAGATTAAACATGCCATTGAACAGTTCAATGAATCTCACAGATCTAGGAATTTCATAAGACTAAAATTGATAAATGTTTATCTACCTTAATGACCATTATGTTGTGATTACGGCATCCCTCTTCACACCATAGTTGGGGTATTTTGGATCCTAGCCTTGTTAAATAATAAATTGGGTAATTATTTAAAAGGATTAAGTAAACTAATAAATTATGTTTTTTATAGATGTCTGAATCTAGTGTCAATTCTCATCCTTCTCCTCCTTCACCCTTTTCTGAGAGCTTCAGAAAGCACATGTTAAATATGGAAAGGCTGACTGGCCTGAACTATGAGGAATGGCTTCGCAATTGGAGACTGGTTCTTGTTATTGCTGGCAAGCTACATCTCATTGAGTATCCGCTTCCCGTTCCACTGAAACATGTCATCACACAAAGACTTTATGATGAGCATGACTTCTTAATTGATGAATCGGAGGAAGTTCGTGACCTCATACTATTGACCATTGACCCCAAGTTCTGCAGGGATTTTGAATTCCTGGGGCCATATGAGTTAATACAACTGGTTAAGGAAAAGTTACAAGAACCGGTTGAAGAGGAACGGGCTAGGATCTTCAAAAGACTTGCACAGCGCAAGCTGAAAGAAGGAAGTAGCATCGATTCACATGTTCTCAAGATTAAAGGATACATAGGCGAATTGTACAAACTTGGTCACCCTCTTAATCAGGAAATGAGTGTTAACATCCTACTCGCTTCGCTGACTAGTATGTATGATCTGTTCATTCAGACATATAGAAAGGGAAACCAGAAAAAGACTCTCATGGAAATGCGTTCAATGTTGACTTTATACGAGTCACTCATGGAGAGGCATAGTTCCACTGCTTCGACTACTTCTGGATTAAGTCCAGTGAGGAGACACAGCAAGAAACGATCCAGATCGTCTGGACATGTTCTAAGATGTCTCAAACTAGGAATCCATAGGATCGGATACAGTCACAGAAAGATTAGAAGATGCTCCAAGGACCAATCTTTTGGAAACTCAGGTATATCTAAAAACCTCAAAACTCCTGATCCATAATTCCTTGATACATGATGTGATAGTCACATTTGCTTTGTATGCAGGGACTCAGTAGGGTACGAGACTTTGACGCATAGGAGCACATTTGGATTGGATCTCCAGCTCATGCAGTTTTGAAGTTTAGTTATATATTATGATCTTCTTATTAGCTTATTAGATGCGTGCGACATTGTCTATCATATAGTACATTGTTCAAGGATATTTTGTTTTAATAAAAATGTTGATTTTCTTTTAATACATGTTTGTTTAAATTATTCTTGAAATGTTGTATGAGTGTGTTAATTGCATGAATGATAATAACTTGAATGTTGATACATCCAAAGTATTTGGATTCATGAATTGTGTCCCCTATGATTGTTAAAGTAAATTTTAAGGATCAATTCAACCAAAGGTCCAGTTGGACAGGACTTTGGAATTATTTGACTTAGAGTCACATGATGAATTGAGTTCTTGATAAAATCATTTGTGGCAAGAAATGAATCGCCCAAAGATCCAGTGGGTAGGATTTTGGAATAAGTCGACTTAGAGTCATGTGATGATTGCATATCTTGAACAAAATTGACAAAGTCATAAATTTACATAGAGATATAAAGGACATTAAGATTATGAGCAACGGACACACTAGCTATTGTGTATTGCTCGAGTATTTGAACAGAACACAATTAGCTATACTTCATAATAATTTGCCAAATTAGTTTGACAAATATGGCTTCACTTATCAGAATAAGCGATTGATTGAAACCTTGAACTGTTCAAGGACTTCAAAGGAAGTATGAGATCAACAGAACCTGAGTGACAACATAAACTGAGAAAATGTTTCACATCTTATTCTCTTCCAAGAACATTAATGGTTATAATGTGTCTTAGGGAAGATGATGGAGTGTTGGTCGAAATAGTTCGATCCTAGATATATAAGATACACTTCCAATTAGTTTTTCGATGAATTGAATATTCAACCAATCATAGAAACCATATTCCGACCACATCTTAGACTAAGTAGGTTTTGCAGACACTATCTGAAATGTAAAGCTGGGATCGTCCCACTTATACATAGAAAGTCCAGGGTCATGTAGCGTTCGTCTGAACCTCATGACTAGCATGTACCTGATCAGCAATGTCGTTTCATTGCCTATCCCGGCTGTTACTGTGAAAGAAGAGTTCTTTTGGAAATGACTCATATTCTAAAGAAACAGTGGGAGTAAGAATAATCCTGAACGAGTTCAGGATTAGCCAAGTGAAAGAACCTTTAGTCATCACTAGGCCTTAACCAGGAATCAGATTCCTGTTAAACCTGACATACTCTTCTCTTGACCAGTAGTATTGGTTACCATACCAATTAGTGGTAAAACACTAAAGGTGGTACAGATAAGCAATCCGACTACTTGGAAGCATTGGTGAGCTCGGTTGCTATCAAATAAGAGAACCTTAGGGCGAGACATAATCTATGGGAAGATTTGATTGATTTTACACCTGGTCTAAGGGCCAGTGGGAGTAACTGAATCATCAAAAGAAAGCGACATAGATAGAAACGTACTTACAAAACATCTAGTTGAATGAGACGATACTCAGAGTCAAGTAATTGATTCCGAGAGAAGCACTCTCAATAGAAGATGAAATCTGAAAGGATACTGTTTAGTAAAGTTACACCTTGTGAGTCGTTGGTGGAGCGTTTGTGGTTTACCAGCACACTAATAGGGACTCACAGAGAGCGTGCCAATACAAAGGTACATGGGCCCGGGATTCATCCCATGGGCATCTCGCAAGAAAGGATATTCGGATTCTCAAAATATGCCAAAAGTTTGGATTTTGTGAATATCCTGAAAGATTTCCATTAATATGTCAGAAAGGTTTGGACTTCGAATTCTCAAAATGTGCCAAAGGTTTAGATTTTGTGAATATTCTGAAAGAGTCAGACAACCGTGTCAAAGCAAGTGGGAGTATCGTTGCTATCAATGTATGTTAGTTCATACTGCTTCTAGGAAATGTCTCTTATCATTACAAAGTGTAATAACTTGACATTAAGAGATACTTCTCTATGAAAGACTTAATAGAAATACAGCATACTCCAGTGGTTGCAAACATCTATTAGATAGATCAAAAACTCTGCCAATATGATCTTGATGAGATTCAAGATGTATCATTATAAAGTGTGATGACTTGGCATGAAAGATATAAAGAAGGTGCAACATACTTAAGTAGTTCACAGACATCTATCGGATAGATGAAATCATCAGTATAGACCCAGCCATTGTGAGCATGACCTTGATAAGACTCAAGATGCATGAGAAAGAGTCTTCGAAAGGAAATGTTTTTTTTTAAAAGTCATGACACAGGGATTATCAGTAATCTTTAGATTTCAAAATGGTTTGGAATAAGATTACATCGGATTCCACGAGTTTCTTGGATCGATCAGAAGTGTCATGAACATGTCCTGATGACTTAATGCTTAGAGCATCCTAAGTTGGATTCAGGATATAACCTGGCTGAGAATATTGGATGGATTATTTGAACACACGTGAGAAATCATTGGGAAATGATTGGGGTGAATATTAGTAACAGTTTGAAAGGAGTTTTCGAATCGGTAATTGTTTACACCAGGACGTGGTGCTGAAAGACTTCATGGTTAAAGAGTTTTGTTGGTATTTTGATGGAGCGCGTGTGGTTCACCGGCACATCATAACACCTCGAAATAGTTTTTGGGTGCAGTCATGTAGACTAAAGACCCAAGGAACCATGGGAAGTCGCAATACACATCACCATAATAGAGTTGGGAGAGAAAGACAGAATAACATATTGAGATGTCATCGGAAGAGCATCCGATTGGATCATCTGCAATGAAGTGTATTAGTGTAAGACACTTTGGATACATAGAAAGAGTAAAAGGTTCATGTAGACATAGATATAAAATTAGAATTGAAAGTTTAAAAGAAAACAAGAAACCAATAATAGTATTATGAAAGATCTGACTTGGCGATTACCGCGTGGAGACTTGGTAATAAGCAAGAGTAGCTTCCAGTCAGATTTTATGTTTCACTTTCGCATGTTTTACTTCCCGAATAATTTGATTATTCGAAAGGTCCACAGTCGCTCATACTTTGGGAAGTAAGTATTGAATCAAGACTGTCATGAATTGGATTGTAGATTGTCTAAGGAGTTAGACACAGCAACATCATTGCTACAACGTTCATGAGTACTTAGAAATAGAGATTTGAGTATTGGATAAACCCACGCTCAAAGAATTGCTTCATGGATTATATCACGAGCAATTTTTGAGACGATTATATCTTATGGTCTTGAAGCGGAGACATATGAGTCGAAATTTACAAGTAGGTTGTACATTGATAATGCGTAAACGCATCGGTAACTCGATGTTATAAAACGTATTGTTGTGCGCGATTTTGATGAGTAAAAGACACAAGCATATGAGTTGAAGCTTATTCGTTCATTGACCCTGATGGGAAACAGATATCTATAGGTCTCTTAATGATTTTGAAGTTGATTAAAGTGCTGGCCAGCCTGGACTAAATTGATGTGTTCAATTAAAAGTTCTAAAGTCATAAGCAGAATCGGAAATCGGGAAACAGAGTATCGGACAGAGATTGATCTCAATCCATGTCTCGTGTCTGAAAATATCTTGTTGGACGAAGGATCATATGATCACTTTTCTATGGACAGAACTGACTGGGTCAGAGTTCGGCAACAGTTTCTAGGAAGCTACAGTTTGCTGATCAATTAGAGGATAAATTAGTAATTATAGTCATAGACTTATCCAAGTGGGAGACTGTTGGATTAGGTGTCTAAGCCATGACTAATTATTTGTATTTACCTAATTGATAGTAGCAAAGTCCATTTGGGTTTCCCTCATAGCTAGAGGTTTGGCAGAAATTCCAGGAGAGAGAAAGATTGATTTATTATATGATTAATAAATCAATAGAATTAAAATAAATAATTTATTAATATATTATGGTGATAATATATTAATTATAAAATATATTAATTAATTAGAAATTAATCTGGAATTAATTGGATTTAATTTGGTGATTAATTTAATTAATTAAAGGTGCATGGGCTGAATTGTAATTATTCAATAGTTGAGTAAATGACAGTTTTGACAGTAGGTGGTTAGCGATTTTGAGGAGGGATTTAGCCTCAAAATCGAAAATAATATTAGGATAAATAAGAGTTTGAATTGATAGATAAAGATTTATCTTATTTGAATTCAAAAAGGTTTATCTCTAAAGGCTTATCTGCACCACCTGGGAAACTATAAATAGGGGCCCTGGTGTAAGACCTGTATTCCATTTATTGCATTTAGTTATAATTGTTGTGAATTCTATGATTTTTGGTAGTTATAAAGCTAAGAAAAACTTTAGTTACAATTTCATATGAAAATCAGCATTATGTGCCGTTTTTAGAAAAGTCATAATTAATTCTAGGAAAATCGTTTGGACCTCAAACCTGTGCACAAAGTTTACAAATTGAGTCTAGTACAATTCTTAAAAATAATAGTAAGATTGGAAATGACATTATCAATGGGGAAAAATGCAATCTTCACTGATTAGTTTGAAATTGACAGATTAGATAGTCTGTTTTCAAAAATTCATAATAAATCATAGAAAAATCGTAACCTTAGTTTGAGGGATTTGGATAAACTGGGGCGTTACAAGTTGGTATCAGAACCTTAGTTTGAGGGATTTGGATAAACTTTTAGGTAAATCTGAACTCAAACTGAGGACTGAGAGTTTTTATAAAAAAAATTAGAAATTTTTAAAAGAAAAGGAATGCGATGCGTGGGGTCTTCCGGAGCTCAAGTGAGTAAAGGATTCCCAAAAGATCTGCATTCATGTATATGCTAGAAACTTTATACGATAAAGAGTATACTAAGGATTCACTCAGGAATTGCATGTTAGAATTGCCTAATTGTATTATATGATGACAATTATGTGCAACTGAAACTGTGCTTATACTGTTAGAAAGTTAAATGAAGCTTGAATTGCATGCAGTTAAGATCAGATGGCTTTAGAAATTAGTTATCTGACTTTATTAGTTGTTCCTTGTTTGGTGGTGATATTAGGGTAGGATTACTTATTCAACTGTATATTTTATCCTCAAAATTACGTGTAAAATTGTAACACCCAGTTTCATTTTTAAATTTTTCTATGTGTTTGTTAATTTAAAATAAAGATTACAAATAAATTAAATTAAATCTAAAAAAATAATAATGATATAGGAAGATATTTAAATTAACAACTATTATGGCAATTTAATTAAATTTAAACTATCCCTGAAATAGTAGACTAGTTGTAATTTATTTAAGGACCTAAAATGTCAAAAAAATAACTTAGTTTATTATGTGTTTGTGATAGGGGCTAAATGTAAAACATTAAGGAAGGTTGAGGTCTAATATGCAACTCCTAGAAAAGTCTTTTGGTATTAGACGTCAAGATCGGAAACGGGAACGGAATGACGGATCATTGATTAAAACATTAATTATTGATTAAACCTAGTTAATTCTAATTCCAATTAATCACGATGGATATCAATCACGTCCAAACCTTCGTCCGTTTCCTTGGTGTTGTTCCTCTTAATCGTGATCCAGAGAAGCCGAAGGGGAGGAGAGAAGGCAGAGAGAGCGGCGAGCGGGGAGGTGGACTGAGTTGCTGATCGGTCTTGGCTGGCCGGAGAAGGGGAGGGCAAGGTTCTAGAGTGGCGGCAACAGGTCCTAACCGAGGGTGAGTCTCTTGTGCCATATTCTTTACGTTTTCTGTTGTACCGCCATCCTCACCATCGCCGGCAGCCCTTGGCTGCCGGATTGCTCACTATTGCCACCGTAGAACCACCATGAGAGGGTGGTTGCGACTGTTTGTCATGTTCTAGCCGTGTATGCCCCTTGTTTTCATGTCCTAATGCAGTGATTAAACGTGTTTTGCTGCTTCTTTTTCTCCCGATTAATCGAACCACCGCCGGCCACCGTTTCACCGTCGCTGCACCACCATGCAAGGTGGTTGTTGACGGTTGTTATTTTCAGTTTCAAGTAGGTGTCGGGTTCTAGATTTTCATCACCAAGTTATGTCGTTTTTGTCCCGTTTAAAGTAAGTGACGTGTGTGTGTGTTTTGTGTTGAGGTTGGTGGGTAAAATGGTTTCAAAAGCTTCCTGAGATAATGGTGACTCTCTTCTAGGTGGAAATCACTTTTGCAAATAAAACTGTACGTATATATATGTAAAGAAATATATATACTCAGACATTTTTTATAGTTCCAAAATATATATAACGTATTCATGATTTTATATTTTATGTAAGATATTTATGATTTTACATTTTATGTAAGATTTTCAAATAAAAGATTTTAGTACCCGGTTGCTCATATGTACGATTACGTTATTTACGATATTGTATTTTGATAATCTATACCATGACTTATAATAAATAAATTAAAGAGTGTTCATGTACCTAAAGTATATTTTGTGACTATTGTAGTATTCTAGTATGCATGTAAATATATTTACTTTCAAAGATATGGTAATATTAGTTGTTACTTTTAAATACGATAAGGATTCGAACGATAAATCGTTTAAACTACGTGATTAAATATTTATACTTATAAAATGAACTACTCTTAATATTTAATCTCAAAAGTAATATTTTTATAAATAAAGACGCGTAGCTTATATTAAAACGCAAGTTATCATTTTTACGATTTATAGTCGATATGAAATAAGGTGTTAATCTTAAATACAAATGTGTCGAGTATTTAACAACCTAAGTATTTAATGGAACTCGAGTTGCCTATTAGTTAAATAAGTGACACATATTAAGTTGTTAATTTATAGTTCATGCTTTAAGATGTAAACTAAAAAATAACTATAATAACGTTCTAGGTTGTTTCGTCCAAGTTACTTCCGGTACACGCTGATATTGATACGTGGATATTCGTTAAGGTGTCACTGACTTACCTATTATAGTAACGGTGCATGTAATGTGGTATATTTTATGCGTTTGTATGCTTATATATTTTCAATAGAATAATGTGATATGTATTATGTGGTATGTATGTGTTGTCCATGAAGAACGGTTGTGAAGTGGACAATGTATACATTTGTAAGTTTGTCCATGAAGAACGGTGGTGAAGTGGACAAGGCTGACCATGAAGCACGGTGGTGAAGTGGTCAGTGGCGGAGGTATCGGGGACAGCCCTTCGGGGAACCGGCCCGCACATAGGAGTTGGTACCAACAATACGTGTTTAGAAATAATGCGATTATGTCTATGTTAAGTTATGTTATATTGTATTTTTGTGAATGTCTAAATGTGCTACGTGTATGCATGTGATTGTTATAATGAGTGAGTGCAGTGTAGGCTCACTAAGCATTTTCGCTTACCCGTTGTTGATTTTCATCTTTTCAGGACCCTCTAGGGTTGACAAGGGGAAGGCACCGGTTTGACTGCTGCTGGCACGCATTCCATGGAAATTTTACTTTTAAGGATTTACGACTTTTAATAATATGAACTTATAACATGTTTTCTGGGATTTTGACTTCCGCTACTTATTTTGATTTTTGGATAACTTGAAATTATGATTTTGAATTATGGTTTTATAATATAAGATGGGCATTCAAAAAATATTTGGGACGTTACAAAAATAAGCGTTAACAAAACTACCCGACGGCATCAGCAAAAGTTTTTCTATTTTATCATGAGTATGATAAAGAAACTCTAGGAAGTCTAAAAAGAAGTGTTGAATGTACAAACCGTATAAACAAGAACCATATAGTAATAAGCGACTACATAGTAATTTTGGAAGGACATTTGGTACAAGTGAGAATAGGTGTGGAAGATAGTACAGGGCCCGTACTACCGAAAGCATAGGATTCTTACATATAACAGAGTCAGTCGCCAAAAATCCTATGGGAGTCGGGTTTGTAGGGTAACCACGTATAACGAGCATGGTCTCACCATCTTGTTTGTACAATCAGAATGGTGGTGATTACAAGAAGCAATGGTAATGGCTCTGGGTCTAGTGAGGGACCAAACCGACCCACTCGATCAAATGAGGAGCTACAAGACTTAATTGCTAAAGAGGTATCACGCGGGGTGCTAGCCGAAATTCCTCGTTTCTTTGGTACAATCAAAACTGAACTGATAACAATGATTGAGGAACGACTTGCTACAATCAGTAGACCAAGGGATAGAATGGCAACTTATCGGGGTTTCGCCGCATGTCAAGCCTCGATGTTTGGTGGGGGAAGGGATCCAATCGCTAGCATAAGATGAATTTCTGCAGTAGAGGGTGCTTTCAGAACCTGTTTTTGCCCAGAGGAATCAAAGGTCATATTTGTTGTAAACCTGTTAAGAGACAGTGCAAAGGATTGGTGGGAAATGCTGACTAAAGATCTCACTAATGCTCAGATAGAAGCTATCACTTGGGCCGAGTTCACAACTAAGTTCAAACTAGAGTACGTCCCGTAAGTAGAGATGGAATGTTTGGCTCAGAATACTTGAACCTGACTCAAACCAGACAGTGGCAGAAATCACCAAAAAGTTTAACGAGCGGGCGCTCTTTTGCCCAGAGTATACGGCCACAGAGAAAATGCGGATGACCCGATATTTGGCAATGCTTCGGACGGATATACGGGAGTTTGTGTCTGCTGCCAGGCACCAAACTCTTAACGACATGATTGCAGCCGCTTGAGCTCGAGAATTGGAACTAGAGAACCAACAAAGGCAGAAGCATCAGGCACCGACACAATCTCATCCAGCATCAAAGAAGCATAAAAGGGTGGATCAGGGAAGACATGGTCAGAAGAGCCACGGTCAGTGTGGCAAGTGTGGGAAAAACCACGAGGGGTGGTGTAGGGCACTAGTGTGCCATAAGTGTGGCAAAGAGGGCCACTATGCTAGGAATTGTCGACAGGAGGCCAAAATCTGCTTTAACTGCAATCAGGTGGGCCATATCCAATCCCAATGCCCCAGCCTCGGTAAAACAACAGTGCAAAAACCGGTGCCCAGTACACTTCGTATCACAGATGGTCATCAAGTAAACACTGGAGCCCTTAAAGCTAAGGGCCGGGCATTTCAGTTAACCGCGGAAGAAGCACAAGCTGTACCTGACGTCGTTACAGGTATGTTCTCAGTCAACTCTATGTCTACTTTAGTACTATTCGACTCAGGAGCTAGTCATTCATTTGTATCACTTGAATTTAGTAAGAGTTTTAGCATTACCCTTTAAACACTTGATAATTCGTTAGAAGTAGAGATTGCGGATGATAAAATTGTACAAGTCTTTAACATTTTTCGTAATTGTAATCTGGAAGTACAATGAGTGAGGTTCAGTATAGACCTTATTCATATTCCCTTGAGAGATAGAAGAGTAATCATTGGTATGGACTGGCTAAGTGATCATGAAGCATGGATTGATTGTAATAATAAACAAGTATGGGTTCGAACCCCAAGTGGGGGAGAACTGATCATCCAAGGCGAGAAAAGAAGGAACAACATGACATTCTGCTCAGCTGCTAGAGCACGAAGACATCTTCAGCATGGAGGCACAGGATTCCTTGCTTACGTTACTGATACTAGGGAGGAGAGAAATAAGACCGTTGAAGATGAGCCTATAGTTCAAGAATTCCCAGATGTATTCCCTGAGGATTTACCAGGCATACCTCCCGAAAGGCAAGTGGAGTTTCGAATAGATTTAGTTCCTAGGGCGGCTCCGATAGCCAAAGCACCCTATCGTCTCGCACCACCAGAGATGCAAGAGTTTTCTACACAACTTCAAGAATTGTTAGACAAAGGATTCATCAGACCTAGCAGTTCTCCCTGGGGAGCGCCAATTTTATTTATCAAAAAGAAGGATGGATCACATCGCATTTGCATTGATTATAAGGAACTAAATAAGCTCACGATAAAGAACAGATACCCTTTACCAAGGATTGATGATCTGTTTGATCAACTGCAGGGAGCCTCTTGGTTCTCTAAGATTGATCTACGATCTGGATATCATCAGATGAGAGTAAGGGAAGAAGACATTCATAAGACAACTTTTAGGACAAGGTATGGCCACTACGATTTTATGTTAATGCCTTTTGGTCTTACGAATGCGCCGGCAGCATTTATGGATTTGATGAATCGAGTTTGCAGACCCATGCTTGATAAATCAGTAATATTATTCATTGATGATATCCTAATATATACTCCAAGACTCGAGAAGAGCACGAGAACCATCTGCGTGAAATATTAGAAGTATTAAGACAAGAAAAGTTGTATGCCAAATTCTCTAAATGTGAATTCTGGTTACGAGAAGTTCAATTCCTTGGACATGTTGTTAATCAGAAAGGAATATTAGTCGATCCAGCCAAGATTGAAGTTGTGATGAAGTGGGAAGTTCCGAAGACCCCCACAGAGATTAGAAGTTTTCTGGGTTTAGCTGGTTACTACCGTCGATTCATCCAAGACTTCTCTAAGATCGCGGTACCATTAACTCAGCTAACCAAGAAGAATGCTTCATTTAAATGGGGCGAGGATCAACAAAAGGCATTTGAAATTTTAAGGAAGAAGTTGTGTGAGGCTCCAATTCTAACGTTACCAGAAGGAGTCGAAGACATGACAGTATATTTCGATGCGTCACTTCACGAAATGGGAGCGGTCTTGATGCAGATAGGAAAAGTCGTCGCTTATGCCTCAAGACAGTTAAAACCACACGAGACCAGATATCCGACGCATGACTTGGAACTCGGAGCAGTTGTTTTTGCTCCGAAGATATGGAGACATTACCTGTATGGAGTTAAGTGCACAATTTATACGGATCATAAGAGTTTGAAGTATCTTATGGATTAGTAAGATCTGAACATGAGGCAGCGAAGGTGGTTGGATATACTGAAAGATTATGACTGTGAGATACTTTACCATCCTGGTAAGGCAAATGTCGTAGCAGATGCTCTTAGTCGAAAGAAGATGTGTATGCCCCTTCGAATCACTTGCCTAAGAATGATTGTTACTACGTCATTACTAGACATGATTAGACAGTCACAGAAGGAAGCAATTAAACCTGAGAATCAGAATAAGGAACGTATAAAAGGACAAGTTCCTCAACTAGTGAAAGATAGTCGAGGACTATTTACTCGACATAATCGGATTTGGATGCCGGAAAATGGTGGAATTAGACAGATACTCTTGGATGAGGCACATAAATCAAAATTTTCTATTCATCCAGGTGCTACCAAGATGTATAGAGATCTACGAGAAGATTACTGGTGGCTAGGAATGAAAAGAGATGTGGCATGGTATGTGGAAAAATGTTTAACCTGTCGAAAGGTTAAAGCTGAACATCAAAAGCCTCACGGTAAACTTCAGCCTTTAGAGATTCTAGAATGGAAGTGGGAGCATATCACCATGGATTTTATCACTAAGTTACCAAAGACTCCTCGAAATGTGGACACTATTTGGGTTATTGTGGATCGGTTAACTAAGAGTGCTCATTTCATACCTATTCAAGAAACATCTACGGCATAGAAGCTGGCCAGCATCTTTATTAAAGAGGTGATTACCCGTCATGGAATTCCTATTTAAATAGTATCTGATCGAGATGCTCGATTTACTTCCCGGTTTTGGGGGAAATTTCAGGAGGAGTTAGGCAGTCGAATCCATTTTAGTACTGCATATCACCCTCAGACAGACGGTCAAAGTGAGAGGACAATTCAGACATTGGAATATATGTTACGGGCATATGTTATGTACTTTGGAGGAAGGTGGGATACATATTTGCCATTGGCTGAATTCTCTTACAACAACAGTTATCACGCAAGTATTGGCAGGCCTCCCTTTGAGATGCTCTACGGGAGGAAATGCAGAACACCAGTCTGCTGGGGTGAAGTTGGTCAACGTGTGTTGGGAAGCACTGAAGTTGTGCTTAAAACGTCTGAACTTATCCAGAAGGTTCGAGAAAGGTTACAAACTGCCCAGAGTCGACAAAAGAGTTATGCGGATAAACGTCGTACAAATTTGGAGTTCAAAGTTGGGGACTTTGTTCTTCTCAAGGTATCACCATAGAAGGGTATTATTCGATTCCGAAAGAGAGGCAAGTTGGGTCCTAGATATATTGGACCCTATCAGATCATTGAACGCGTGGGCAAGGTAGCCTACCGTTTGGAATTGCCTGAACAACTCAGTCAGATCCATAACACTTTCCATGTTTCGCAACTTAGGAAATGTATAACCGATGAAACAGTTGTCGTGCCTATAGAAGACATTCAGGTGGATGAGCGCATGAACTATGTGGAACATCCTATAGCTATCTTAGAAAGGTAATAAGGTGGTAGTACTGGTAAAGGTACAATGGAAATATCGGAAAGGCTCTGAATGCACATGGGAGCCTGAGAGGGAAATGCGAGAACATTACCCCGAGTTATTTGAGAATGCAAATTTCGAGGACGAAATTCAGAGAAGTGGGGGAGACTTGTAAGACCTTTATTCCATTTATTGCATTTAGTTATAATTGTTGTGAATTCTATGATTTTTGGTAGTTATAAAGCTAAGAAAAACTTTAGTTACAATTTCATATGAAAATCAGCATTATGTGCCGTTTTTAGAAAAGTCATAATT
The DNA here is from genome assembly GCA_023525715.1 of Cichorium intybus. Classification (NCBI taxonomy): domain Eukaryota; kingdom Viridiplantae; phylum Streptophyta; class Magnoliopsida; order Asterales; family Asteraceae; genus Cichorium; species Cichorium intybus. Next base: position 74,930,700 of record CM042017.1, read on the forward strand.
AATTCTAGGAAAATAGTTTGGACCTCAAACCAGTGCACAAAGTTTACAAATTGAGTCTAGTACAATTCTTAAAAATAATAGTAAGCTTGGAAATGACATTATCGATGGTGAAAAATGCAATCATCACTGATTAGTTCGAAATTGACAAATTAGATAGTCTGTTTTCAAAAATTCATAATAAATCATAGAAAAATCGTATAAATACATACAATATGTCCCTGAAAAGGTATTGAGATGAATTTTCAGAATATCAGATAAAAACCAGAATTTAATGGATTTAAGATCGGCTAAACCAGTCTTGAACAGGCTGCTTCTCGAATATCTTAAATTCCAACAATATATATTAATAAACTCTTTTGTCAAAAGTGGCAAGCAATTGATAATTCAAGAATTCAAGTATAAATACCCCCCAAAACATCTCATAAACCATACAAATAAATCACAAACCATTCCATAGAAGTTGCTAAGTACTTGAGAGTAAGTAGTGAGCGGAAGGAGGCTCAAAAGCCAAGCGCAGGAGTTCTAGATCCCGACGAACTGTCATAAGTTAAGGTTAAAAGAAAATACAAAAGCACAGAAAGATAAACGCTAAAGTCAACTACAATCAGGTGAGTCTTCTCACTATACTATAGGTGATATTGCATGCATAGGAGGGAAGATATGTTAGACTAAGGTAGTCTTACATGTTATTATAATTGTATGAATTATTGCTATGATAATGATTGTTTGTGGACGGAAGGGAACAGCCCGCGAGCCAATAGGTAGAACGGGAATAGCCTGCGAGTCATTAGATTGAACGGGAAAAGCCTGTGAGCGATAAGACGGAACGGGAACTGCTCGTGAGTCTTCATGCGGAACAGGGATAGCCCGCGAGTCTCACAGACATATGAATGGTTATTATGTGTTGTATGTTATGTGATGGATCATATGGTATATTGAGGAACCCACTAAGCTTTGTGCTTACCCCGTTGATATTTAACATTTTCAGATAATGGCAGAGACAGAGGGAAGGCTCCGACCTGACGCACCGCATTCCACTACTTTCAAGACTTCCGCTACTTTATAAATAATTTATGTGAAGAACAAAATACATGGGTTTCTATATGTATTTTGCTAAAATCAATACTATGGCTGATTTCTTTGTTTGTAAAATATTCTTTTATAAATCAATATATGGTTTTCAAAACGAAAATTTGGCTTGAAAATCTGGGGCGTTACACCTGGGAAACCCTTTTCTGCGCCAACTTTCTTCCCTGTTTCTTTCTAGATTTTGTGACCTACCTAGCTCCCTGGGTGTGATCTCATTTGAGGCATGACACTTGTGCTGCTAGCTTCAAGATTAAACTAAAGGTTAGTTTTTCTGGTTTATTTCTTTAAGTAATTTTTATTTGGCCTTTTAGGAGTTAGTTATATATTTCAAAGATAGAAAACATAGATCCAATCTAGGTTGCATGTGAACTTAGGGTTTTAGTTCATAGATTTGCAGAAAACCTTTCAATATATATATATATATATATATATATATATATATATATATATATATATATATATATATATATATATATATATATATATATATATATATATATAAAGATAAATGAATACTAACTTGCCTAAAAGACCAATAGAAATCTAGGTGTTGTGATTAAACTACTAAAATTTTGACTAGTACAAAATACCACCAAGCTAAAAATATGGTTCCTAAATGTAAGTGATTTGAACAAAGTGAGAACCAAAAACCTAAATAACCTATCTAAGGGGTTGTATTCTTTTGATTTGATAAGATTAAGTAGTTAACTCTTAATATGGAAAGATATATAAGGATGTTTCATTTTTTACTTAATCTAGATAGAATGGCTTAATTGTTGGTCCCGTATATTGAATCAAACAACTTAAAACACAATAAATACTTGAAACTAAATCTTATTTATAAAAGAATTTATGAGTTGTAGTGGGTACATATAAAGACACACCTCAGAATAAACTATCTCTCTTTGATAGCTCATGAAAATCTCTCAATAATAATAATAGAAAGAATTACATAAACACTAATCTATGTTCAAGTATACCAATCATATACAAATCAGAATAGTTTTATGGAAATCTTCAATTGGTAAGTCATATATTTATCTTCACATTTGAATCTTCAACAAACTTTATCTTTAATAGTTATAGATCCTCGTACATATTTTGAACCACATTTAAGTGGATAAGTCTTCCATAGCTAAGTTTCCCATGTTTGATAGCTCAAGTTGCCAAGAAAAATCGAGTTGTCTAGGTTAGCTTATGTCGACTAGTCATTAGTGCAGAACACAGTAATCTCGGATTGATAATACATGACAACTTATCTATAAACTCCTTACCATAAGATTCATCAAAGATTTATTCTTTTATCATAACATATCGAGCGACCTCGAATTCTTCTATTCTTTTATCTAGCTCCTTTGAAATGAGCAAATGACACCCCATTTGTCAGCTTAACAGTTAGCTTGTTAATCCTCGGCCTAAATATGTGATTAGTAGGGGCTTTTGGCAGCTCTACTATTCTTTGGAAGCATATAACCCGATCTGTATATAACATCCAATGCGTATGACTTTGAACAAATAGATGTCCAATGGGATCAATACCATACACGAGGATTTAAGTTGACCAACCTGGTTCTAAGAGACAAGTGGGAGACTGTTGGAACAATATCCAAAGTCATAACTAAAAGGATTTTCCATTAATAGCAGGGTCTTTTTTGGGTTGCCCTTAATAGTCCAAATGGTATTAGAGTTAATTAAGAGAGAGAAAAAATAGTTTATTAATATCACATGTGATGATAAATTCATTAGAAACTAGTTTGGAAGTAATTGGAATTAATTTGGCATTAATTAAAAGTGCAATGATTAAATATTAATTGTCCAATAGTTGGACAAAAGGATATTCTAAAATCCAGAAGACAGGGGACAAAAATTATGAAGGGATAAGCCTTCAAATTTTCGTCCAATGCTATATAGGGAAGGAGGTTTGGGTTTAAGATAAATTGGATTATTTAGTTATTTATCCTTATCTAGTTACCATTCAAACCAACTTATCCTCTAAGCAACCTTCAGCTATAAATAACCCCTGGCCTCCTAGAAATCTCACCCTACTCCTAGATCATTGTTAGAATTGAAGTTTCTCTTCTCTCCCAGTAGGATCTATAGTCCCTCTCGAGGGCTCTATAGCGAGCTTTCTTAAATACCTAATTAATCTAATTAATTTGGACTTATTGGGTGTGAACCATTAGAGGTATTTTCTATTGGGTACTACCTTCCTTGGCACTTGTGGAATTGTTCTTCCTTGGCACTTGTGGAATTGTTCTTCATCAAAGGTCTTCTAGCAAATCGATTTTTCTCAAGGTTGGTTTTTCTTGATCCCTATTATAGTTTTTAATATCATCAGGTAGGATCCTTGTAGGTTTTAGCAATTGTTGCTTGCCTTAGATTAATTTTGATTGTTTCTACTGCCATGATAATTCAATCTAGGGTACATAAAACCTATCAATTATTATATTGTGTGGTGGCACTATGGCCGTTATAGTTTAGGCTACTCACTAAGCTCTCGTACCTTATCATTATCGTTGATGTGTTTTGTAGAAATAGTGTGACGTAGTTTCCGACTCGGATCTGTACCTAGAGTGCGAGTATGATCTTGTTGATGACTTATTGTTCAATCGAGTTGTATAAGTATACACCAATATTACATTTTATGGAAAAATTTTGGTGTACCTTGTCTAAAAAGCTGGATGTTACAGTTTGATCCACCTTAGCTCTAGCGCGAGTTGTTTAAATTCATGGGACTTGAGCTCGAAAAATTTCGAGCTTAAATTTCAAGCTCAAGCTTGGCTGTTAGAGTATTTAACATACTCGATCTTGGCTCGAGCTCGACTTGTTTTGTCAAACGAGGCTAAACTCGACTTGGTTAATAGTCAAATATCGAGCTCGTTTGTGTATTTTATGTTCGTTAAAAAGCTCACTTATCATTATTTTATATTCAATAACGCATATCTAATTATTTAATAATAATTTAATATGTAAAGTTAAAATTAAAATTTTTATACTATATACATATTTATAGGCTCGTTTAAACGAGGTCCATAGATAAAGCTTAGACTCGAGCCCATTCAATAAACGGGCCTAAAACTAAGCTCGAGCCCGACTCAGGCTCGTTTAACTTGAGCTCGATTAAAGCTTTTAACAAGTCGATCCCAAGTAGCTCTGCGCGTTTACACCCCCATTTACAACGAACATACTACTTTACCCTATCAAGTTATTAATACTATTTACGTAATTAATATTTAATCATTTTTTCTAAATAATCAAGGTAAACTGACATAACCTATAACAACCAATCATGTTAGTATTATCGAACACAATCAACAAGTTCAATGGTAAAATCGCGTACAAATGACTAAAATTTATAGAATACAAAATTCATTATCCTTACAAATTATTATCTCTAAATAAGTTGTCAAAAAAATAAAATAAAAACAAAATAATTAAAATTAATATAAAATAAGGATTTTGAGTGAGGATGATATGTATTTGGTTAAACTTAGTGTCTTTTTTACAATTTGCACTAGAATCTATAATGTGATAATTTTAGTTCTAAAGCATACAAGTGCCCATTTCCTTTTTGCAGGACAATCAAAATAAGTGTTTTACATCAAGACCATTTCTATTATCTTAAAATTAAGTCATTTATCATGCAAATAAGATGTATATAGAGCACAAGTACCACCTATTATTCTTTTGAAAAACTTGGTACTCAATTTCCAAATCAAGTTTAGCAAATATGTGTTGTTTGTTTAGCATTATTGTGATTTCATATCTAAATTACTAAACATGATAAAATTGTTATCCTTTTTTACAATAGTTGCCTTGCTAAATCTTCTTTAATATCAAAACAATTTCACTTTGGTTTGTTGTGAGGTCATGTGTGTTGTAGTGGCTCGAGGACATAAGGGAGATTTTCGAACCCATAACATTGAAAGCCACCTATAGATACCCAAGTGTCAGTCACTTATGTTGTTTTTTTAATATTTTTTGTATTTTTTATTTGTTAACGTACACTTTACATAAAAGTGTTTCATATAGTAGAACTAGTATAAACTTGTAAAATCTTAAACTAGTTAGAACTGATATTGATAAAAAATAATGTAGTTGAGGACATAATGAAAATAATATAAAAAGAAAAAACATAGTCAAAAATGCACAAGACAATAATAAATTATGACTAAATTGTATATTTAATAGAAAATTTATAAGTTAAAAGGATGTTGTTATTGAAAACTTATATCTTGAAATACAATCATGCACGAGCTAACAATAATAAATTTCTTAAATATAATATCTATAGTCCATCACAAGTGTGTGTGTATTTAACATAAAGTTTGTTATTATGAAATCATACACATCATTAACAATTTTCAATTAAAAATATGTATTGTTTGAAGGATAAATTAAAAAAATTCAAGAATATCAATATTTAAGGTTATAAGGTATGGGGACGGGAGCAAACAATAAAAGGGAGGAAAAGAAAAAAGGAAGCCAATAAGATGAGAACATATATCATTCCGGTGCGTGCTCCAGGGGACATGAGAAAACGAGGATGTGAGAGAACGAGAGGGGGTATTCATGATGTTCTGCAGGTGCCACATGGGCAGGACGACGGTCGTGTCCCTCCATATCCTACAGCCTAATATATATTTTTCATTACATCTATTATAAGTCGAATCATGGGAATAGAAAACAAGAGACTTGATTAGGTATGTAATTATTTATTTTAGGGAAAAATCCAAGAAAGACACTAAGTTTTCACAAAAGTTTGATTTTGACACTACATTTTTTTTTCAATTAAGTCACCATATTTTAATTTTTTCGATTAAGTCACTATGTCTTTTTTCAAGTTTGATAGCTACAAAGTGATGCCACCAAAAAGTGTCACGTTATCGTGTCATGTTAGCGTCACATTATTAAAGACTGACATGTAATCATGCGGCGTCAGCTGACAATTGGGTTGATCGGTCAAATGTTCAAAAAATGAAAGAAATTGGAAAATATAGTGTCAAAATCGAACTTTTTTGAAAACCTAGTGTATTGATTGAACAAAATAACATAGTGTCTTGATTGAACAAAATAACATAGTGTCAAATTGAACTTTTGTAAAAAGTTTGTTTCTTTTTCGAAATCTGCCCATAGTATTCAGAGACTAGAGTAACCTGCAAAATAGATCCATGTGGTTTGCAAAAAACTATGGATGAGGTCCAAATTTTTTTCAACTTGTATCAGTGTTCCAAAAACTCAAACCCAAATCATCAGTTTCTGTTCTGGTTTTAGTTTTGTCCATTTTTAGGTTACCAGGTTCAGTTTTGCTCACCCCTAGTATTTTTATGTTTGACAGAGACTAAAACCACAAAAATTTCCAATTTTTGGACCACTCATATAAGTTGAAAAGATTTTGAACATCATTCATAATTTTTTTACAAACCAAAGCTACCGGTGGTGTATATATATATATATATATAAATATATATATATATATATATATATATATATATATATATATATATATATATATATATAGTTAGTATTAAATACATTTGGTAAGTATTGTGTGAATGTAGGACCAATTTTGGACCATTAGATTGAAAAAATCAAGGGCTTAGATGATAGTGACATTTTTGTAATTTAAATGAAATAATTAAATAAAAACAATTAAAATAATCTGATTAAGGGTATAATGGGCATTCTAATATACCTACAAATAAGGAAACGGTATTTTTTTTCAAATCAATTTTGAAGATCGAAACAAAAATGACGGAACGTGCTCTTAATTTTGGTTCCTTTAATTTACGATTTCTGGGGAAAAACATCATCACTTGGGTACACAAAAAATGACTCTCATTCTCGAAGAATGGGTATTTTGGGTTTTATATCTTTGTCTGTTCTCAGTATCAAATATGGTGTACCACCAGCAGACACATTCTCGGAGAATGGGTATACAAATAATGACTCTCATTCTCTAAGAATGGAGTATACAAAGAGATGCAGACAGTTACGTTCAACTGGGAATGACTCTCATTATCAAAGAATGGGTCATAAAAAACACTCAAATTCTCAAAGAATACACTACTATTTTCAATTACGTACTTTTGTTTTGGCATAACACAAGTTCATTCTCAAATAATGCATTTTATTCTTGCCATAACATACAACTATTCTCAGAGAATATTCTGTAGAAGAAAGAAGATGTGAAGTATTCTCAGAGAATACACTTTATTATGGTTTTATAATTGTAACACCCCTTTCTCAAACCATATTTAAACACAGTTTACATTAAAAAAATATTCTACAACTCGTGACTATGAAAAAGTCACTTAATTTTTTTACAAACTTTATTCTGAAGGGGTATTACAGACTCAATATAGAAAACCATAATTTAAACTTACTGTATATACACTGGTCCCAACTTCAACTTCTGCTCCTTTCACCTAAGTACATAGCATTTAAAAACAATAAACGTGAGACATAAAGCCTCGTGAGTAAAAAAATCCAGAAATCATAGCCATATAGGCCGCATCGGAGACATAGCCCGAAGGCCGCACCGTATGGACATACAATCCAAAAATCATAGCCATATAGGCCGCACCCATTGGATATAAAAAAATCCAGAAATCATTGCCCGTAGGCCGTACCCATTGGATATAAAATCCAGAATTAATTATGGCTCACGGATTAGCCACTATTGCCTAGACTCACGGTTCCGTTCTTGTCATCGCAATGACTCACGGTTTATCCGATCTTGTCTCTTCAAACGTATCTTGGAACTATCAGTTCCGTCCCACAATCAGTTTCAACCTGTAACAACTCAATCATCATATATCACATATGGTATCAGTGAGATTACTCACCTGAAGGATTATTACAACTAATTTGTTGTTCCTTGCTTTCCGATACGATCCGTAGAATTTTGTCCCGCACCTATAATTTAATCATTTTCAACATAATTATAGGTTAATACCCATTTCAACTAACTCTAATACACTAGAGTTCAATAAAACATTGTTACAAACAATGCCTAGTTAATAAACTTTCCGTTTACTAACTTTATATGAATTTTACTATTCACCGGGACATTCGGATCGGTCTACAGTGCCCCCGAGGGGTCGGAAACTCAATCTAAAATTTTTCCCAAACTTTTCAGACCATAACGAGCCTATGGTCCAAATTTGAGCTAAAACGGACAAGCAACGCAAAAGATAGCGTTTCAAAGTTCCTGTCTGAGGGGCGCACCCCGCCCAGGCATGGGCGCACTGCGCCTGGGCGCATCCCGCCAGGCTTTTGGGCGCACCGCGCCTATCGCCTGCAGGTCTCTCCTGTCCAGCCGCGATTTATGCACTGTAGCAAGCAGTTTTGGTCCATTAAGGCCTTAATCAGGTCCTTAATCGATTGGGGTTTGTTCTAGGACTAAAACCTTATACCTTAACAAGGTTTTCAACCATCTAAAACAACCAAATCAATCAAAATGAAGAATTAGGGTTCTTAGTTCTAACAACCCCAAACTTCAAATTCATCACTAATAGCAACCTACTTCCACTTTCTTTAGTTAAGTCCTTATTCTAATGACTTAAGGGAAGTATTACATCAACTTAAACACATAATCATAACTGAAATTCAGTTTCTAGTTCATCATGTGAAGAACACACAAAAGCTTGGATAGAAATCAAGTTACTAACCTTAAATTGTTTAGGAATCACCCATTCCAAACCTTGATTCCAATTCCTTGCCTCAAGCTTCATGATATTCCAGAAATTTCTCTCCAAAATCCACTCCCGTAGCTGCACAATGAGCTGGTCAAAGAGGAGAGTCAAACTCTCTATATTTATACTCCAAAAATTTACATTTTTGGTCCTAAAGTTCCATTTTCTTGAACTTTGACCACAACACTCAAGTTTTATTACAATAAAACTTCCATTTCTTACATTTTGGCCACAACCAACAATATTTTTACATAATTGGTCGTTGACTTGGTCAAATGACCAAAATACACTTTTTCGGTAAAACGACCAAAAATCAGTTTTTATAACATTTTAAGTCCAAAACTTAAAATATTATTTCAAACCAAATACTTTTCTGTCCAAAAGACCATTTTACCCTTACAAGGTAAAATGACCAATTTACCCTTTTATAATAATTATAAAAAGAGTATCTTGGCGTTACAAATTCTCCCCTCCTTCAAAAGATTTCGTCCCCGAAATCATATTATCACGCGAGGGTATTTCTTTCTCGTTACTATTCCGGTTTCTCATATCACATGGAAACCTTTATGGTTTTGCTACAGCTCTTTAACCATACCAAACTTCGAATCTCGTGGTTATATCACCACGCGCATATCACTCATCCGGTTGTCCCGGGTACCATAATCACTTATCTTCCTCATTTCACATGAGGGATTCGTTAACATCTATCAATCTATGTTCTCAGAACCCTGAGACCCATAGAAAACTTTACAATCATCTTGAAGTTCATCAAGGATATTCAATCAACACACCGCAATTTCTTGCGTTTGGGATATACAGAAAGGTCCAATCAACAAGGACTCAACTTTCCTTTTTATCCCACATCAATTACTAGTACTTCCGGAAGGTCACTTTGAGTTCCACTATCTTCCCTTACTTGGGGTTTCAATGGTTTTACTCGACAATCCACATACTACTCTTGTCGATCTTGGTCTATTTCCAAGCTTTTTCGACCTTGTCAAATCTTTTCTTCTGTTTGAGATACAATCTCAGGTTTAGTCAACAGCTTCACCCCAACTTCTATCTAGCAAATCGGCGTACATCACGGTAGTCTATGCAATACCTCCTACGAGTCAATAAAACACTAGTATAATACCTATACTAATCTACAACTTCTACCACGAATAGACGGTCATCTAGTTTTCCACTAGGGTCTGTTATGCCGATTTCAGGCATAATTCCTAAGGTTTGCATCATTATTTCACCTCATCAATCCATCTAGGATTCGCACACAGTACTTACTAGTACTTTTGAGCTAAAAACTTTAAGAATTAATGCTAAATTCAGCAAATAATTCTTGTATCTCGATCCGATACAGTCGTCACCTGTAGTGCACGTCAACAATTTTCTTTATCTTTGTAGTTTTTCACTACTTTTCCACTCTTAATTTCTTCTTAGTCAGTATAAACATACACTGATTTCATCAATCAACCTGCAATTTACCCATATGGTGTCATACCCATACGGTATTTGCAAAGACTTTACTACAAAGTCTATGATATTTTTCGTCCCATTTCATTTTTGGGACCGACAGTCCACATACTTCTAATGATTTGACTGTAGTTACACACAAGTCAAACACTTTTCACATGTCTTTCTTCAGCCCCGGCCGCCAACACATAGGTTTTATCGACCTATACAGTTTGGTATCCCCCCGGGTATGCTGCATATCTGATACAAAATGCATCTTTTCAAGATGATTTTTATATTTCACTTGGCTTTGGAACTCACATTTACAACCGCCACGGGAGTTAAATCACTGTGATATTCCAACCAACTTCCGCTACTTTTCAATCATTTCTTCACTTTTCACTTTTTCAGACTTGCACACATCTTCCTGTGCTACCCGAATCAACTCAGGTAATCAATTTGCCACGTTCATACACGTGGATGTAACCTACAAAGGTTACTCTTTCTAATCCAAGGCATCTGTAACCACATACGCCTCTCTGAGATGGTACAAGATTTCATACCCGAAATCTCTAAGTAATCCATCTATCTTTGCTATCTCATCTTCCGTTTCTTTTGATCAATTAAGTATTTCAACTTTTATGATCTTATTGCTATAAGCTTTACACCATACAAGTAGTGTTTCCAAAGCTTAAACGCCACGTTCATAATTGCTACCGCAATCTCATGCATTCACAGTCAACGTTGGATACCTTTCAATGATCCAATCCATCTTCTCTACTTAGCATCATTGCTAATGTTAGAGGTTCACACAAGGTTCATTCCAAACCTTTACAATATATCTGTGGTCTTTCTACCACTCAGACTTTACACTTTTCTTGGTCAACTTTAGTCAGCTAACCCGCAATCAAGGAGCAGTTTTCTACAACTCTCCTATAGTAACCCGCCAAATCTAAGGAACTACAATGTCAGTCGGATTCCTCAGGCGGTTCCAGTTTTACCACATCATCTATCCCACTGGATTTATTTCATCATCTTTGGCAGTATTATCATGCCCAAGGAGTTGAAACTTCTTTTAACCAAATTTTCATACTTGGAGAATTTACATATCACTGAACTCAGTGAAGTAACTCCAGTATCTGGTACAATGTACCTCATATTTAATCTGGTTTCGAGAATATCACATTCTCAGTAGTCAATGGACATACACATTAACTTATCTTTCTTCTTTTCAAGCAGATAGGGCTCCATCTGATGACACTACAGTCACATGAGATCCCAATTTTAAAACAATTTCTTCCAATTGTTTTACCACTCTGCCATCTCTGCAGAGGCCAATTAATACAGAGCCTAGATAACAGGAACGGCTCCCAATACCAGCTTAATCATAAGCTCTTCTTGCCAATCTGGCAGAAATCTTGGAAGTTCTTTTCAAAAGAATCATCCGAAAATTATTTAAAGTAGTACACTACTTTCACCACTTTATTAAGCTTGGCCCATACCACGTATGCCAACTACAACATCATTCCTTTACTAACTCTTTTCCGAGTTTAAGCAAAGAAGCTAACCGGTATTCTCAACAACGGTCATTCACCATGGATTTTCATCTGTTCATTTCTGCTTTCTGAACCATCATGTTCATATTTCTACAAATCATGTTAGCATAATTCATTGCTAACCAATTCATAAGCACAATTGCTTCAGATTCACTGGTAGTCATCGGCTTCAGATTCATAGGGAAAAGGGTCCCGTAAATCCTAGGCAGACTACTTTCCAGGTGTTCAATATCTTGAACATACTTGCTATCTACAATAGCTATTTCAAATATTTCATCCAAAATCATTGATGAAAAATTCAAACAAAACATCGAATCATCGATCCAAAGCATAGCTTCATGGATTAAATATAACATACACGAGTTATATTCAGAACGATGATATCTACGACCATATCAGTCTCCTCACGAGCTTCTCCCACAATCTACTGGAATGCTCATGGTACCATGGGTCCTTTTCGACCATTCGTTCCTTCTTTCTTTCCTGGGTTCATCACCCGTCACTCCATATTCAGCACGTGAGTATTTCAATAAGAAGTGATCTATAGTTCCACACTGGAACCACTTCCGTCCCATACAACAAGCTCGAGCAATCTGCTCCTATCATCTGTAATTTCAGCATGTCACGGTAGAGTCTCAACTCTACAATTTTCCTTAGTGCCTTTCCTGCACTGATCACTATACATAGTGGCTCTGTTTTGGTCCTTTCCCTATAAGGTTGGACCCAATTTGTGACAACTTCTTCTGAGAAGTCCACTGCTTTTCACGTAGTCTCAACTACTGTTCTTTCACCTTGAATATCAACCAAGGTGAGCAACCGTTTCATTTACTTGACCACATCAGCTAACATTGCTCGTCATGTGGATTTTTCCGCTACTTGTCTCGTTGCCCCTCGTTCGATGGAGTCTTGAGAAAAGGCTGATCCGCCTCTTAAAGTGACACGCACTAAATTCCTCCCAGTAATACCCGCTGCTCATACTTCTTATACGTTAGAAGTCAGCAATAGTTAGGTTATATATGTATACTAACAACTATATACACCTAACAGTTCATCATGTCTACTGTTTCAGGGTTTAAGTCCAGGAATCTACTCTATAGACACCTAGTTCACTTAAACCTCGGCTCTGATACCAACTTGTAACACCCGGCTTTTAAAACAAAAACACCCCTGAAAAATTTTTCATTTAAAACACAGGTTTCAATACATAAAACCATAACAAGGGGTATATTTTAATAAATACGGGTACAAGTGTATCAAGGAGAGTATAAAATACCATAATCTCCTTTAAAGCCGGGCTGCTACTGACAGCATCTACGAGTCCTACTTCACGAGTCACGGACTCTATCTTGTCCCCTATCAGTATCATGCTAACCTGCAGGGACAGTAACAAACGGTATGAGCTACAAAGCTCAGTGAATAATCAAATCTGCAGATAACACGTATCAAAACACAATTATATAACTGTCTGGATATCGAATCCCAACTCCTAGCCTTACTGGCTGACCATATATACTCTAGGATTTCACATCCTATTCTGTAGCCCTACAGGCTGAATCATAGTGACCTGTAATCAACAAGCCACGTTAGTTATTTGCATCTATAAGCATGTCTAACGATTTCTGTCCCATATTTCTTAGTCACACTGGGCTGCATCATATATCATGGCTAACAGCCGTACCCCGTGTCATAGCTATACAAGCTGCACCAAAACATTATCAATATACAATTCATAGCCCGCAGGCCGCACCAGCTGGGTTTAATAACCCGATATCATAGCCAAAAGGCTGCACCATGTACCTGTAACAATTTCATAGCCAAACAGGCTGTACCGTGTACCTGTAACAAAATCATAGCCAAACAGGCTGTACCAAATATCATAGCCCGAAGGCTGCATCGGAGACATAGCCCGAAGGCCACACCGGAGTCATCGCCCGTAGGCCACATCGGAGACATAGCCCGAAGGCCGCACCGGAGTCATAGCCAACAGGCCGGAGTCATAGCCAACAGGCCGGAGTCATAGCCAACAGGCCGCATCAATATCATAGCCCGAAGGCCGCATCGGAGACATAGCCCGAAGGCCGCACCGGATGGACATACAATCCAAAAATCATAGCCATATAGGCCGCACCCATTGGATATAAAAAAATCCAGAAATCATTGCCCGTAGGCCGTACCCATTGGATATAAAATCCAGAATTAATTATGGCTCACGGATTAGCCACTATTGCCTAGACTCACGGTTCCGTTCTTGTCATCGCAATGACTCACGGTTTATCCGATCTTGTCTCTTCAAACGTATCTTGGAACTATCAGTTCCGTCCCACAATCAGTTTCAACCTGTAACAACTCAATCATCATATATCACATATGGTATCAGTGAGATTACTCACCTGAAGGATTATTACAACTAATTTGTTGTTCCTTGCTTTCCGATACGATCCGTAGAATTTTGTCCCGCACCTATAATTTAATCATTTTCAACATAATTATAGGTTAATACCCATTTCAACTAACTCTAATACACTAGAGTTCAATAAAACATTGTTACAAACAATGCCTAGTTAATAAACTTTCCGTTTACTAACTTTATATGAATTTTACTATTCACCGGGACATTCGGATCGGTCTACAGTGCCCCCGAGGGGTCGGAAACTCAATCTAAAATTTTTCCCAAACTTTTCAGACCATAACGAGCCTATGGTCCAAATTTGAGCTAAAACGGACAAGCAACGCAAAAGATAGCGTTTCAAAGTTCCTGTCTGAGGGGCGCACCCCGCCCAGGCATGGGCGCACTGCGCCTGGGCGCATCCCGCCAGGCTTTTGGGCGCACCGCGCCTATCGCCTGCAGGTCTCTCCTGTCCAGCCGCGATTTATGCACTGTAGCAAGCAGTTTTGGTCCATTAAGGCCTTAATCAGGTCCTTAATCGATTGGGGTTTGTTCTAGGACTAAAACCTTATACCTTAACAAGGTTTTCAACCATCTAAAACAACCAAATCAATCAAAATGAAGAATTAGGGTTCTTAGTTCTAACAACCCCAAACTTCAAATTCATCACTAATAGCAACCTACTTCCACTTTCTTTAGTTAAGTCCTTATTCTAATGACTTAAGGGAAGTATTACATCAACTTAAACACATAATCATAACTGAAATTCAGTTTCTAGTTCATCATGTGAAGAACACACAAAAGCTTGGATAAAAATCAAGTTACTAACCTTAAATTGTTTAGGAATCACCCATTCCAAACCTTGATTCCAATTCCTTGCCTCAAGCTTCATGATCTTCCAGAAATTTCTCTCCAAAATCCACTCCCGTAGCTGCACAATGAGCTGGTCAAAGAGGAGAGTCAAACTCTCTATATTTATACTCCAAAAATTTACATTTTTGGTCCTAAAGTTCCATTTTCTTGAACTTTGACCACAACACTCAAGTTTTATTACAATAAAACTTCCATTTCTTACATTTTGGCCACAACCAACAATATTTTTACATAATTGGTCGTTGACTTGGTCAAATGACCAAAATACCCTTTTTCGGTAAAACGACCAAAAATCAGTTTTTATAACATTTTAAGTCCAAAACTTAAAATATTATTTCAAACCAAATACTTTTCTGTCCAAAAGACCATTTTACCCTTACAAGGTAAAATGACCAATTTACCCTTTTATAATAATTATAAAAAGAGTATCTTGGCGTTACACACGGCCGTGTAACTTTACCCATAATAGTTACACGGTCGTGTAACTCTCCCAGACCCTTCAAACTTCGAATTTTGCACTAAAAGTCATGTATCGGGCTCGTTTTAACTCCAAACTTCACCAAATTTTGACCATAGGTTCTATTGACCCTTTATTATGTTAAGAACATGTTTTCACTTCTATTAGGTCTTATTTAGTCCATGACTTAATGATTAAGACCATAGGATGTCACAAGAGCTCTAAGGAGGCTCATATGCACATCAACTCAAATTTTAAAGTCTAGTTTTGTCCATTTTCTATCCATATACTTATATAACCAATGGATGATTTAATTTAAGGTTTTTACAACCCAAAACATACTTTTTTTTTAATTACTAATTCATGATTTCCATTAACCATTTCCATGGGTTTCATTCATGGAATCACCAATTCCATTCCACCCGACAAATTTCAGTTTTTTTGTTCAAACTTTCATTTTATTAATTGAAACTATTAGGAAACCACTTCTAATGGTTTCTTCATACTTAAACATCATTTATGACTCATTCTAACCAACTCTTTATGTCAAATTAACACTTTGATCCAAAACTCAAATTTCTAGGGTTCAATTGCATATGAAATCACCAAACTTGATTTTAAGTTATCCATATGTTGGATAATGATCAAGATGTGATTAGAAACATAACCCAACTACTTTTACTTGTTCTTAAACCATGGAATCATGGATTCTAAGTTTCTTCCAAAAAATTCCATTTTTGACATTTTACCCAAAATCTGAAATTACTCAAATTTATCAACTAGGAACAATTTATTACTTCTATTATAACATATTAGACTTATCAAGAACCATTATAACCATCTTGTTCTAACAAACCCGTTAGCTAGGGTTCTTGAGCTCAAATTCTCATTTTCTTGATTTTTTTAACACTTTCAATGGTTAAGCTAAGTTTAGATAACGATTAAGACACAAATTAAGGCTAGGAATCATAGGATAATCCTCCTCTAGCCACTGAAATCACGAAGCTACAGTAACCTACCTACAGGAAATGGGTTAAACAACCCTAAAAACATGTTTACTAACCTTAGAAGGCTTGGAATTCTTCAATTCCAAGTGGGTTTTCTCCAATTTTGCTTCAATTCCTCACGACCCTCACGAACTGATCTCTCTGGCACTCTCTAGAGCTTGCTCATGTGTTCTATGAACTGGGAGAAGATATTTCTCCTATTTATACCACCTCACTTTGCATTAATGACAATCTAGCCCCTCAAGTTCTATTTTTTTCCAAAATGGCACAAAAACTCATTTAATAACATTATAAGTTTTATTTTATTTCATTCTTGCCGCAAAAATTATATTTTCATTACATAAAAGTCATTTGTATGCCAAATGGCCATTTTGCCCTTTTTACCAATTTCTACCATTACGGCATCGTTCAAACCCAAATTTTACATATTTTTATTTTATAGGTTTTACCATTATTTTCGGGTTCTTACAATCTCCCCTCCTTAAGAGGATTCCGTCCCCGGAATCTTTTCGTACTATACATGGTATGTATATATTTTCTATAGGTATACTTTTTTTAGGGGATTGATCTTTCATTTCCCTCAGCTTTCAATCTTTTAATTACATTTCTAGAAGTTTATACTCTTAGAGGTTATCCCTCTTCTAGACTTCTGCCTTATAAGAGATATACAAGTATCTCTTTAAAACCTTACATTTGCTTAAATAACCGAAATGCCTTTTTCGTCATTTTACTCTACTTTCTTTATAATATTTCAAAATACTTATAACATATTTAATACTTTTATTAAATGACCAAAATACCCTTTCAGTCATTTTTATCCGTTTCCTCAACATTTAGTTGCTCGCTCATACTTCACACTCTATGTTCTAATTATATTCCTTTTACCTCATTTCATTCATATACAAATCTCTTAGTAAAACATATTTTACAAGGTGGTTTCGTACTTTCATACTTTTATCAAAAATAGCAGTCTACTTTGTAATTCTTCTCATATCTTTACTAAAACTCATGAGATCATACTATTCATATTCTTTACTCATACCTTTTTCCAAATACCTTTTAATATTATTTATATTTATACAAAATTCCATAAATATGCTAAATCTTTTCTTGTAAAATTTTGTCCCTTAGTGGACATTTTACTATTTTTTTTTTAATTCCATATATTTTTTTTTCATTCTTCACTTATCATATGATTTGTTTATTTATTCACAATCCTTTCTCTTCCTCATTCATCTACTCTTTTTACTCTTGAATACATATTTTGTTGTTATTTATTCTTGATGAAATTTTACAATTTCTACAATTCTTTTCTTTTTTTTTTTACAAAAGAATTGTCTCCTACTATTTTCTTTCTTCTATAGGCTTTACCATATCTCATCTTTTATATTCTTCATTTCCAAATCTTTTAAACTATCATCTATTTTCCTTTATTTCTACTAACAACTGTCGACTTATTACCTTTCATAAGGAATGCATTTTCCTCTTTTCGTTACACTTTACATTCTCATTTTCTGTCTGTGACAGAATCTGTCAAAACAGTATACTTTACATGAAAATCTACATATCTTACTCAACAAGGGTAGAAACGACCTTCCGCTTTTTTTTTGTTTTAGAAATTAGACATCAGTAGCTTTCTTTCTATGTATAATACATAATTTCTTTGTTCTATAAATTTGTATAGTTTCGTTGTTGAAGTTGATCTATTAGTTCTATCAACTTCCTTATTTTCTACTCTTGAAATTTGTATTATTAGTTATATACTTCTCTTTTTACTCCTTACTAGTTTCTATACATTCACCATAAATTATTATCTTTTCTACTCTGTAACTTACATGTATTACTTTCTATAAATACATGTCTTATTTTATCCTGTACATATATTTCTTCCACATCTTGAGTTTTACTATTGACTCAATTATTATTTTTCTTCTTATTTCATAATTTATGAAATTTCACTTTCACATTTTACATTTTAGCAATATAAATACTTCTTTCATCTTCCTTTATTATTTATGAGATTTCAGTCTCATTTACTTATTACACTTACTAATATAATCATCTCTTTTCATTTCCCAGTTTTCTTGCAGTACTCCTATGAGTACACTTCTTATCTTCTGAGGTACCTCATGTATCATTCTCATCTTATTACACTTTTATGATGTTATCATCTTGTGGTGTAATTGGGTTTCACAAATCATATTTATTAACTTCTTGTTCACAAATGTCAATTTTTTTTTAAACTCTTGTCCCACTTTAGACTTTTACAACTAAACTTTGTTTCTCTCTTTTATCTCTTGATTACGACTTGGTAATCTGACTCTTTTATCACATATATTATTTTATAATCCCAATCTCAATTTCTATATACCATCTACACGCTTCAAGTGGTTTCATGATTACTTTCTAAGTTTGACTCTTGTAGATAGTCAAAGCTGTCAAGAATTTAATTACCAACTTTATATACTTTTGGTCATATTATGGTTCCAACTTAACACTGAGATGCAAACCATGGTCTCAAACCACTTTTTTAACATACATTTATAAGTTTTTAATTATATAATATACTCGTACACATAAACATGATTCCCTTTTAGTTTAAGAATTCTAATTAAGTACTTCATCTATTTTTTTTTTCCCATGACAATTATCTAACTCAATACTCAATTTACCAATATCACTTGTTGATAAATTTTCATCCCTTCGATCTTCTTACTTTTATATTGTGTTATTCTTTTCTTTTGTTTTTAGACATTTTAAAAAAAAACTTTATCTCACATACTTTTACTTATAACTTTCTAGGCTTTAGGCCCAAATTTTCTTCCATTATATCTTTCACCATCTTTTCTACGTGTTTTAAAGCTACATGCCTAACACATTACATTGTTCTTTCATTTAAACTCCACTTCTTTACACTCTATATTTCATATAAGACTTACTTCTTATGTATCTTTAGGTGATACACAATGATCATTCATTTTCTCATTATATTTCATTCTTTTATGTTTTAAGGCGATACACCAAACATATTATTTTACTCATTTGCTTCATACTTTATAGTATTCTATTTAGAATACCTATTTCGTAATCACTTTTATACTTTTATACCTTGTATAAGTCCCAAAACTTACTCATTCTTTTATATATATAATCTCATATCACCATATATATATTTCTTTGTATTTCATAGTTACTACCCATGTACTAACCATTATTCACAATCTTTGAATACTTTTACCCGTCACTTCCATTTAGAAGTAGTAACTTCCTATCTCTTTATTTTAGTTCTTATCTCATCTTTGACTCTTTGTCTAATACTTATCTAGATATTCGCTTTTATTCTTTATCTCATATTATTTATGACTCTCAGTCATTTTTCTCACATTCTTTCGGTTATCCTTTTATCATTCACAGTTCTTCTTATATGTAGTTTATATGGTCACTAAATCTGATTCCAATGACCATTTCTTTGATAACTGTCTTTATATTCTTCTCATTATCATCATTGTCTGTCTTATCTTTAACTTCTCGCCTAACACTTGATTAGGCATTCAATCTCCATTTCTCAATTCATTTTCTTGCATTATAACAATGCAACTTACTCATGGTCTTTAACGATTTTTCATTTTTTATTACTTTCTCATTCAGGTAACTTACTTTGTTATGTTACTCATTATAGTACACTTCAGACTTAGTTATTTGTTCCAACTATTAGATGTCTTTACTTGTCATATTACTTTCGAGTTTGAAAGTCACGACTTCCCATTTCTTACACTTTCATTTCTGTCCTTGATTCCTTATCTAATACTTGATTAAGTATTTTGCTTTCGTTTTATATTAACATATTTAATCACAACTTTTTATATACATACCTTAATCTCTTGGTTGTCCATGGACAACACATCATACTACTTCTCAATATTTATTCTGTACTCTTTTTATACCTCTTTTGGGTTTGTCTACAATTACAAACCAGTTCATTTCCTTTTTCTTTTCCCGATTAAATGTTTTCATTCTTCTTTCTTATATGAATTCCATTCGTATATCTGTATTCATATTCTTTTCAAATCTTTCTTTCCTTGGTCACTGTAGTGACATTACTTTTATTTTTATTCCATAATCATAACTCGTTTCCGTTATACAATGGAATTTTCAGTTATACTCTTTCTTTTATATTTGTACTATATACTCCATTACTCCCATTAAAATTTTCAATATATTTATACCTTCTGGCCATGTCTCTTTTACTGGTTCCTTTCATACTGTCTCATGTTCCATTACATATACTTTACATTATTTCTCACATTATACGGTGGTTATCACAACCACATATTTGAACTTTTCTCCGTCATTACCTTTTTATACTTGTCATCTTATTTTCAATACTCTTCACTCATACTTTCTTATGATTTATTACATATACTTTATACTGATTCGTATAGGATATGTGGTTTTCCCCCACTACATACTTCATATTTGTTACTTCATCTTTAACACTTTCCTTTTATACTTTAGTATTTTCAGTCATACTTGATTTTATTACATAGGTATATCAAACCTATGCCCCTCAAACCTTCTACACCCATCACTTACAGATTCACACGATTCCTGTGTGGTTCCACCAAACTCAAATATATATCCTGTGATTATGATAGTACGGGCCCATATTATTATAACCACCTATACATATTTACTTCCAGCTTTACCACCAGGACTCATGTTCCACTGTTTCGGGTTTACCTCCACTTCTACTTACTTTCAACTTCAGATTTAAGTATGTACCCTACTTGACTCCTGCACAGTTTAAGTCTAGGTTCAAGTACTGACACCTAGTTCGCTTAAACCTGGCTCTGATACCAAAACTGTAACACCCCTTTCTCAAACCATATTTAAACACAGTTTACATTAAAAAAATATTCTACAACTCGTGACTATGAAAAAGTCACTTAATTTTTTTTACAAACTTTATTCTGAAGGGGTATTACAGACTCAATATAGAAAACCATAATTTAAACTTACTGTATATACATTGGTCCCAACTTCAACTTCTGCTCCTTTCACCTAAGTACATAGCATTTAAAATCAATAAACATGAGACATAAAGCCTCGTGAGTAATATGGGTTTAGACCCAAAACTTTTCTGTTCAAAACTTGAAATATTACAAGTAACCTGCTTAAAACTGATTTGTGTAGCAAATCTCAAAATTTCATTTCTTTTTACTTTCAAACTCTAAAAAATACTTTCTTTCTCAAAACTGCTTTCTTTTTCAATAAAACTACTTTCTTTCTCATTTTCTGGTGACCAACTGAAACTTATGAATTAGTTTAATTTAATTCATTCTACTAGCTCCCCTCGCGGGACAGAACAGATCCACCCGCTAGGTTATGCTCTCTCTGTCTCCCCTTTGTGACTTGGAACGGATTCAAGCACAAGGGTATGCTAAGCTAGACAACTACTTCGCGACGGGAGGTACCATCCCAGTAGTGTCTTCAGATCTCCCGATTATGTGGGTGATCCTAGTCCGGACAACTGACTCTTATTACTTTCTTTGCTTTAGTTCTTCTCTTTACTTTCTTCACTTCATCTCAAATTGGTCAAAATAGGACACAATTTATAATAGACTCAAACTCATGAACTTCTTAACTCTTAATCAAAAATACTTTTAAAACTAACTTCAATAACTTTAGCTCACATATGGAGCTTCTTTCAAAAAAACTTCACAAACTATACTTCTTTAAAAACTGAACTTCTTTAAAATCTCTTTTAAACACTTAGCTCTTGGAGCTACTTTCAAAACTGTTTCCAAACTTTAGTATCTAAAAATATTTGGAAATTTCTTTTATGAAAATATCATTTTGCTATGTACTAGGAAAACATCCTCATAAAACTCACCTCGACTAGTTAGAGAAGTCTAACTAGAACTATCCCCGTCCTCGTCTCTCCTATTCATTGCCTTTTTACTTCTTAAGTACCTAAGAAGTTTATTCACACTTTATTAATAACATGTTATACTTTAACAACATGTAAGGACTACTTTGTTATGTTCCACTAGGCTCATATCACAATATTTGTGTGATATTCATCCCTTAACACACCTTTTTACTTATTCTTATTATCTTTTAAATGACATTTTATTGACTATTATACCCTTGGAAAGTCACATACACAATTTAGACTCATTTTTCATGTTTTCATGCTCTATAACACTTATAAGATCAATTGGAGACCAAGGCTACAAGGCTAGGGGCAAAATAGGCTCTTTACCCCTCATCAGAGGGTTACACGGCCGTGTAACTTTACCCATAATAGTTACACGGTCGTGTAACTCTCCCAGACCCTTCAAACTTCGAATTTTGCACTAAAAGTCATGTATCGGGCTCGTTTTAACTCCAAACTTCACCAAATTTTGACCATAGGTTCTATTGACCCTTTATTATGTTAAGAACATGTTTTCACTTCTATTAGGTCTTATTTAGTCCATGACTTAATGATTAAGACCATAGGATGTCACAAGAGCTCTAAGGAGGCTCATATGCACATCAACTCAAATTTTAAAGTCTAGTTTTGTCCATTTTCTATCCATATACTTATATAACCAATGGATGATTTAATTTAAGGTTTTTACAACCCAAAACATACTTTTTTTAATTACTAATTCATGATTTCCATTAACCATTTCCATGGGTTTCATTCATGGAATCACCAATTCCATTCCACCCGACAAATTTCAGTTTTTTTGTTCAAACTTTCA
Organism: Cichorium intybus; assembly: GCA_023525715.1. NCBI lineage: Eukaryota > Viridiplantae > Streptophyta > Magnoliopsida > Asterales > Asteraceae > Cichorium > Cichorium intybus. The sequence continues at coordinate 74,953,966 of CM042017.1, forward strand.
TTTTATTAATTGAAACTATTAGGAAACCACTTCTAATGGTTTCTTCATACTTAAACATCATTTATGACTCATTCTAACCAACTCTTTATGTCAAATTAACACTTTGATCCAAAACTCAAATTTCTAGGGTTCAATTGCATATGAAATCACCAAACTTGATTTTAAGTTATCCATATGTTGGATAATGATCAAGATGTGATTAGAAACATAACCCAACTACTTTTACTTGTTTTTAAACCATGGAATCATGGATTCTAAGTTTCTTCCAAAAAATTCCATTTTTGACATTTTACCCAAAATCTGAAATTACTCAAATTTATCAACTAGGAACAATTTATTACTTCTATTATAACATATTAGACTTATCAAGAACCATTATAACCATCTTGTTCTAACAAACCCGTTAGCTAGGGTTCTTGAGCTCAAATTCTCATTTTCTTGATTTTTTTAACACTTTCAATGGTTAAGCTAAGTTTAGATAACGATTAAGACACAAATTAAGGCTAGGAATCATAGGATAATCCTCCTCTAGCCACTGAAATCACGAAGCTACAGTAACCTACCTACAGGAAATGGGTTAAACAACCCTAAAAACATGTTTACTAACCTTAGAAGGCTTGGAATTCTTCAATTCCAAGTGGGTTTTCTCCAATTTTGCTTCAATTCCTCATGACCCTCACGAACTGATCTCTCTGGCACTCTCTAGAGCTTGCTCATGTGTTCTATGAACTGGGAGAAGATATTTCTCCTATTTATACCACCTCACTTTGCATTAATGACAATCTAGCCCCTCAAGTTCTATTTTTTTTTCCAAAATGGCACAAAAACTCATTTAATAACATTATAAGTTTTATTTTATTTCATTCTTGCCGCAAAAATTATATTTTCATTACATAAAAGTCATTTGTATGCCAAATGGCCATTTTGCCCTTTTTACCAATTTCTACGATTACGGCATCGTTCAAACCCAAATTTTACATATTTTTATTTTATAGGTTTTACCATTATTTTCGGGTTCTTACAATAATTCTCCAGAAGAAAGAAGATGTAGACTATTCTCAGAGAATCCTATTTTTTCCAAGCGAAACCTTTGTCGACATCCCGATTTTACTCCACCTCCGTCTCCCACACCAGATCGACGTATGCGTGTGCGTGTTTGCGATTGTATATAATTTTTTAATTTCGATCGAGGTGTGCGTGTTTGCTATTACACCACCTCCGTCTCTTCGATGATTGCGATTGCAAATACGTGAGAACGATGATTGGGACTGCAAATCCGCGAGAACGAGTGGGAGAGAACATCGGCTGCTGTGGTTCGATTTCAAGCGACAAAAACCGAAGAAACATTCACATTGTCGCTGCCGGCGGCGGCGATTGCTGACGGAGTCGAAGAATGGACTGGAATCAGAGGTTCGATTTGGGTTGAATTGCGTAATTGCTGATCTAGGGTTAGAGCACTTCCTTAATTATAGGCGTAATATCAATTTGTTAATAAACAAATTCCCAAATTGCCCCCATCAAATGATTGGTCCAGAATTAGTCCTACAATCACACAATATTTAGAAAATGTATTTGAACCTACATCTATATATATATATATATATATATATATATATATATATATATATATATATATATATATATATATATATATATATATATTCAATTTAAAATCCATTATAAATATACAAATCATTTTACCATGTTATCGGTCGTAGTTTGTTGTTTTTTTTTTACGTTTTCTGTTTGTCAGTTTTAGTTGTCGTTTTTTTAAATTTGTAGATTGTCGTTTTATTTTACGTTTGTAATTAATTTCTTAATTAATGAAGTGTTTTAATTTTTTAAATTAATTTTTTAGTTTAGTTTAATTGAATTATATTATTTATTTAATTAAAAAAATTAGTGATAGTGAGAGTATACCATTTTCAACGTTTTAAGAGGATGATGAGTTATTGAGGTAACTCCTATGTGAGTGGTAATGAAGTGTGCGGTGTTACCACACCTCTTGGTCTAATATTTAACTCTAATAATTATTGTTAAAGGAACCAATGTTACAAAGAAGAGTTCAACCACAAATTTGAAATAGTGCATAAACTTAGAACCGGCTAAACTTATGAGTCACCCATAGTAACGTAAAACAAAAACAAAAAAGACAATGAATCTAAAATATATTTATAACCATTTTAAAATATACTAAAAAGTTCTTAGTAAAATTCCACTTTTCTTTTCTTTATTAAATCACGTATGAGAGTAGACAACAATCAATTAAATGTTTGAGAATAAGAACAATAATTATCAATCAAATGTTTCTGCTGTTTAAAACACCAGCCCTTGCCGTTAATTTGCCTAATATAACCGCCCAACCCTAAGATTCAAAATTTTAAAAATTTGAAACTCCCTCCATTCCGTCCTTATCTTATAGTAAGGTGGTTTGCTACTTTTCTTTGGTTACTCAACCGCCTCCCATACATTTCTTTCATATCATAATCTCAAACAAAGCCCTGCAACTTCGCGATATCACAAAGGTGAAGATTTCTCGTCAAAATGGTGAAAGGAAAAGAGGAGCAGAAGAAGAACAATTCAACTGGTACACCCAAGAAAGCGGTAAAGAAAGCAATTAAGAGCAAGAGGCTAAGTCAAGTGAAAACTCCAGACGCTTTAAAGACCAAGAAAGCCTCAACCGATGTGAAGAAGAAGCCTGTAAAATCCACAGATAAAATGGCGAAGGGAAAGAAGAAGAAGATGAAGGGATTGAGTCAAGTGAAAACTCCAGAAGCGTTGAAGACTAAGAAGGATTCAACCGCTGCCAAGAAGAAGGCGCCTACGAAAACCACAAGGTCTGCAAAGAACTAATTCCTCGGTAATCTTCATGGTTTGTTTATAATATTTGCTTAAATCGCAAAGTTAGTAAAAAACGTTGAATAGATAATGATGGTGTTTTGATGGTTGATTGCGTTTGTTTCGTTGTGTCATTTGTATGGTTGATACTATAATTCCGAGTTACTGAACTAATGGGTCTGTTTATATAAATTGCAACTTGCGTTTAAAGTTTGGTCTCTCATATCTTTTATAGAGAAGATATTGAACTATCTTATCTAGGATTTGAGGAATGTAATCGTTTGAGAAACTGTTAATTAAAAGGTTAAACGAGAAAGATATTGATCATAGTAACTTTTCAAGAAGCAATAACTGGCCATTGCATAATTTTTCAACAACTTGTGGTTGTTGATTGAGGTTTTCAGATGAATCGTTTAAAGGAAGTAAAAAAAAAAGTGGGTGATGATCAAATTACAAATTTACAAGTATTATCGACCAAATTCAATAGTTCGATCTTCAAATTCAATCAAGGTTAAAAGGGCAGTCTCGATATGTTTTGTATCATAAAAAATTCCCTTGAACTGGACTTGGAATAAAAAGTGGGATCAATCTACCAAAGGTTGGTGGAGTCTTGAGACAGCCATACACAAGGTGTTTGATCATAGTCCTCAAAGAAATTCAGAGTTTTCGAGGATCAAGAATAGAGTTATTGTGTACCAGAAACAAGGCCATGCGCTAATTAGACAACCTTGGACATATATATGAGAGCAACCTATGACAATCTACTTTTTTCACGAAAAAATATTTTCTATTTCATCCGCATATACAACCATCAAATTTAAAATTTCTTTTATTTATCAACCATCTATTACAATCAAAATATAGACAAAACTTCATTAATGGTCCTTGTGTTCTAACAGAATATCAAATTTTGTCTCTAACTTTTAAAAATACCAATTATTACTTGGATGATGAAAAGTCACCTTGAGCAATTTTCTATTTGCATCATGATATGATAGTGTAGTGATGGCATGTTGTGTTGTGGTTTTTTATGAGGAACATGCTAAAAATTAACTCCTTATATAATAACTTTTATCTATCCAACTACGGTTAGTATCAAGGATACTTCAAAGAAATTCAAGCATGATAATGAAGATGTGAATAACAAAAGAACACAATAATTTAAGGGTTCACTTGATTGGAATGATCAAGTTTTGTCCACTCTGGAACTAGAGTGATATTTTATTGATTATCTTCAATAATACAAATTTTGACATACATTAGGGACCAATCAATGAGATGTATTTTATAGAGAGCGTTTAACTTAATTTCTCTTGGACTAGAGCCCATGGGCCTATCACTGACATAAGCTTCCTGTTAACGTATTAACTTGGTCCCTAAGAAATTAGAGGAACCGAGGTCATGCTTCTATTAGAGGTCCACCTTGTTGCTCTTTTACTAGCACCGTCTGATCCTATAACCGTCGTCCTCTGTTTTTCCAACCAAATTGAGACCTTTATTCCTCTATTGATGTTCTCTGACCGAGGTACTCTATCCTCTATCTTCTGACTGAAGTCCTCTCTTCTGATTAGAAGCCTTCAGATCCGACTTCAGATCTCAACAATCTCCCAATTAGAGACTGATTAACCAATCTTCTGCCATCCAAGCTTGTAATCCTAAACCTTTATCTATCTAGTCCCGACATTTGCCTTATTTCTATGGAAGGCCAGTTGAAGCCATGGCATAGCTTCAACATCTCAATTGTTATTGCCTTGGTAAACATGTCTGCTGGATTCTTCGTACCAAGAATCTTCTTCAAGTTCAGTAAACATGTCTGCTGGATTCCTCGTACCAAGAATCTTCTTCAAGTTCAAGGTACCATCACTTATCAAATATAGTATCAAGTGATACTTCATCTTGATGTGTTTCGTTCTTCCATGGAACAATAGATTCTTTGTTAAGTGAGTTGCGCTATGGTTATCACAATGCAAGGTACAATCCTCTTGCTCCAAACCAAACTCTAAAAGGAAGTTCTTCAACCATATAAGCTTTTTGCTAGCTTTTGTTATATCCATGTATTCTACTTCAGTGGTTGAAAAAGCAACACTTTTCTATAGTCTTGAAATCCAATTGATTGTTCTTTCAAGTAGCATAGTAGCCATTTGACTCCTTCCCAATGCCTTCTTATTGGATTTGTCATGATTCTAATAAAGACTCCTACTTCATGGGCAATGTATGGTCGAGTGTAAACCATTGCATACATCAAGCTACCAACTACCGATGCATATGGAACCTTCACCATTTCTGATAAGCTTCCTTTGTCTTTGGGGATTGTTTCGTGTAACGTCCAAAAAAATTCAAGCCAATATTGTCTTTTTTAAAGTTTGAGTATTAGATCCAAAACATTGCCAACCCAATTAAAACAACTTGTAACATATCATTCATTTTGAAAAGAACACATCAAAGTAAAATCAACAACGGAAGTCTAAAGTGTGGATGCTGATGCCATGCTATCATGTCGGGACCTTCCCTTTCTCAAGGAAGTACCTGCAACATTTAAATTAAACAGTAATCACAACGCTTAGTGAGTTCCCGAAAAATATCATACGTTCTATCACATAATTCGTATCACACAATGGTCTCCGGGTTTACCCCGAACAACCAGGCTCGCAGGCTGTCCTTGTTCCGCCTTCAATTAGAGACTCTCGGGCTGACCCCGATCTATCTATTAATACCATACCTAGGGACTCATGGGATGCCCTCAATCCGTCCAGCTCTCAAGCTGACCCCGATTCGGCATCTGTTCGCCACTCGCCAGACAATAATACAACAATCTGCATACAACACAATGATCAACATATTACTCTCCTATATATGTCATGTCGCATAAAGTATAGTGAGAAGACTCACCTGAATCGTCAGTCAATAGAATGCATGAAGATAATTTCCAATGATCGGTACACTCGAACCTCCTAAATCACAAGTAGGCACAAATTAATGACCAAACCCATGCGAGGTCAACCCTACGGTTAATCCTCCGATTTCCTAAATCTTGACCAAAAGTCAAACTGGTCAAAGTCAAAGTCAAAGTCAAAGATCGCGATTAGCATCGCTACCAGGCAGTGGTAGTGTCACTAAGGACCCCTATAAGGGTTCACGGAATAAGGAGCGGGTTCGATGCGGGCTCGATGGAAAGTGGGTGCGGTACCGCTGTCCCTCCATCTTCGGTTTCGGCGGGCTCAGCAAGGGTGGGTTGGAATTTGGCTTCGTGAACCTCTTGATCCCGCTTGTGTTCGGTGTGTGTGTGTACATATATATATATATATATATATATATATATATATATATATATATATATATATATATAAAATTTGGTAGGGAAAATAGAGACGGAAGATGACGATTCAACAAATTATATATATATATATATATATATATATATATATATATATATATATTCTTATTTTTAGTATTATATATTTAATTTTAATATTAAAAATATGATGTGGCATCGTGGGTTCGGTGTGTATTGGTTCCATGGGTGAAAGATTGGTAAAAGATTAAAGTGAGAGGAGAGAGAAAAGCTGACGTGGCGCGTGGGTTCAGTGGGATGGGAAAGATCTACTCCCCCCACCCTAAGTACGGGTTTTTGCCAAAACTAACCTTGAAGATCCCAACTCATTTGTTAAGCACTTAATACGTTAAGCCATTAGCCCAGGTTTTCCAGAAGCCATCCTTTTGGTCAGTTGATCCATAAAAATACAACTTTATGGTTATGCATGACAATACATGTTCATTCCAAGAATCTTGGTCAAAAGGCGGCCAAAATGCTTATCCAAAGCTTGCATGAGCTCAAGAGGACTTGAGCATGCCCTCCTCAATCAGTCCAAACATCATCTTCTCATTGACAATGTTGTAAGCAACAATCTTTGCCAATGACAACCTGATTTCTCCAAGGGCATGTCGATCTAATAGATCCCAATCGTCTTGCTTCATGGCTTCTGGTTTCCTTCCACTCAGTGGTAAGTGTAATTTCATCTAGTAGAGGTAGTAATTTATCCGCAACTTCCAAAAGCCAAAATCGCGACCTTTAAATTTATCGATCTTAATCTTCCATCTTCAGCCAATACCAGTTGTTAGGATTAATGATAGTTCAAATAAACTCAATCATGATAATGAAGATATGAATAACAGAATAACACAAGGATTTAAGTGGTTCACTAGATAAGAGTAATCAAGTTACGTCCATTATGAAACTAGAGAGAGATTTTAGTGATAATCTTAAATAATAAAAATTTCGACACACATTAGGGTACAATCAATAAGATGCATTTGTAGAGAGCGTTTAACATATGGGCTACATTCCATGGGCCTATCACCAACATAAGCTGTCCATGAACGTACTAACTTAGTCCCCAAGAAATTAGAGGACTTGAGGTTATGCTTCTATTAGAGGTCCACCTTGCTACTCTTCTACCAGCAGCCTCTGATCCCACAACTGACGTCCTCTGTTGTTTCAACCAAACCAAGACCTCTATTCCTCCTACTGAGGCCCTCTAACCGAAGTCCTCTCTTCTTATTGGAAGCCTCTCTTCATATTAGACTCCACATCTCAACAGCTACTCTCTCATAAATATACATTATTGCACGTATAACTTTATTGTTATATATATATATATATATATATATATATATATATATACACACACACACACACTTTATTAAATCCATCCCACATAAAAAATTCAACCTATTTTCAACTTAATATTACTTTTTTTCAATGTCTTTGTCATCAGCTTAACTATTCTATAATAACATGACACTCATATTAAGTCCACATATTTTAATGAGGAAATAGTTTTGTCTGCAGAGTCTAGTCAAACTAGTGGGAAATACAGTCATATAGGTGTAACGTCCTAGATTTTACAGTAATTTTTTTAGGAAAACATTTTCAATAAATAATCATAATATTACTATTAATTTCCAACACAGACATAATTCGATTCTTTTAAAAACATTTAATTTTCAAACAAATTCATTAATAGCGGAAACCAACTAACATCAAGTCAATAAAACATAAATCTCCACAGAAGCTGCACCCGTGTGTACACGTCACGCATTGCCATCATCCATACTTAAAGAACCTTGAAACAATGATTTAATAGTGAAAGGGTAAGCACACAACTTAGTGAGTTCCAACACATACAACGCATATCAGTCACACACACCCTACCCCTATCAGAAAGAATACAACATAGCATCACAATAAACACTAGTCTACTCCCACATGCACATTGACTCAACACTCCGAGCCGCGCATACTGTGTTCGTCGAGCCATGCGTATCCACTCAGTGCATATTGTCGGGCATCCCCGCTCTGTACCACAATGCTCAGTTGTTCCAGCCACCTTATATTGCTTAGTACATCGAGCCACTTTATATTGCTCAGTGCATTGAGCCACATTGCTCAATACGTCGAGCCACCATTTATTGCTCAGTGCGTCGAGCCACATTGCTCGGTACATCGAGCCCAAAACAACTACATACTAGACCTAGACCCGCCTAGCACCACCTCAACACATCAACACACATTAGACATGCAAATAGCCTAGTACTACCCACACATATCCTATAAGCACACACGAGCTACAGTAAGGAACATATAACATCCCACAATATAGTAAGAAACTTGCCTCGAAATAGCAGCCGAAGAAGTTCGTGCACCGACTCACAGGGTCCCACCACGGTCCAACCGCACACCTTATACTACTATAGGGTAGGTAAGTTACTACTAAGTTTACTAACTAAAACTTACTATAAATATATACTTGTAGTACTATTTTAATTATTAAGCTCCATTTTAGGTTTTAACTCCAAACAAGGAATCTGATTACAGCCCCTTTAGCCCACCCTAAACCCAACCAATCTATGATCTTTTTACAAAGTCACTTAGCTCATCATTTTAGGATTTTGGAATGTAAGGCACTCACTCTAACTATTTTCTTATATTTTATATGAATTGATCAAAATGGTACCTAAACTGTTCAAACTCAAAAGAGGTTGCAAAGCTTGCCACTTTCGACCTAGTAGGGGTCTTTTATAAATTCTGGGAAAAATGGGGCATAAACTATACCCTAATATAAGACTAAAAGCTCTGACCTCATGTCATTTATATCTCCAATAGGTCTGAGTAAATTCAACAAGTGGACAGTTCAATCAATGAGTTGGACCATACCCCCAAAGAATTAGTCCAAGTTGCAATTAAGCTAAGGATTGGGTTCTAAAATTTGGCGTGGATAAAATAGACTCCAAACCTGAACTAGGGACACTGAACACACCCTAAATGAGTTTATACGTTTTTTGGTGATTTTCCAAAGACAGAGGACGAATCGATCAGAATTTTGGTCTAGTCAGTGGAAATTTCCAATTCCACTAGACCTAGGGTATGAATACGCTCAGACCTTTCTGAAGGAACAAGCTAGACTCAAAGACCATTTCAGGGACATAAAGCTTGACCTAAATAGACATACCCATGATTTTATGTGATTTTTCCAATCTAACCCAAAAGTAGTGACATTTCCCAAAGATCCAAACAACACATTAGGGTTAGGGTCTTCAACCCTAAACCCATTAATACCTTCATTAAGACCTATTAGGATGTGAAATAACTTCAAACTCAAGAAGAACAATAAGATCAAGAAGAAGCTCTAGAGCAACCCAAGCACACCCAACACTCACACACACATCTCACGGTGGAGATGTGGTGGTGGTGTATCACAGAAAAGAACAAGATAAAGAAGGAAACAAAGCTTAATTACCTCAAAAGAAATCCCACAGTCCTACCTTACACGATCTCTTACTCACTTCCTTCACCCTCCACGATCACCAGTCACGTTCACGGATTGGAATTGAATTACTCGGTCACACATTTGCTATAAGCACTTGAAACTTGGCCACACATTATCAAGTACTCTCTCGTCACTCGATCACACACTTGAGAAAGAAACCACACTCAGTCACATGCTTTGAATTGTCAAGACCCACTCGACCGCACAATTTTTTAGCACCCACATCACTCGGTCGCACAATTTTGTAGCACCACACATCACTCGACCGCACAATTGGAGTACCACAAAAACCAACTCGGTTACACACAATGGAAAAACCCTTGAATCTTTATTAACACTCGGCCACACACACACACGTAGTCAAAGGGTTTCTCTCGATCTCACTTTTCACGATCACACACAATCCTATGATAACTAACGATTTTGGCAGCAATGATCACGAGATGGGGATCCCTTAGGGTTAGCATGCGATCGACTTGCACATCGAGAAACATGGTGTTACAACAGGACGTGGGGCTACAACCGGAGAAGAAATTAATACGCGTGGATCAAATTAATGTGCGTGGATCAGGTAGAGAGAGAAACATTTCAATAGCTTGATTGTGCGACCGTATGGGAAAACCCGTAAGTTCTCATTGCTCTACCTTGGCGAAGAAAATGAAAGAGGCAACAACTTAACTAAAAAAATCGATGAGGCTATTAAAAGATTTAAGGACTTATATAAGATTCAAGATTTTTACATACAAACTCATACATTGTGATTATATTAAGTCTGAATTTATATGTTATTGTCTCTTAAGTTTATTTCCCCATTGTTTTTAATTTGCATTCCATGTACAATTAATGATAATCCGTTGTATTAGAAACATATTTGCATATCGTGATTAGTTTCAATGTTTACATTATGTACATTATTCACTACTGTATATGATATTAACTCCAGTATATTGTTTAGTAAAATTCTTTCCATTAAGTTGTGAAGTATAGAACTATTAAAAGTTTTCTAACTCAAGTCAAGTTAATTTATGCTAAAAATTAAGTTTACAATTTATTGTCTCTTTTTTTATTTAAAAGAAACAAAATAAAAAATATTAGATGTAGTGTTCTACACAAAATAAGTTTACAAATTTATTGATTCATTTGGTATATTAAAGTAACAACATTTGAAGGAATATTAAGATACAATATAATGTAAAAGAGGTTTTACTACGAAAAGTTGCATTCATTATAATTAGTGAACATTACATATTGATTCAAACACAAAACATCTATATCTTATGCTTATCCACATATGATTGTTAAATTTTCATTTGGTTCCCAATGATTGAAATAATCTCGTCAACCGCCCTCACCAATCCATTATCACTTTCACTATCTACATAGACATATTTTGAATTTCAGCAGAAGGACCACCCTTCATTGCCTCAAAAAGTTTCTCAGTTACGTTTTTTCTTTGAAACAATAGATGACTTAACACTTCAAGCTGTGATATATTGACCATTCTTGTATATATGTTTCCCTGACAATAAGTTGCGACTTCGGACTCGAAATGTTGACAACAAGCTTCATGAATGAGGGCGACTACATGTTAAAGCTCACTTATGCAACTATAAAAATGTGGGCCCCGAGGTTGCTTCATCAGGGTCATCCAAAGGATGGGTCGGGTGGGGTCCTCGGTTATCAAAAAAAAATGTATGAAAATGTGATTATGGGATGCAAATCACACACACACACACACACACACACACACACACACATATATATATATATATATATATATATATATATATATATATATATATATATATATATATATATATATATATATATATATATATATATATATATATATATATATATATATATATATATATATATATATATATATATATATATATATATAGGGCTAGGTTATAATAAGAATGATAATTATTGTGTTACCTTGTAACCAAATCCTGGCCATTAGATTTCATTCTCGTAACAATGAAAAAAACACATTCTTAACAGAATAAATTTTTGACATAATGAGTTCTAACCATTATTAAAAGAATGAACTAAATTTTGTACATTCTTAAAATAATGTGTTTTAAATGAGTGGTCCAGATTGAGTTTCAAGGTTACACAATACTTGTATGTATATATTTGATCCTATCCATATATATATATATATATATATATATATATATATATATATATATATATATATATATATATATATATATATATATATATATATATATATATATATATATATATATATATATATATAAAATAAACAGAAACATAACATATATAACTAACACATATGGGTTGGTATTCCATTAAATTATCATATAACGATATTTGACTATATACAACTCTGACTATTCAATTAATTGGGAGCATATATACCGTTATTAAAAGAATGTTCTTTTAATAAATGTAACAGTAATTGCTAAATTATGTACCTAAATGGTGTCATATCCATGATACATCATGCACTAGTTGTATCCGATTTATCAGTTTTATCGATGTAATAAGTTTGAAATTGAATGTCCACTTCCAATGGCAAATCGATGTGTGCCACAGTACATCTTCGGATTCCAAATTGGCCTTAAGTAGCATGGTATCATGATAGTGCATGTATGAAAATCAAAACTTAAAAGAAAAGTAATAATACTAACCTCCTGATCCCATCATCATACTTTATCAAGATTGCTGATTTGCAATAAACCAAATGCAACCATTTATATAAACAAAACAACTATAGTCACTAATAACACCGTAATATAGATTTTTATCAAAATTATAAAATGATTATAAAACAAGCCATAAACATTCATAAGTATTCTAGTTCCTCGATAAACGTAAATGTTGAGTCGAAGATATTGTACTGTCGAAGACCAATGCATCAATGATGCGCTTCGAGTATTTTTGCTATAAGCTTCCATCAGTCGAAGTCGAAGCTATTCGACTCTAGCCCTTCAATTGAGAACAATTGGTCCAATAGGGATTTTGGATAATGGTATGTGCACGATCACTACCTCATTAGACCTGCTATACGAAGCCTTTAACACGATCTTCTACCACTATACATGCCTTCCTCTAGCAGTGCAACACATGTAATAACATCATTGATCATCCGATCCACTATCGCCTTCGTTATCTAATATAAATAGATAGTGTTAATCTTTTGTAAAGAAGAGTTGATAAGAGAGGTTAGAATTAGGGGTTTTAAGTTCATATTGTCTCCATTGTAATACTTGAGCTGTAACCCTAATTTATAATTTATTAGTGAATATACCCAATATTCAATATCTTCTGGTTTTTACTCTTATTCCACATATACATATATTGTTTGGGACACTCACACACTCAAATACCTTACTGTTCTTCGAGTTGGGTTAGTTTGTTACACCTTTTCATTCACAAACTTAATCCACACTTTCAATAAACATAAACATAGTTAGAAATAAACATGTCCCTACTCAAAACCATCGAACTTGTTTAATGAAGCACACAATAAATCAGTTTTAATTTTTCTCACTCTCATCTTGAATACATAAAACCTTGTTACGACTTGTACTTGTAACACGAGATATATTAGAATGACGTATAAATGAACCAGTCGTATCATCTGTGCCTGATCCAAAGGGCAATTGACCATCTCAAGAGCTTTCCACATCGATAACCTAATCTCATTTCCACTTAGCAAGGGCACAAGCACGTTGGTTCCCCTTTTCAAACTCTCTTACCTACAATAAATAATAAATATATAAGCAACAATATAAATTATAACAATTAGAACAATATGTTTAACTTATAATACCTCACAACTTAGTTCCCTTTCCAAGACCGACCGACACGATTCGAAAAACTGTCCATATGTTATTATTTTCAGACTAACATCACCTTTGGTATGATGTTCTTGCCTATTTTACATGTATTGCATGTAAACATAACATTTACTTAATAAACATAAACTAAAAGTATTACTTTTTTAAAGTGACGAATATCTTCTTTCTCATCAATGCCTTTGAAAATCTCTTACATTATCATCATTCCAAATAAACGGACAACTAAGACATATTGTATAAAGATTATAACAAATGTGATTTAAAGTAACATGTTTAAAAAAACATGTTCTATTTTAGCTTTACGTTTTAGTATTTGAACCTTAACTGCATCGTCACGCAGACATTCAAACATCTTCCTCATAAACAGTGGCGGATCCAAGAATTATCACTAGGGGGTGCAAATTTTTTTTTCCCAGAATGTAAATATATAATAACATAATTTTTTTTATGATCAAACATAATAATATAAAAAAAACGTTTACAAGTACGAGTACATAATAATAACAAAAAAATGGTTACAAGTACGAGTACTATTTAAATTTAAAGCCCAAAGTTTAAGTGATCAAAGCCCAATCTCATTTTTTTTGTAGGTAATTGATCAAAGCCCAGAGTTTAAGTTAAATTAGTGAGTCTCATTTTTTTTTTCCGAGGGGGTGCAACCTACTAGAAAAAAAATTAATTTTACAAAGTCCCGCGAAAATTGAGCCGGTACATAGACCACCCCCCCCTCACAAGGTAAGAACCGCCCCTGTTCATAAAGAGAATACACATCATCATATATAACGCCAATTCACCCCCAAAGAAAAAAAAAACATTAAACGAAAAACAATTAGTGACAAGATCTTCCAATTTATCAATCTGAACATTCTTTAAATCTCATATTGTTGAACACATTAACCTGCTGATAATGATGTCCCAATTTATAAGGCGACAAACAATAGTTATCGTAGATGTCCATGAAAATCGGGATTGTGGCTATGAAGGAGGGAGAAGAAGATGCAACTCTGATTGAGAACTATATACCTAACGTTGTAACTTGTTTTACTATTGATCCAGATTCACATCCGCACATCTATGAGATTTCTTGGTGCCGGGTCAAAATGATTTTATAACCGGTGATTAAAGATTTAACACGATCAGAATTATGTTTCAGCCTTGATAAAACAATTACATATGAGATGGGGCAATCTCTCGACTGAATACAATCAATATATAAATATTAATAACAAAATATCTGATGCTGAAAAGAAAATATTTTATTAATCGATTAATCCTGCTTTCTATACCATATAACCATTCTACGGATCAGCGTATTTCTACCACGTGTTTTCGTTTTCTCTCGCCGTCGGTACGTGCACCCTTTGCTTTTCCCCGCCTAATAAAAATTTGATACGGACAAAAGAGATATTATTATTTTACCTGATTAACTTCCCTACCACACTGTAGTTACAACATGTGTCTTGGTCTCCTACTCTCTCTCCAATTATGGAAAAGAAACCATTCCACCATTCAGCCTTTTTGAGTTTTTTCTTTGTCTTAGTCTTGTTTCCTATTTTTGATCGATCATCGAAACGATGTCTGTCCTAAACCAATTCGATCACCTCAAAATACAACTACAAGCTATAGTTACAGCGACCAACAATTTTGCTAACGATAGTTGCATCGGAAAAGGAGGCTTTGGGAAAGTTTACAGGGGAGAACTCCGCCATGTGAAGGGGCATACTACGGTTGCTTTAAAACGTTTAGATCGTGCATTTGGGCAAGGAGACTCTGAGTTTTGGAAGGAGGTAATTATGCTTTCAGTTTACAGGGATGAAAATGTTGTGTCTCTCTTAGGGTTTTGTGATGAGAATGGCGAGAAGATCCTCGTGTATGAGTATTCAGCCAGGAGAAGTCTCGACTCACATCTGACCAACAAGGATCTAACATGGATTCGACGCCTTACAATTTGTATTGGAGCGGCTCGCGGACTAGCATACCTTCATAATCCAGCAGGTACTCAACAAAGAGTCCTGCATAGAGATATTAAAAGTTCAAACATTCTCTTGGATGAAAATTGGAATGCCAGGATAGCAGATCTAGGTCTATCCAAATTTGGTCCCTCTAACCAGAAATATACGTTTCTTGTCACTAATAATCGAGTAGGCACTCTTGGGTATTGTGATCCGCTGTATATAGAGTCTGGGATACTAACAAAGGAGTCGGACGTTTACTCATTTGGTGTGGTTTTGTTTGAAGTTTTGTGTGGGAGATTGTGTTTTAGGAGCAATGATAAGTCTCAATCTTTTACCCAACTGGTACGAAAGCATTTCAAACAGAAGAACCTAAACGAAATTATTTGGGATAACATTAAGGATGAAATACGCCCTACTTCTTTAGAGGTGTTTTCAGCAATTGCTTATCAATGCTTGAAGAATGACAGTGGAAAACGTCCATTAATGGAGGACGTTGTGAGAGAACTTGAAAGTGCGCTCAAATATCAAGTAAGTTTCTGTTTGTTTTCCCTTTTCATTAAAAAATTAACGAACGAAAATGAAAAAAAAAACTTTCCTAAATCGTCCCACACATGTATTGTGTCATCAAAAACTTTCATAAAAATGGCACTAGTTAGTTGTGGTCATGTTATTAAGCATTTACCATAGCCAGAATACATTGTTCGTTACTGTTCGTACACATAGATAATATATAATACAAACTCAAATTATCATTTATGATAATATCTTGTTAAACCAACAACCAAAACAATATCAAATGATGAGTTGGTGGAATATGTTTATTTATACACTCTTAAGTATGTTAATTTCCAAGAATCACATGTATAGCGTTTACTATTTATTAATTATTTGGTTCAGTTTGTTATATGACAAGGTCTACATCTCTTGTTAACAGCTTTCAACAGCTTCGGTGTCAACAAGCATACACCAGGATAACACTCAACCAGGTTTTCAAAAGCTCAAATCAGAAAAGGTTGACATTTTTCTTCAGTGTTAAGTTCTCATCCATTTTTTTTTCTG
The DNA here is from genome assembly GCA_023525715.1 of Cichorium intybus. NCBI lineage: Eukaryota > Viridiplantae > Streptophyta > Magnoliopsida > Asterales > Asteraceae > Cichorium > Cichorium intybus. The sequence goes on from CM042017.1 coordinate 74,970,481, forward strand.
TTGTTAGAGTTCACATTTACAGAAGTCAATTCCGTTCATGCAAGTGCACGTAAGGTGGTCTGCTGCCACTTCTCATCAGATGGTAAACTTCTTGCGAGTGGTGGCCAAGATAAAAGGGTAAATACCAAGATTGATTGTTGTAATTTATAAACACGAAGGGATTACGTAATGAGATCTAGAATAAAAAAAGGTTAAATTCAAGAAATAGAAATGCCCTTTCATTTGTTTATTTATAGCATTCTACTTCCATTTCTTCCTATAAGAACATGGTACTTTGAAAAGTCGACAAATTATAGCAAGACTGCTTCATTGGGTTGATTTTTCGAAGTAATGTCTTAAGAAGACAAAAAATTGAAGTACATGCTATAATTAGTTATATTTCTTAACAAACAGTGCCTTAATATGAAAAACAAAAGTGATATTGATGGTATGATAGACAAACAAATGATGGAAATACATTACTAGTTCTTGCATTTAGGCATAAAAGAAATTAATAAGGGGCGTGATAATTGTCATGCAGATCGTATTGTGGTATACAGATTCGTTAAAGCCAAAGACCACCCTAGAAGAACATTCATCGGTGATCTCGGACGTGCGGTTCAGCCCAAGCATACCACGACTTGCAACCTCATCTTTTGATAAAACCGTCCGTGTTTGGGATGCTGATGATGTTAGTTCACCTTTTATCTATTGTTTAAGAAAAACAAAATTCATAAAACACTTGTGTTTCCGCGAGTTTATCAATTTAGCCACATAACGTTATTCTGTCGTGCTTAAACCATTATACCTTTTTGGATCTATTAGAAAATCCACTTTTCCTGTTCACCCTGTTTTGATATCAATTTACAAGAAATATACTGCTGAAGTTTTTATTTTGTGTATCGTTTGATTTGATTTTTGACTTTAAAATTCCAGCCGCGATTCTCACTACGTACATTTATCGGGCATTCTACACCGGTGATATCATTAGACTTCCACCCAAATATAGATGATCTCATCTGCTCGTGTGGTATGGATGGGAAAATAAGGTATTGGAGCATAAATAATGGTAGCTGTGCACTTATATTCAAGGTATATAACTCACAACCATCATAATATTAATCCGTCTTCTCGTTTGTGAATAAAAAATGGGGGGTTTTACATCAATATTCATTTCCTTGAAAGCTACAATATTTCTTTTTTGGCCAAAATACAGAAAAGCGGATCGTACTTTCATGATTTTATTGCTTTAGCTACTTAACTATTTTCTGTACTAATTATACCTTTCCTTTTTTTGACCGTTCAAAAGACTTGTTTTTTCTCTGGTTACCTGGTTTTTAAAAATGTTAAAATATTGAAAAGCACACCGTACATTCACCATTTTATTGCTTTGGCCACTAATTTTCTATGATTATTATAATAATAGTTCAGTTACCAAATTTACAAATGGTGAAAGTAGATTATTACTTTTTGTATTTTTCTCTAATAATTAAATATTATTTGTATTGTTTGTATATTTATTCATTTCATGGATCAGGGTGGGATGACTGTTGTGAGATTCCAACCGCACCATGGAAGATATCTGGCAGCAGCTGAGAAAAACATCGTCTCTATACTGGACGTGGAGACACAAGCATGCCGGCATTCGTTACAGGTTCTTTTCTGCTTGGTTTAGTCTTTCCTGTTTTTATAGTTTCTTTACGGACAAATGCAAGAAATAGTAATTTACTTCCATTGATTTGCTTATTTCTTCGGGTGCTTTGAAGAATCTAAAAGCAATTTTCACTGCTACAGCTGGGTAGATTTTTTAAACTACAATGTTCTGATTGGAAAAAAGTTGAAGTACAGTGCTATAACTGGGTAGTCTTTTCAAAGTACAACGCCTTTTTTCGAAGTACAACGGCTTTATAAGAAAAGAAATATATTGAATGAACAATGTTGTAACAAATAGAAATGAAAGTAGGATGCCATAATACACGAATGAATTAAAGTAAGTTGTCATTTCTTTTATTTTACATCAAAGTGATGATTTTGGGTGGGATTTTACATTTGTAGGGGCATACAAAACCGATTAAATCGGTTTGCTGGGACCCAAAAGGCGAGTATTTGGCATCTGTAAGTGACGACTCGGTGAGAGTTTGGTCCTTTATGTCCGGAAATGAAGGAGAGTGTACATGACCTTAGCTGTAACGGGAACCGGTTCCATTCTTGTGTTTTTCATCCCAATTATGCTTCATTATTGGTCATTGGCTGTTACCAGGTTAGCTTACAACCTGTCAACTTTTGTAATCATTTTTAACATATTAATTATCAAAGATACAGAAAAGCACTTGTACTTCCATAATTTTATCAATTTAGCCACTTAACTAATTGTTTTTTCTCTTATCGTTAAACCAAATTTTTTTTATTGTTTACAAAAGTTCCTGTTATCCGGTTTCGATAGGCAAAATGCAGAAAAACACCACACTTTCATCACTTTATCGATTTGGCTACATAACTGTTGCTTAATCGGGGGGGGGGGGGGGGGGGGGGGGGGGGGGCAGAATTTTAGATTAAAGGGGGCATAACTAGTTTAGTTTTTAACACAACAAATTTCTTAATTAATTATGGGGTTTGGAGCGCATCAATTCAGGTTATGTTTGGCACGCCTCAGTAGCAGTAGCTCATACACTAACTTATTTTTGAGATTTTTAGGTTGTTATGTTTGAAAAACCAGAAAAAGAGCTTATATGTCCGACTTTTAAAAACTACTCAAACTAGCGTTTAAACAAATTTATGTATTTCTTTTAATATTTTCCTAAATATACACTTTATTCAATACTATCAACAATAATATTCATTTGTTTATTATTGTGTATTGTTGATCTAATAGAGCGTTATCTTAAATAAACCTTCTAATATTAAATAATGTGTCCTATGATTATGCCACCACCTTTCAAATATTAAGAAATATAAATGTTTTCGTAAATGGGATATTTTATTGACATTTCTAATTGCTTAATTTTGTCCAACATAAATAATTAGTAAATTCCACAATTAAATCGAAAGACAAGGAAAATAATTAAAAACACAAAAAGATTATCAATTGTTTATCACAAAAGATAGTGAATTTAGAATCATATAAGCAACTTTAATTGATAAGTTAGGGGGGCCAAGCACTCACATGCCCCCCTATTGTCTCCGCCTATGGTTGGTTCTATTGATTTAGCCACTAAACCATTATTGCAAGAATTATAAAGAAATACTTCGGTGGTTAAATTGACAAAATGTTGAGAGCACGTTGTGTTTTCCGTATTTTTCCCGTTTGGGTTACTAGGAAAATTGTTGACAGTCGGATAAAGTATAATGGTTTAATCAGTATTGAAAACAATTAAGCAGCTAAACTAATTATATAGTGAAAGTATGTCGTGTATATCTCTATTTTCTCTTAAAGCATTTCTGAAATAATGTTTTAATCATAGGGACTTGCTCTTATCTCTCGTTTGTGCAAAAGACGAGAATGCGCTTCTCATCCTCGCCATAGAAAATAAGCTTAGGAAGCTTGTCCAGTCTCATATATTCCTGTCCCATGTAACAAACACAAATGCTAAACCCTAAACAATAGCAATCTTTTGTCCCACCCAAAAGGTGGGGATAGCTAGATCTATCGTCTGTGTAAAAGATATCACAGCCCTTCTCATCCTCATCATAAAAAATAACCCTGAGCCTTGGACCCACCTTACACCTGATAAATGCGTAATGGATTTATTATGTTTTTGATGCAGTCTCTGGAGCTATGGAACATGTCGCAGAACAAGACAATGACACTGTCGGCACATGAAGGATTAATTGCGGGTTTGGCAGTGTCAAATGTAACAGGTTTGGTAGCTTCGGCTAGCCATGATGAGACCGTTAAGATTTGGAAATGAAAAAAAAATACAGAAAGTTGATGTTACTGGTCTAATGTTGTTGTCTATTGTTGTGTTCTAAGTAATGTTGGATCTTGCAATTCATACAAGGAGAAAGAACAACACAATTATCATGAAAACAAGTCTTTCAACGTTTACAAACATAATTGACGAGCTCTACTAATATGGCTCATTGAACTCTGAATTTATACCATTATGATGCAGCACATGGTGATATAGGTTGGCGAGTCATTGAAAATGTCATTTTTTGCAATGAAATGGAAAATCTTTACTTCATCTGTGTGAGCCCACTTTGATTATCATTTTTATTCCTCTTCATTTTATCTTACTCATAAATGAATATTTTGTTTTTTTTTTTGGGAATAAAATGTACCACGAAAAAGCTTTTAGAGACAAAATAACCCCCTACCAAATATATGTTATAATATATAGAATGCTTGATAATAATAATGAAGGTTTAACCCCATATAAATAGGGATACAAAATGGATTCTTGGCCAAACCTAAACCCTGATGGGTATTAATCCTAATCACTAACATCCCCCCGTAGTTTGATCGGGAGGAGATGATTAAACTGGAAAAATAAACAAAACATAATTGAAAAACAGCAGCAGCATTGGTGACAAAGTTCTGACGATGGCGGCTAATAATGACTACTCGTCGGAGAAGAAGAGAGGAGGAGCGGCGGCTTGAGGCGGTTCCGTTGAAGAAGAAAAGAGAGTCGTGCTAGCGATCATAGAGCCAACAATAGAGGAGTTCGGATAAAGGCAGCAAGCAAAGAGAAAGGGCTCGAGTTGCAGCAGACGGAGCCAATGCCGACGAGAGCAACGACCACAGTGTTAGTGTTGATGCAGGGAGAGAGAGACGACTGCAAATCAAAGGCTACCCAACGAAGAATGTCTGGAGAAGAAGAGACCATCCTAGGAGAGGGGTCAAAGCAGATGAGGCAGTAGAAGAAAGAGGAAAGAGAAAAATATTGAAGACACCTCCGACGACTAGAAGGTTGCTGAAGGTGGAGGTCGGCATCGGCGGGTTGTGGTCAGCAGTATGATTTTAACCTAGAGCTCTGATACCATGTTATAATATATAGAATGCTTGATAATAATATTGAAGGTTTAACCCCATATAAATAGGGATACAAATGGGCTCTTGGTCAAACCTAAACCCTATTGGTTTACCTAAATCCTAATGGGTATTAACTCTAATCACTAACAATATCAACACGTAGTTATCATATGATTTTTTATGAGATAACCACTGTCATGACCAAAAGGAGAAAGTGTTTGTACCAATAACCGCATTTTAAATATTTATTACAAAGTTATTATATATTTCGCAACAAACACATCACAAATTCTTGAAATTTCTTTTTCAGTGGTCCTTAGCATCATATTTCACGTGTTTTCTACAACAATGATACGTTTCTTGGTAGGGTTATTCACGACACACAAACAAGTAAGATGCACAGAAAATAAAAGAGCACGTAATAAATAAAATTGTTCACACAATCCTACCAAACATATTATGCCCACTTGTGAACTAGACAATTTGTTATGAATTTCAAAACATTAGGGTTTACATGATATACAGGACCTACATATATAAAAGAAAACATGCATAGACATGTATAAATGCCAAAGCCCACAAAGCCCAAAATTGATCTCTAGGAAGATCATTATAGAAAGAAGCACACTTCATGGAATGTATGACTTAATGTTAAGCCTCCATAGCAGCAATGAGGTCAAGAACTAATCGGACTCCACAACTAAAAAATCTCGCACTTGAGGCTGATCTCCAAGTTAACTTCCTCTTGAAGAAATGTACCTCGATAAACCATAACTCTTACTTTCGCTAGTCTGACACTTTATTATATTTCTGTCTGATGGACGAATCTTTTCTAACCATTTGGCAGCGTCTGTAGACCAGATACAGACTTAGGAGTGTGAGACCGACACGACATGTGAAACGGTTAATCACAAAACCAACAAGAAAATGACACAATAATTTAACGTGGTTCGGTCCAAGATGACCTACGTCCACCGGGCAAGGGAAGTATTCTTTATTTTCTTAGTTGGGAAATAATACAAGTTTACAAGGTAGCAAAAATTGATTCACTCTAATGAATAAGAACTCACCTAAAACTGGATAATAAAACTAGGTAATAACAGTCACTATATATAGTACCAGTTAAATGATTAACCCTATACATAGGAAGTAAGGTACTATAACCTAACCGGATAGGAAATAAGCAGACAAATAAACTTAAAACTCTTAAGTTCACATGCAACCTAAAGGATCTATGTTTTCTTTATTTGAATCTATAACTAAGAACCCTATAGGCATTTTCGATTTCTACTAAAAGATGGTTCAAGAATTACTAACCTTTGTTGATCTTTTGGAAGCAAGCACCACAAGCGTCGTGCCTTAGATGGTTCACACCCAAATACTAGCAACAAGAAAAACCAGAGAGGAGAGGTGTTCTATGAAAGTGGCACAGAATATGGGAGCCAGGGTTCCTATTTATAGCCCCAAGGGTGATAGCAGATAAGCCTTATTTGAATTCAAATAAGATAAACTTTTTATCTTAAATTCAAAACCCTATAAGCTTCCATAAATAACCCTTTTCTATTTATCTTTATTTTCGAAAATCATAAGGATATATATATATATATATATATATATATATATATATATATATATATATCCTTATTGTCCATAATTAATTCCCCACGTTATCCATTGCTCAACTATTGAACAATTACAATTCAGCCCCTGCACTTTTAATTAATCAAATTAATCCCAAAATTCCAATTAATTTTTGATTAATTATTAATTAAATATTACTATTTCTAATCAATATATTATCCTCATAATATATTAATAAACCATTTATTTTGATTTATTAATCATATAATTAATCAACCTCTCTCTCTAAAAGTCATCCAGTCCGATTGCTAGCATTGAGGGCAACCCAAAAGGACTGTGCTACTATCAATCAAGTATATACAAATTATAGTCATGGCTTAGACACCTAATCCAACAGTCTCCCACTTGGATAAGTCTATGACTATAATTTCCAGTATAACTTCTGAATCGATCAGCAAATTGTAGCTTCCAAAAGCAGCTGCCGAACTCTGACCTAGTCAGTTACGCGTCCTAAGATAAGTGATCATATGATCCTCCGTTCTACAAGATATCATTCGGACATGAGACATGGATTGGAATCAATCTCGATGTCCAAGACTTTATTTCCCGATTTCTTATTTGTGATGATATAGGACTTCTAATCGAAGACATCAATTTAGTCCTGGCTGGGCCCAGCACTATAAGTCAACACCAAATCACCGAGGGGCCCAAAGATATGGATTTTCTCGTTAGGGTAAAAGGAACAAATAAACTTTGACTCATATGCTTGTATCTTTTACTCATCAAATCACGCATAACAGTATGTTTTATAGCATCGAGTTACCGATGCGTTTACACACTACCAATATGCAATGGACTCGTAAATTGTAACTCATATATCTCCATTTCAAGATCATAAGATATTATCGTCTCAGAATTACTCGTGATATAATCTATGAAGTAATTCTCTGTGCGTGGGTTTATCCAATACTCAAATCCCCATTTCTAAGTACTCATGAATATTGAAGCAATGCTATTGCTATGTCTAACTTCCTTAGACAATCTACAATTCAATTCATGACAGTCTTAATTCACTACTTGCTTCGAAAAGTATGAATGACTGTGGAATTTTGAATAATCATATTACTCGTGAAGTAAAACATGCAAAAATGAAACACAAGAATAAACAATGACAAATAGCAGTAAACAATACTCATAAATAATTCTCCATTATTTAATCACCAAAAGTCAATTACATTTACGTTGCTACAAGTTTCAAAACAAATATCTAACTACTAAAACGAATATCATCTCTTAGAACAATGCTCCTAGCATGCTGACTATGCTTGACCCTACTCAGAGCCTTTGTCAAGGGATCTGCAGGGTTCTCTTCAGATGATACCCTCTTCACGATGAGGTGACCTTCTTCTACTCTATGTCTGATGTAGTGGTACTTTCTGTCGATATGTCCGGACTTTCCATGGTCTCTCGGTTCTTTAGTCAAAGCAACCGCTTCTTCATTATCGCAAAAAAATTCCATTGGCTCCTGAATTCCTCAGTCAAGCCGCTTCCTTTGGCGCTTCACTTGCAGCTATGTACTCTGATTCACGAGTTGAATCAGCCACGAATTCTTGTTTTGAACTCTTCCAAGTAACCGCTCCACCGTTTAGAAGAAACATCCAGCCCGACTGAGACCGAAAGTTGTCTCTGTCTGTCTGGAAGCTGGCATCACTATACCCACTTACTCTCCATGTACCACTATCACTACAGACCAGAAGCATGTCCTTCGTCCTCCGCAAATACTTGAAAATGTTTTTAACCGCTATCCAATGAGCTCTGCCAGGATTTCCATGATAGCGACTGACCATGCTCAAAGCAAAGGACACATCAGGGCGAGTACATGTCATAGCGTACATGATCGACCCCACAGTCGAAGCGTAAGTACCTTATCTAAGTATTTACTTTGACTTTGAGTCTTACTCAATTTGGCGTTGCTCTAGATAGGTAGCTCTCATTTCTTGGAATTTTCCATACTAAACCTCTTTAGTACCTTATCTAAGTATTTACTTTGACTAAGTCCAATTAGTCTCTTATTTCTATCTCTCAATATTATTATCCTGAGAATATTGGCAGCTTCTCCAAGGTCTTTCATGGTGAAACACTTTCCAAGCCAAGATTTGACTTCTTGTAAGGCTGGAATGTCATTTCCCATAAGTAGTATGTCATCGACATACAACACCAGAAAAGGTACTATACTCCCACTAGCATTGATATAGACGCAGGACTCATCTTCGCTCCTAGAGAAACCAAACTCTTTGACTTTCTCATGAAAGCAGAGATTCCAGCTGTGAGAAGCTTGTTTCAATCCTTAGATTGATTTCTCAAGCTTGCACGCCTTATTGGGAAACTTTGCATCTATAAAACCGTCTGGCTGATTCATGTAAACATCCTTAGCCAACTTCCCGTTAAGGAAAGCGGTCTTGACATCCATCTGCCAAATTTCATAATCATAAAAAGCAGTTATGGCGAGCATTATCCTAATAGATTTTATCTTGGCTACCGGTGAGAAGGTTTCATCATAGTCAACCCCAGGGGTTTGAGTAAATCCCTTCACAACCAGGCGGGCCTTGTAAGTGTGCACCTTTCCATCCATGTCGATCTTCTTCTTGAAGATCCATTTGCACCCAATTGTCTTTCGACCTGGTACATTATCAAACCAAATTCCAAACTTGGTTGTCATACATGGACTTGATCTCGCCGTCCATTGCCTCTTTCCATTTAGCAGCCTCAGGGCCTGCCACTACTTCCTTGTAGTTAGCTGGCTCATCTAGATTTACCAGTATACTATCACTGACAAACGTGTCGCCATGTATAGTGTCACACCCCCAAACCACGATGGCGGAATCGTCTGAGGGCGGAACGGGACATAGCATCACAACCATTGCATACATTGAAACATAAGTAGATAACAACCATCATACATTATAATTGGAAAGTTACATTGTTCGAACGGTATTGTTTCAACCCAATTACAGTATGATAATGAAATAAGTAAAAAAAGACGTCTTCGCGTCCCATTCCAAAAGGTTAGTCGGACCTAACTAATTGTTCCCTGAGAATACAAGTAGTTTGAAAGAGTGTCAACATTACGTTGGTGAGTTCATAAGATTTTTGTATGAGAAAAATCCATAATCGTTTTTCCTTGTAAAGAGATATTGTTTGAAAACAGAAAATCCAATATTTTCTTATAAATGAGTCGCAGTCTTAAAAACCCAAAGACCGAAAATGTATAAGTGTTCTATACTTGAAAATAGTATTACGTAGTCTTATTCTTGTATGAAACCATGTAAATACATGTTTATTCGTAGATTAATTGTAGATCTAATTCCGTAAAACCCTTGCATAAATAAAATCGTACTTTTATTTGTATCTTACTGAGTTGTAGTTTTTATTCCATAAAACCCGTATGTATACGTTAACCGTTCTTCTATTTATATCTTGATAAAATGTAGTTTTAATTTCCATAACACTTGTATGTATAAGTAAAACCATACTTACATTTGTAACTTGTTAGAATGTAGTTTTAATACCATAAAACTCGTATGTATAAGTAAATCGTACTTGTATCTATATCTTGATAAATTTAGTTTTAACTTCCATAAAACTTGTATGTATAAGTAAAACCATACTTATATTTGTAACTTGTTAGAATGTAGTTTTAATACCATAAAACTTGTATGAGAAATCTGTTTCCTTGTAAAATATAGTATCGTAACCCAGAAAATCCAATATTTTCTTATAAACGTGTTATAGTCTTAAAGACCCAAAGACTAAAAATGTATAATGTAAGTTGTAATGTAGTTTAAAACTATTTGAAGTGTATATTTCCACGTAAACAAAATGTATAGTTGATTTCCCCATGTGAGACACCCTATAACCATGTTGTGACTAGTTGGCCTGCTGCGACGTTCTTCAGGCGTCGAAATGTTAGACATTTGTCACCTCAGACCTGCCGGTCTAGCTGTAGCTAACAGCTCAGGTGCGGGGTTGTCAATCCCGTATAGATCTATACACAAATACCACGCTCTCTTACCGAGACTCTGGTTATAAATTTAGGACTTATAGTAGGTACTTATAAAAGTAATGTGAAGATCCATCTCACAAAAATGTATGTATTCAATCAACTTGTTTACGTAAAATTTGTAGATGAAAACTCTTGTAATTATCCGTTATCATTTTTCCCAATATAATATAGTAATGTATAATAATTATATAATTATTTTGTCTTGTTCAAAATGTCATAATAACATTGTGTTCATACACTATTCCAATAATAGTCTGTTTTTAGTATACCGTCGTGATAATCATATTTTTACGAATAATAACGAAATAACTTATTCAAATGATTATAAAAATCATCTTTTAAGATATTTCCCACAAAAATGATGTAATAACTTGGTTATATCCATTTTTGCTAGAGAGTAGTATTTCCGGTTACAAAAACGTAGTTTTTACTAGTTTTCGTTTTTATGACGTTTATATTAAAGATCTAGTATTTTTACACACTTTATTTATAGTTTTATAATTTTTACACAAACATAATATGTCACAATGTTTTTAATACATAGATCTAACCATATTTCATGTCAAAAACGTTTTTACACAACTTCTAGTTTTATAAACTTGTGTAAATCGTTGTTTATAACATATAATCTTGTGTAAATCATTATTTTTGACATGTGAACTTGTATTCTCCCCCAAAATGTTTAGAAAAGATGAAAATGAGGAGTATGAACTCACCCTTGATGCGTGCTTTACTTAAAAATAAGGTTGATCTTGCGGGATTTACGGTAAGAAGCAAGATCTAGGCTTCGTAGCTCGAAGGACCCTTGGACAAAGCTAATACCCAATGGTTTACGTAAATATTAGTGTGTGTAAATGAAATAAATATTGTGTAGAAATTATTAAAATCACTAGAGGAAGTTATCTTACCAAAAAGATTTGAAAAACACTTGAAATAGTGGTGGTTTGTGGTGGTTTGAGGTGGTTTATGGTGGCTTGTGGTGGCTTGTGGTGGTGGATGGAGAGATGAGAGGGTGAGCCGTGAGTTTGAGAGGAAGTGGAAGAAAATGGATGCAAGGCTTGTGTGTGCTAGAGAATACATGTATTTATATGATTTTCTAGATTTGCCTTTTTTGTATTTTAATCACAAAATCATATTTAGCCATCAAGCCTAAGATATGGAATAGTGTTTCAAGGATTTGATGTGATTTCATGGAGCCTTCAGCCGATGGGGGTAGGGGTATGGGGTGGGGAGGGTTGTTTTATAAATAATACACTCATTTATATAAAAATAAGTAGTTTTATAAAATCGTAAAACGTTTTAGCGAAATTTTATGAGTTTTTGAAGAAATGACGTTCTAAATAAATATTATGTATAAAAACATTGCTAAACATTTAATTAGATTGAGTCGTAGCTCGTTAAACGATTAAATACGCGTTTAAGCGCAGTATTCTTCCGATTACGCGATTTTCGGCATTTTACCAAAAATTGTATTTGGCTTTGAAATTAAATACTAGATAGTATTACGTTCCATAATATATGATTTGTTATTCCATATTTGATGTTTAAGGCACCACATTTTGTATTTTTGAGTCCAAACCCTGTGTACATTTATCCGTTCACATCGGTTTAATCGTTGTAACTTTCACATACGAACTCCGTTTTCGACGTTCTATATATCCACAGGTTCGTATTTACGAGTTGATCGTTTTATGAATATTATTATTCTCAAAATAATAATTGTATGATTATCGAATTTTTACGCTACAGTAGTATATTATCCGTATTTTCAGCGTTTGCTCGATAATTGTTTTGAATTAGCATACGTAGTATTATAATATTTAATAATACATCGCAAAAGTTATGGAAAATAACTTTTCAACATATGGATTAATGTACGTTTCGTTTGACTATGGTCGACTTTTGTTGACTAAATTTACAATTGTCACATATAGTAATATGGAAACCATAGAACTCGGCAGCATGCTAACTCTACTGGAACATCTAAGAGGTAATGAGTTGTTTATCGGTTCAACAGGAACTTCTTCCTCTGGTTGAGTGCTAGTATCTTCTAAGGTTCCTTCATTGGTTGACTCCTGAATTTCTTCAAGGTCAATGGTACTCCCACTGTCCTCTTTGAATATGAGCTCTCTCTCTCTCTCTCGAAAGACTCCTCTTTGTACTACAAAAGACAATATTCACATGCATCATCTGGCCTTAGGTCAAATGATTCCAAAACTCCATCCTTTTGGAGTTGGGCGATGTGTTTCTTGTTAATGTGTCCAAGACGATAGTGCCACAAGCATGCCTTGTCTATACCACTAGACGAATCAATTTGAAATACAATATTGCCTAAATTATCTACACACGTCACAGTTTCATACAAACCATTACAAGGTAAAGCTTCAAATATAAAAACACCATTTTTATAAGCAGAAATAGAACCATTCAAATCATCAAAAGAATATCTATAACCTTGTCTGAACAATGCATGAAAAGAAATAATATTGCGAGTCATTTCTGACGAGTAACAATAATTTAATAAATCTAAGCTAACATCACTACTAAGCGCTAGACTATAAAATCCAATCTTGGTAACAGGATAATATCGCCTATTCCCCATGATCAAGTTTATCCTTCCATGCTCCACCTCCTCACTTTTTCTTAGTCCATGCAAATCAGAACAAATGTGAAAATCACATCCTGTATCAAGGACCCAAGAACGGGAAGATGATGAGTTATTAGAAATATTGTATATACTTGCAGATATTTTGGGTAGCTTCATTTCCAATGCCCCTTCTCGTTGTAGTAAAAGCAATCAGCCTCTTTGGGATTTGAGACGGGCGGAATGTCAGAACTGGACCTGGCCTTTGGGCCATTGCTAGATGACTCGACACGGGCCTTGCCTTTCCAGTTCTGCTTGGGAGGACCTTTCCTCTTCTTCCCATTTTCCTGTCCAATGGCCAGAATGGGAGCACTGATAGAAGTGGAGGCTAAACCTTTACCCTTCATTCCTGTAACAGCGGTCTGTAATATGTTGTGCAACTGAGCCAAGGTGGTCTCACCGTTGTTCAGATGATAAGATAAGCTAAGATAAACTAATCGTAACAACTAGGCAAGGAGTTCAGGACTATATCAATAGCCAGCTCCTTGTTAAAATACACATTCACCTTCACAAGGCGTTCCACGTATCGTTGCATTCTCTACACGTAGGCGCAGACAGACTCTCCCTCTTTCATTATGCACTCCATGAGGGCCTTGACTACTTCATACTTTTCTTGACCAGCTCGCTTATGGAATTTTTCCATAAGGTCCTTGTTCATCTCGTATGGCCAATTGTCCTCATAACATCTTTGCAATTCAGGGACTATAGTAGCAACCATGATGAAAGCCACTTTGGTTGCATCATCTTAGTGTTTTTTATATGAGGCACATTCCTAAGGAGTAGATATTTCTTGATCGATCTCAATGAGTTCTTTTTCGAGAACATACTCTTTGTCCTCGAATCTAAGAGCCATCTTAATGTTTCACATTCAGTCGTTGTAGTTGGTGCCATCCAATGTCACATTCGAGCAGAGAGAAAGGATCGAAGAGAAGTTATTGTGGTTATTGTGGGGAGCGGATAGGGTAGCAGAAGCATCATCAGAAGTAGACATCTATAAAAGAAAGGTAGTTTTAATTAGATAAGAATAATCCTTAATATATTAACCCAAAAATAAATATTATGGCTAGGACCCAACTATATAATTCACAACTTAGAAGAGGGATGTCGTAATCTAATTGTAAATTTTATAAAGATAGGTAAATGACGATTTACCAATTCCACCGCGGAAGATGATCAAATTAGGTTAAATTCCTAGGTCTTTTGAGATTCATTGAACTATTCAATGGCATGTTTGATCTCGGATTATGCTCTTCCATTTGTGACTGGGATACCGAGGATCACAAACAAGATGTGAATAATCATGCAAAGGTGCTTGGTAACCTCAATGTCATTTATCATCTCAATTTAATGTGCCGGTAAACCACACACGCTCCATCAACAATGATAATTTAGGAGATACCGTTACAAATCTTTATTTGTCCCCATTAGTGTGCTAGTAAACCACACACGCTCCACTAACAACAAATAAAGTGTAATGTGCAATTTCATTGGTTAGCATATCTTTCACATTTTTCCTAGAGTAACTAGATTTCAGATTTTATTAAACAAGTTCTAGTACTTTCTTTAATAGCATTATACTTTTAATGAGATTAAGTTGTCCTATCAAATCCGTTCTGCTAAAGACCCTCCACTAATCAAGGAAGCGGTGGGTGAGAATGGACACCCATTCAACCGCCATTTTATAGGCAGTTTCCTTATACCCCCTTATAGACCAGCTTCGTGAATGAGGCATACTACCGATTTAACTGACCAGTTCTTATACATATAAATATTAACTTTTAATAATAATAATATATATATAAGATGTATTTTAAACCTTTTAAAATATTTGGTTTATCTATTTTAAAATTTTTCGAATTAAACAATTTAATTTAAATTTAAATTTAAACCTAAATTGATTTCACGTTTATCATTTAATTAACAATTACTTAAATAAATTAAATCAGATGAGGATTATCAAATTAAATTAATCAAATAATTTAATCATAATGCATACCCACTAAATTTTGAAAAACAAAGGGTATAGGGTTATCCATTTATTAATTATTAATAATTACCAAAAATAGAAAAACCCTAAAATAACTTATGAAAAGAGAAAATTAGGGGAAAGGCTAGGGTTTCTGAAACCCTACCCCAAAATCGACAACATGAGGCATTAGGGTTTAATTTCTATAAACCCTAATTCAAAGGTTCAACAATTAAAGCAAATTCAATAGAAAATAAGCCAATAAGCTCTGATACCACTGATAGGAAATATGCAGACAAATAAACTTAAGACTCTTAAGTTCACATGTAACATAAATGATCTATGTTTTCTCTATTTGAATCTATAACTAAGAACCCTATAGGCATTTTCGATTTCTACTAAAAGATGGTTCAAGAATTACTAACCTTTGTTGATCTTTTGGAAGCAAGCACCACAAGCGTCATGCCTCAGATAGTTCACACCCAAATACTACATGAAAGTGGAGCAGAATATGGGAACCAGGGGTCCATATTTATAGCCCCAAGGGTGATAGCAGATAAGCCTTAGAGATAAGCCTTATTTGAATTCAAACAAGATAAACCTTTTATATTAAATTCAAAACCATATCAGCTACCATAAATAACCATTTCTATTTATCCTTATTTTCTAAAATCATAAGGATATATATCCTTATTTTTGTCCATATTTAATTCCCCACATTATCCATTGCTCAACTATTGAACAATTACAATTCAGCCCCTGCACTTTTAATTAATCAAATTAATCCCAAAATTCTAATTAATTTTTGATTAATTATTAATTAAATATTACTAATTCTAATTAATAGATTATCCTCATAATATATTAATAAAGTATTTATTTTTATTTATTAATCATATAATAAATCAAACCCTCTCTCTCTAAAAGTCATGCCGTCTAATTGCTAGCGTTGAGGATAACCCAAAAGGATTGTGCTACTATCAATCAAGTATATACCAATTATAGTCATGGCTTAGACACCTAATCCAACATAACTGCCACCCTAGAGGGATGGTTCAGGCGACCAGATCCCATAAAATCCGCTGACAACATCTAACACTATGCGCCTTGATGTTAGCACCGCCAAAAGTCAAACTGCCATTTTTCACCAGGAGATGGCAATCCGGACCGAAGACCAGTCAAGGACTTCCTCGCTAAAGATTCCATGCATTGCTTTGGATGGAGAGATTCCTCGGACGAGGGGATCCTCCTCCGGATCACACCGACTCTGACTTCTGCTGCATAATCCACTTCACTCCGCATATGGTTTTCAAAACATTTCCTTCTATTCTCCTTGGTTCCAGATTCAATACAAACCCGGAAGACAATCTACGCTCCATAGCCTCCTCAATCCATGCCATTGGAGGAGGCAATTGATCGACCGGAGTTACAGCCACGACTATAAAGCGCTTCTTCTGATCGGACCGAAGTCTCCTCTCATCCGCAGCCATAAGGCTATGCCTCGGATGAGACCGGAGTGTGAAAATGAAATTTTTTGACATATATAATATAAGAAATTGGTACAAGTATTCGGTGTACAAAGCTTGATACTTAAATAAATTAAATGTATCATGGAAAGGCAAAAAGGTCAAAGAATGTGAAAACTTTGGAACTTATATGTTAAGACTTTTTATTAAGTTAATATGAAGAGTTATTTCATCTTGAAAATTTGATTTAAGTATACAAGAGAAAATTTGGGGAATAAAGGACTAAACGTGAAATCTTTATTGAATAATATTTAAAAATTAATATTTCAAAATCTAAAAGGAATAGAGAAAAGGTCCTCAAGGTGACTTTGACAATATTTGAGATAATAGAAATATAGAAAAACGATTCAGACCATTTGGAGTTATAACGAAGAAGTTATGACAATTTCAAAAGGGCCAAAAGTGGCAAAAATGGTCAAGTATCCATGTTTGAGGGTCTGTAACAGAAATTATAGAAATAACTGGCCTTGAGTCAGTAAGAAGAAATTGTTAAGCTCATTCCCACCTTTCTAAAGGTATAAAGTTTGTACATTTTGGATATCGTATGAAGAAGTTATGTCGGTGTAAAGTTAAGGAATAATAAGGAACAAAAGTTGGAAAATTTTCACCATGCATGAAGAGGGGCATTTTTTCATTTTTCACTTCAAATCAGCCAACGGTTTCTAAAATACCTGTGGACTTCGTCTCTCTCTCTCCTAGATCACGTGAAATCAGAAACAATGGGAAATCGGGAAAGCAAAAAGGAAAAGAAAACACAACACACACATTGGTGTCTGTAATCTTGAAATCAAGAGGTAAAGAATGGGAAAGATAGGGTACGAAATCGAAATCCGTGGCTGATTACATACACACCCCGAGTGTGTATATGTACGTGATTTACAGATCGAGAGAATGGGATCCGCTGCTGTGCGGCGGTAGGAGGCTGTCGGACTTGACAGAAAGGGGCGACGGTGGTGCTATAAACTAAAGAAGACGATGATTTTGACAAAGAGAGAGGGGGAGAGATTCTTTTGCAGGAACATATTGGGACAACAACGACAAAGCGGCTGAGATGCGTTTTTCCAGCGAAACGTCGCTGTAGGCAGCGGAGAGGCCGGCGTATGGCGGCGAACGAATAGTGGTGGTGATAGAAAGGTTTTGTTGGTCTGATATCTTGCATGCATCAGCTCTAACCTACTGATTCCAGATCTTTGGGCTGAAAAATTGAAGGTAAGAGTTGATTTCTTTTGTATGAACCCTAGTTTAAATTTTGAAACTTATGGGGTAACTTAGATGCATGTTGGAATCAGAAATGGTTCTAGTTGTTATATGCCTAACAATGGATTTAAAAGAACCTATGGATGGTATTGTATGATTGTTTAGTTGGAATTTGTTGAATGGATGATCAAGATTTGGGTAAAGGCAAGGCTTGAAGAACACTTGAGTCAAATTGGAATCCTAGTATTGAGTTGATGAATCGATTGATGCATGTATAAATTGGGGCTGATTATTTTGATTTGGATATTACATAATAAGTGTTATAACATCAAGATTCTATTATTTTTACTCAATAATTGAAATGCATGTTGAGGTATTGTTTGGAAATGTTGAAGTCGGAACTTCTTCCTTATTTTTGCAGCCAAAGTATCCATAAATTGTAGCTATATGATGTTTGGCATGGTATTTCCCGAATGTATCATTGTAAATTGTTTGAGAGTATCAAAACCCTTGGTGTTAAGTTGAAATGTACCATAAAGAATCAAGAACACAAGAGACTTTATATATTTTGGTTTTACTTGGAATCATAAAATGCAAGTTTTAATTAAACTTTGTATCATGTATTACTTAGATGAAAAGTAGACTAAAAAGAGAACGATATTGACTTTTGGTAAAAAAAAAAATGGCATAAATGGGTGGAATTGGTAATTCCACCATTTACGAAAGAAAAAGGAATAGAAATAGTACTTATATGTTAATTGGAAACATATTAATGATAATTTAAAGGAAAATATCAAGGTTTTTGCCGGTTTCTATTTTTAGAAACTTTGTTAGTTGAAATTTGCCGAAACAGGATAAATGAGTAAAATGAGGATTGTTTTGACGTCTAACCATTAAAGTGAGTTTAAAGAAAAGTAAAACTCATAGCTTTTCTAGAATAACTTTGTAGAAACCCGAGAATACCATTTTTGGTCAAAATGGGACAAAAGGGTAAAAATGTCCAAAATTTGGTATTATACTTTAAGAATCAAACTTGCACATTGGAATGGAACTAGATGATGACTAAAAATAGTTCAAGAATGATTAAACAATTATTATATGTTAGTTGTCTAATAAGTTCTAATCTTCTATTAGATTAATAAAGATTGAAGGACGCTTGGAAGCAGCGAATGACTAGAGTTATGTGGATTAGTGTAACTAGATGTACCTAGCGATGAGTACATGTGGCTTTTTCTCACTATGGGGTACATGGAAAATTATTAATAAAGCATTTCTGTGATGTTTGAATATTAAATGATATGCAAATCATGACAGTTATGTTATGATCATGAAAGTTTTATACGCTGATTTTGAAAGAATGTTTCGGCTTCAAGTCTACTATGCTTGTGAAAGAACATTTTGGTAGAGAGTCTACTATGTGTTCATGTTATGATTTCTTTTTACAAGAATAATGGTTATACGTGTTACAAGATTTGTGATGACTCGATTTTTAAGTTAGTTTATGTAAGATTAAAATGTTAATGTTTATGTTATTGTACATTGTGACAACTGTCAAAATTAGTCAACGAAAGTCAACTTAAGTAAACCAAAGCGTACGTTAAAGTCAATATGTGAAATGTAAATTTCATAATCTCTACGTTGTATTATTTGATATTATTATACGAACAAATCATGCTGAGCTAGATGTTTTTAATATAAAATATATAAAAATAAATAAATAAATAAAAATAAAATTTACGTCGTGAATAGTATCCGACGTGAATAGTGAACGGTAAAAGTTAAAACTCGTCCGAATATTACAAATTTTATATCAAAACGTAGATAAAATTACGACGATCCCAAATTTATATTTATATTTTTACCAAACGTTATATATAAAAAGTTATGATACAAAAACGTTTAATTTAACTTGAAAGTGACGTTTAATTATTATAATATATTTATTTATTTAAAAAAAAAAAAATTAGTCTCCACTACCGGTGGAGATTTGAATTCAAAACGTTGAAATTTTTTTTTATATTATTTTATTTTAATTTTATTTTATATAAAGTAGGTCCCACTTCATTATTTAATCAATTTTACACATTTTACCCTCAAAGAATTCGTATTTTCATTTCGAACACTACGTATTCAATACGTATTTTTAAGTTTATCAATAATATTATGTCGTTTTATAAAATGGAAAATTTACCATCAAAACGGTGTCGTCAATACGAATAATCTGACGTCAAAATTTAATATTATTGATATTAGTTTTATATTTAATATTTTCTTTTTCTTTAAAATGAAATTGTATTTACATTTAAACCCTATATTTTTATCAAACTTACAATTTATACCCTTTCGTTAATTCGTTAAAGACTTTTATTTAAAAATTTGATATTATTAAACTACGATTTTTGTAGATTATAGTTTTATAAACAAAAATCATTTGTTTTATATAAAAACTATTAAATCTATTTAAAAAGCATTTCAAGGGTATGTTTTGCCAATAGCAAATCTTAACGACTATAATTGTCCAATATATGTATTTTGAGGGCCGCTATACGAAAATAAATCTACTATAAATAGGACTCAAATTCTCATAATCAAACCACACCAATACAAGCTATATACACATATCGAGAGAGTTGTAGATATATAGCTTGAAAATATAGTAGAAAGATAGAAAAAGAGGGTTCTAGTTAGAAGCAGGAAGAGTCGGGCGATCTAACAACAATTGGTGATAAGATCATCATCGACATAAAGGTGAGTTCATACCCCTTCTTTTTATATTTATTCAAGTTTTTAAGGGGGAGAATACAAGTTATACTATAAAAATAGCTATTTATACTCATTTGTAACAATAGTAAACAAAATGTGAATTTTGTAAACATCATTATGACAACAACTCAATTATAGTTCCAAAATATAATATCGAATGATCTACTTACGAGAGCGGTGTCTAGGCCGATCATTTGGGCTAGGTTGTTGGATTTCCGAAAGGCTTATACGCTGAAAGGGTCCTGCCTCCCCATTTGATCTTCTACCTGGCCGTTCTTTATTTGATAGTCATGAAATATTATATTGGAATTAATAAAGGGTATAACCAATTTATTTCACCACTATTGTAGAGAATATATCTTAAAAGAAGTTCTTTATAACTATCTAAATAAGTTATTTCACATATATTTGTAAATATACGCTTTTTACGACGGAATACTAAAAATAGACTATTATAGGAATAGTTTATGGACACAATGTAACTATGACATTTTGAACAACACAAAATAATTATATAAAAATATATAATTATTATACATTACTATATTATCATGGGAAAAATGATAATGGGCAAATACAAAGGTTTCTCATATACAAACTTTACGTAAACAAGTTGATTGATACATACATTTTTGTGAGACGGATCTTCACAGTGCTTATTTAAGTACATACTATAAGTCCTGAAATTTATAACCAGAGTCTCGGTAAGAGAGCGTGATATTTGTGTATAGATCTATACGGGATTGACAACCCCGCACCTGAGCTACTAGCTACAGCTAGACCGACGGGTCTGAGGTGACAAATGTCATAACAGTCCGACGCCTGAAGAATGTCGAAGCAGGCCTACATGGTCACAGTATGGTTATAGGGCGTCTCGCATGGGAAATCAACTAATTAAATTGTTTACGTGGAAATATACATTTTTACTGGCTTTATACTACAAACTATGCTATACAATTTAGTCTTTAGGTTTTAAAACTACAATAACGTTAAAGAAAATACCGATTTTCTTGGTACATATACTATTGATTTTCACAAAGAAATTATTAAATTTCTCACTACAAAAATCTTATGAACTCACCAACGTAATGTTGACACTTGTAAAATTACTTGTATTCTCAGGTAACAATTAGTCAGGTCTGACTACCTATTTTGGGATGGGACGCGATGATGTCTCTTTTATTTATTTCATTATCATTTTGTAATCGGGTTGAAACAATATCATTTGAATAATGTAAATTTCCAATTTCAATGTAAGATGGTTGTTTATTTACTTATGTTCCAATGTATGCAATGGTTGTGACACTATGTTCCGTTCCACCCTCATACGTTTCCGCCATCGTGGTTTGGGGGTGTGACAGATTGGTATCAGAGCATTGTTTATAGTGAACTAAGTATATCAATCCATTGAAGATATACAACTATAAATACAATGGGACTAAAACTCTCTAAAACATTTCGTACAAAGGATACTTTTAAAATACAATGATATTTTTATAAAGTATAAGTACGAGTACCTACATACTAGAACAGTGTAATAACCAGAACCAAATAAGAGTAATAAGATGAGTTGAACACTACGGGTACACCTAGGTAGTTATTTAATCATACCTAGGATAGATAGAGCCTGATCAACTGTATTGGTCCAAGGTGTGACTAACAGGTACCTAGGGATAATCGTAGTGAACAACAAGTCTAAAACTTACCAAGAACTATATACAAAGAAACTCTAGAACAGAATATAAAGCTAAAAAAATACTATAGGAGTATTTTTTTTTACAACCAGACACTTTATGTACCTCTTAGACCACTATCCTTGCCCAGTCGACCTGACATTTTGATATGACCTGACCAATAACTATTATCAAAAAACCTACCCTCATTCAATCTTAAATCCCTATGGCAGAAATATGCCACCTAGAACAAGAAACAGTAGACACACCGGGACGGGGACTCCAGAAGCACCATTAATGGATTCCGCCACCTTCCAGGCCGCTGTGACTGCAGCCGTAGCAGCTGCCGTTGCTCAAATAAATCCAAACGGTACCAATGGAAGCGGAAGCAGGAACGGTACAAATGATTCAACAAATGGAGAAACCCCTAACCACCAACGAGTATGTACTTACAAGGATTTCCAAGACTGTAAACCCATAGCTTTCAGTGGGGATGGCGGGGTTATCGCCCTGACTAGGTGGTTCGAAAAGACAGAATCGGTGTTCGACATCTCTGCTTGTCCCGAAGAATTTAAAGTTAAGTATGCTGCCTGTACTTTCTCAAACAGGGCCTTATCATGGTGGACAGACCACGTAAAAACAAAGACGCTCACTGTAGCCAACTCCATGAGTTGGGAAGAATTGAAGACAATGCTGTTGAAGGAGTATTGTCCTAGGAGTGAGGTTCAAAAGCTGGAGCAGGAACTATGGAATCTCACAATGAAAGATTCAGATATAACCGCCTACACCGACAGGTTTAACGACCTGGCAGTTCTATGTCCGTCAATGGTCACACCGGAGTACAAGAAAGTGGAACGATACATTTGGGGACTATCACCCCAAATCCAGGGGCATGTCGAAGCTGCAGAGCCCACTACGTATGACAGAGCCAAGCGGTTGGCACAGAGATTGATCGATAATGGTGTCCGCCAGGGCACTATGACGCTTAAAACAGAGCAACCGAAAGGAGGAGACCACAAAAGAAAGCCCTGGAACAGGGGAAGAAGCCAGCTAAACCAAGAAAGTGCCAAAAGACAACATATTGGGACGGTCCATGCCGCCACTATCCCTGCTGCCCCAGCATCAACAAAGCAATATGTTGGGACCTTACCCAAATGTAACAAGTGCAACTTCCATCATCATGGGGCTTGTAGGGAAATGCAATGTACAAGATGTGGCAAGAAAGGGCACATGTCACGATACTGCAGAATGCCAGCTGCACAAACCACCCAAGCCTCTAATGCTGGGATGAGCCAAGCTTGTTACGGTTGTGGAGAAATGGGGCATTTCAAGCGGGATTGCCCGAAAACAAAGACTGTTGGAAGAAATGGAAGGGTCCTGGCTATGGGACGCGCGGAAGAAATGGAGGATCCCACCGTAGTTACCGGTACGTTCCTCGTCAATAATTCATATGCTTGTATACTATTCGATAGCGGTGCGGAGAGGAGTTTCGTAAGCCACGAGTTTAAATACTTACTAAAACAAAAATCACAACCACTCAATGAAACATTTACGGTAGAAATGGCTAATGGCAAAACAGAAAGCACCAACGACATATACATAGGTTGCACACTTAATCTGGACAATCACTCCTTCCAAATCAACTTAATGCCTGTTAGAATAAGAAACTTTGATGTGATTGTTGGTATGGATTGGCTAATTCCCCATCATGCCAACATCATGTGCTATGAACGAGGAATCCGACTTCACTTATCAGATGACAAGACTCTTGTCGTGTACGGCGATAAACCCAGCACTAATCTTCGAATCGTGTCTTGCGTCAAAGCCCGAAAATACCTACATAAAAGATATGATGCCTTCCTAGCCCACGTTGTTGACAAGAAGAAAGAAGTAAAGAGCATCAAAGAGATTCCTGAAGTCTGTGACTTTTCCGACGTATTTCCAGAAGACCTACCAGGAGTGCCGCCCGCACGACAAGTCGAATTCAGAATCGATTTGATTCCTGGAGCCACCCCGGTAGCAAAAGCGCCATATCGGTTAGCCCCGTCAGAAATGCAAGAATTATCCAGCCAACTGAACGAACTGCTAAGTAAAGGGTTCATCAGGCCGAGTTTCTCACCTTGGGGAGCACCGGTCTTGTTCGTAAAGAAGAAGGATGGGTCATTTCGTATGTGCATTGATTATCGGGAGTTGAACAAGCTCACTATCAAGAACCGATATCCGTTACCCCGAATTGACGACCTTTTTGACCAACTTCAAGGATCGAGTTACTTCTCTAAAATTGATCTAAGGTCAGGGTATCACCAACTGAGAGTTCAAGAAAAAGATGTTCCTAAGACGACATTCAGAACTCGTTACGGCCATTACGAGTTTGTCGTGATGCCCTTCGGATTAACTAATGCGCCTGCTGTATTCATGGACTTAATGAACCGCGTATGCCGACCTTACTTAGATAAATTCGTGATAGTATTCATCGACGACATACTAATCTATTCTCGAAGTAAGGAGGAACATAGTCAACATCTACGACAAGTTTTGGAGACGCTAAGGGCGGAGAAGTTGTATGCAAAGTTTTCAAAATGCGAATTTTGGATTCGGAAGGTGGACTTTCTAGGCCACGTAGTCAGCAATGAAGGAATACATGTGGATCCCTCCAAAATCAAAGCCATTGAAAACTGGGAAGCACCAAGAACACCGACAGAGATCCGCTAATTTTTGGGCCTTGCTGGCTATTATCGCAGATTCATACAGAACTTTTCTAAGATCGCAAAGCCACTTACTGCCCTGACACAGAAAGGTGTAACATTCAATTGGGAAGAAGAACAAGACGCCGCCTTCCATACTCTAAAGAAAGCTTTATGCAGCGCTCCTATTCTGTCCCTTCCAGAAGGAACAGAAGACTTTGTGGTCTACTGCGATGCATCGAATCAGGGTCTGGGTTGCGTGCTCATGCAAAGAGGAAAAGTCATTGCCTACGCTTCGAGACAACTTAAAACCCACGAGGTCAACTACACCACGCATGACCTCGAGTTAGGGGCAGTAGTATTTGCATTAAAGATCTGGAGACACTACCTTTACGGCACAAAATGTACGATCTTCACTGACCATAAGAGTCTTCAGCATATTCTCAACCAAAAAGAGCTCAACATGAGACAGCGACGGTGGGTAGAGCTGCTAAGTGATTACGAATGTGAAATACGTTATCACCCAGGAAAGGCCAACGTAGTGGCAGATGCCCTTAGTCGAAAGGAGTACTCGGGTCGTCGAGTAAAGTCAAGGACAATAATAATCCATTCCCAATTATCCACTCAGATCAAGGAGGCGCAGCTAGAAGCCTTAAAACCTGAGAACATCGCAAGTGAAGCCTTGCGAGGCATGGATAAAAACCTGGAAGTAAAGGATGACGGAGCACGTTATCTCATGAATCGAATCTGGACACCAAGATTTGGCGGATAGAGAGACCTTATCATGAACGAGGCTCACAAAACCAGGTACTCCGTTCATCCTGGGTCTGATAAGATGTATCTGGATCTCAAGAAATTGTATTGGTGGCCAAATATGAAAGCAGAAATTGCTACTTATGTGAGCAAGTGTTTGACTTGCGCCAAGGTCAAGGTGGAATATCAAAAGCCCTCGGGTTTATTACAACAACCAAAGATACCCGAGTGGAAGTGGGAGCGGATAACTATGGACTTCATAACCAAGTTACCCAAGACAACTGGTGGGCTAGACACCATATGGGTAATCGTTGATAGGCTAACTAAGTCCGCTCACTTCCTGCCAATCAAGGAAACCGACAATATGACGAAACTTACAAGGACATACATCAAAGAAATAGTACGATTGCATGGCGCGCCAGTTTCTATTATCTCAAACAGGGATAGTCGGTTTACGTCACGATTTTGGCAATCATTGCAAGAAGCCTTGGGAACCAGACTCGATATGAGTACAGCGTACCATCCACAGACGGACGGGCAAAGTGAAAGAACTATTCAGACGCTGGAAGACATGTTGAGGGCTTGTGTGATAGACTTTGGTAAGGCGTGGGACACCCACTTACCACTTGTTGAATTTTCATACAACAATAGTTATCACAAGAGCATTAAAGCTGCCCCATTCGAAGCCCTCTATGGACGCAAGTGCAGATTCCCTCTATGCTGGGCTGAGGTGGGTGATACTCAGTTAGCTAGAGGACAAGTGCCTAGCAGCACTCTCACCGGTCCTGAGATCATACGGGAAACGACAGAGAAAATCGTTCAGATTCGTGAACGACTAAAAGCATCTCGAGACCGACAAAAGAGCTATGCAGATAAACGACGCAAGCCCTTGGAATTTCAGGTTGGCGACCGCGTATTGTTGAAGGTCTCACCATGGAAAGGAATGATACGTTTTGGAAAATGTGGGAAATTAAATCCAAGGTACATTGGGCCCTTTGAGATCCTTGCCCGGATCGGCCCGGTAGCTTACAAACTTCGGTTACCATAGGAACTCAGCAACGTGCACCCCACTTTCCATGTGTCCAACCTAAAGAAGTGTCTGTCCGATGAGACTCTTGTCATTCCACTTGACGAGATTGAGGTGGACGAGAACCTCCATTTCGTTGAAGAACCCTTAGAGATCATGGATAGAGAAATCAAAAGAACGAAACAAAGCCGCATACCGATAGTGAAGGTTCGCTGGAGCGCCAAGCGTGGACCTGAATTTACCTGGGAACGTGAAGACCAGATGAAACAAAAATACCCACATCTATTCCCAAACCCTTGAGAATCTACTCAAAGTGCTAAATTTCGGGACGAAATTCCCTTTAACGGGTAGATAATGTGACAACTGTCAAAATTAGTCAACGAAAGTCAACTTAAGTAAACCAAAGCGTACGTTAAAGTCAATATGTGAAATGTAAATTTCATAATCTCTACGTTGTATTATTTGATATTATTATACGAACAAATCATGCTGAGCTAGATGTTTTTAATATAAAATATATAAAAAATAAATAAATAAATTTACGTCGTGAATAGTATCCGACGTGAATAGTGAACGGTAAAAGTTAAAACTCGTCCGAATATTACAAATTTTATATCGAAACGTAGATAAAATTACGACGATCCCAAATTTATATTTATATTTTTACCAAACGTTATATATAAAAAGTTATGATACAAAAACGTTTAATTTAACTTGAAAGCGACGTTTAATTATTATAATATATTTATTTATTTAAAAAAAAAAATTAGTCTCCACCTACCGGTGGAGATTTGAATTCAAAACGTTGAAATTTTTTTTTATATTATTTTATTTTAATTTTATTTTATATAAAGTAGGTCCCACTTCATTATTTAATCAATTTTACACATTTTACCCTCAAAGAATTCGTATTTTCATTTCGAACACTACGTATTCAATACGTATTTTTAAGTTTATCAATAATATTATGTCGTTTTATAAAATGGAAAATTTACCATCAAAACGGTGTCGTCAATACGAATAATCTGACGTCAAAATTTAATATTATTGATATTAGTTTTATATTTAATATTTTCTTTTTCTTTAAAATGAAATTGTATTTACATTTAAACCCTATATTTTTATCAAACTTACAATTTATACCCTTCCGTTAATTCGTTAAAGACTTTTATTTAAAAATTTGATATTATTAAACTACGATTTTTGTAGATTATAGTTTTATAAACAAAAATCATTTGTTTTATATAAAAACTATTAAATCTATTTAAAAAGCATTTAAAGGGTATGTTTTGCCAATAGCAAATCTTAACGACTATAATTGTCCAATATATGTATCTTGAGGGCCGCTATACGAAAATAAATCTACTATAAATAGGACTCAAATTCTCATAATCAAACCACACCAATACAAGCTATATACACATATCGAGAGAGTTGTAGATATATAGCTTGAAAATATAGTAGAAAGATAGAAAAAGAGGGTTCTAGTTAGAAGCAGGAAGAGTCGGGCGATCTAACAACAATTGGTGATAAGATCATCATCGACATAAAGGTGAGTTCATACCCCTTCTTTTTATATTTATTCAAGTTTTTAAGGGGGAGAATACAAGTTATACTATAAAAATAGCTATTTATACTCATTTGTAACAGTAGTAAACAAAATGTGAATTTTGTAAACATCATTATGACAACAACTCAATTATAGTTCCAAAATATAATATCGAATGATATACTTACAAGAGCGGTGTCTAGGCCGATCATTTGGGCTAGGTTGTTGGATTTCCGAAAGGCTTATACGCTGAAAGGGTCCTGCCTCCCCATTTGATCTTCTACCTGGCCGTTCTTTATTTGATAGTCATGAAATATTATATTGGAATTAATAAAGGGTATAACCAATTTATTTCACCACTATTGTAGAGAATATATCTTAAAAGAAGTTCTTTATAACTATCTAAATAAGTTATTTCACATATATTTGTAAATATACGCTTTTTACGACGGAATACTAAAAATAGACTATTATAGGAATAGTTTATGGACACAATGTAACTATGACATTTTGAACAAGACAAAATAATTATATAAAAATATATAATTATTATACATTACTATATTATCATTGGAAAAATGATAATGGGCAAATACAAAAGTTTCTCATATACAAACTTTACGTAAACAAGTTGATTGATACATACATTTTTGTGAGACGGATCTTCACAGTGCTTATTTAAGTACATACTATAAGTCCTGAAATTTATAACCAGAGTCTCGGTAAGAGAGCGTGATATTTGTGTATAGATCTATACGGGATTGACAACCACGCACCTGAGCTACTAGCTATAGCTACTAGCTATAGCTAGACCGACGGGTCTGAGGTGACAAATGTCATAACAGTCCGACGCCTGAAGAACGTCGAAGCAGGCCTACATGGTCACAGTATGGTTATAGGGCGTCTCGCATGGAAAATCAACTAATTAAATTGTTTACGTGGAAATATACATTTTTACTGGCTTTATACTACAAACTATGCTATACAATTTAGTCTTTGGGTTTTAAAACTACAATAACGTTAAAGAAAATATCGATTTTCTTGGTACATATACTATTGATTTTCACAAAGAAATTATTAAATTTCTCACTACAAAAATCTTATGAACTCACCAACGTAATGTTGACACTTGTAAAATTACTTGTATTCTCAGGTAACAATTAGTCAGGTCTGACTACCTATTTTGGGATGGGACGCGATGATGTCTCTTTTATTTATTTCATTATCATTTTGTAATCGGGTTGAAACAATATCATTTGAATAATGTAACTTTCCAATTTCAATGTAAGATGGTTGTTTATTTACTTATGTTCCAATGTATGCAATGGTTGTGACACTATGTTCCGTTCCACCCTCAGACGTTTCCGCCATCGTGGTTTGGGGGTGTGACATACATGCATCTCATGTTATTGTGTGCTTCACTTGAATAAAAGAAAAGTGGTGAATGCATGCATACATAAAGTGTGATTGCATATGAGTTAGTGAGGTCCGGACATGTCTCCGTAACGGGAGAACAAGATTCTACTGGGATAGTACCTCCCGTCGCGAAGTACAAGTCTTCTACGATGCCATTATAGGAAGATTTGTTCTCCTATTTTGGTAAGCTTTAGGTCTTTATAGACCTTATGATACAATATATAACTATAAGCTACTGTCACAGAAGTGACTTGGTCTTTTAGACCCTACGATACGGGCAATCTAACTTGTAAGGTGCATTAGTGTGCGAATCATGCATTGCATACTTGCATTATGCATGAACTATGTTTACGTGAAAAAGGGAAATAAATTATTTATACTCAAAGTGTATTTGTATAAATCAACTTTTAAATAAGTTTTGGAAAAAAAGAATCACTTATATGAGTTGATTTTGCAAAGAATTTTGAAAAGTAATGCTATTTATATAACTTGGCTTGCAAAGAAGCTTTTGGAAAGTAAGGTTCATGTACATGACTTAATTTGCAAATGATATTGAAAAGAAATATGCCAAATATATGATATTGATCATAAAACATTTTCAATAATGTTTTGAGTCTAAAACTCATGTAGCTCATGAGACGTTGTCGTCATACGTATTTTTGTTGTTATGCTATGTATCCCAGGTTTTAGACACGGGGGATAAAATGATGTAGATTTCACGAAGAAATTGGGATCTTAGATGGAGTGAACCTTGGCTGATGAAATGGTTTGTAATCCTAGCTTGCTTTCTATGGTTTAGTTTTGGTATGAACTTGTAACCCCCCGTAGTTGTTTAAACATTTTTACAACTTAATTGTTTTTGTTGGAACCAAGATTTTTAAAATATGACTTAACGTCATAAACAAAATAAGGTTATTGAAATATGAGATTTTTCAACATAAAGTTTTATAAAAGATTATAGCATTTAAGGTGTATGAAAATCGGGGCGTTACAGGTTGGTATCAGACCCATAGTTTAAGCGAATTAGGTGAGGAGACTCGAACCTAGGCTTAAACTGTGTGAGGCTTAAGTGAGAATACAGACTTAAGATAAGACAGTAAGCAAGAAAGCTAAGGCTACGATAAGATGCTTTGTAAGATAACTTGATGAACTTAAGAACCTACGATAGGTTGTAGACCTATACGAGGATGAGACTGTTAAGTCTAAGATAAGATTGAATTGTTAGGGAATTATAGGTTTATTCTTCTTGTAAATGTTTATACTTGTGCAAGTATCTACATATGAAATATAGATTCACTACTATGTGCCGAATTTTATGTTTTATTGGAAAAAGTTTCTTTCAACTATAAAATATGACTGATGGAATGATACAGAATATCATTGAATGATGAGGTAAATATAATAGATATGTACCACGTAGTTGGGAAATCTGAAATGGACAAGCATGATAATTGCTATGTCTCGTATATATTGCTTACCACTATAGGATATGCCTATTAGAACTTGAAGTATGAATGATCACATGTAAATATGATTGGTATATGCCACCAATTGGGGATTATGTAACATTTAGTCTAAAATGTAAACGGTAATAAACGGGGTGTTGTTAGTTGGTGACACACCCTATGGCTATATGAAACAAGTAAGAAAGAAAGACTGAATGTAGTGACATGGTGTGTCCCTCAAGGACAACCATGGGATTCAATTAAAATTATTTGTGGTAGGTGCCTTTGGGGAATGTTACAGTTGGTATCAGAGCATTAGTTTAAGTGAACTTGGTGCTTAGTTAGTACTTAAACTTAAACTTAGTACTTGCATTAGGATAGGTATATAAGAGTATAAATTTAATGTGTTTAATAATTATTTAGAATTAACATATAGTATTTCTCATAATAGTGAACACTAATGGTAATCGTGTTGTTCCTAGAGTTGGCAATGAAATTGATGTGAATGTGGAACAAGGGGCGAACATGACCATGTTTATAATGTTGGTATGGGAGGCAATGCTTGTCCATTTGTCGTGGAAGGCGCTCCATCGTATGTTGGTTGTAGAGGTTCTGGCACCACGTACGTTGGTTTATGGAGAGATATTTTGGCGCTTCAGCGTGCTCCGACCTCGACCATTTTTCTTGTGTCTCGTGTCTTAGCCCGGTTATTTGGATGCTATTCTTTATGTTTGAGCGTTTGAACTGGGTTACGACTTGCAAGGGTAGTACATCGCTACAATAAAAGTACATTGCCTTAATGGACAATAACATAAGTACATTGCTTAAATTGAAGTATGGAACAAGCATGCGTTGCTTATGCAGTTGGCAAACAGTTTATGACTATAAAATTGTTCTAAATGATAGACATATATTTGAGAAATTTTAAACAAGTATAAGGAATGCAAACATGATTAAGGTAAAAAGGATTAAGCTGTTGCGACTTCACAAGACATAATACACGTGATGTTCAAATAGAGTCCATATACAAGATTTTTGGCCCTTGTAATCCTCAGTTTTGGATTCATTTATTATAAATTCAGAAGATGAATAATGTTTGAAAAGATATTTATAGAATTAATAAGAAATTTATTTCGTAAAACAGAATGGAAATAAGATAGATTTAATAAAGGAGTTTAAGGATCCGGTTTCGTTTAGATAGAAAAGAGTGTTAAAGATATGGTATCTAAGAAATGAGATCAGAGTTGTCCTAAAATTTTATAAACATTAAAATCCTATTGTGATTTGTGAGTGGAAGTTAGAGCTCAATTAATCATACTTGTAGAGCTCGTCATCTATGTTGTAAACCTTTGAAGACTTATAGCATAGAACTCATTAAAACAATCAATTTGACAAGAGCGAAAATCCATTAGTCCAAACTTCATTTCAACTGGAAAGCAGTTATAAAAGTTATCCGAAATAGATCAAAAAGTTCAACATTACTAGAACACGAACAATGCACAGCAATAGATCAGTAACACAAACTACATCATCTGACAATACTTAGTTTTGACTGCTAGGTATACAACACATCGAATCACATCAACTTTCAGTATTGTTTTTTCACTTCCAAAGCTTAACGATCTTATCATGGCTAGCCGAGGCTACCAAACCCGTAATAGTTGATGCTGCCAAATCTGCAATTAATTCTTCATGTGCCGACCTTGTCATTGTCTTGTTCTCTGACATGTTCCATAGCTCCAGAGACTGCATTAAAAACATAATAAATCCATTATCATTAGTCAGGTGGATGGATGTGGGCCCAGGGTTATTCTCGATGATGAGGATGTGAAGAGCATTCATTTCTTTTGCAGTGACATTGCAACAATAGATTGAGCTGGAGTCCCTATCCCCACCTTTTTCGGTGGGTGAAAAAATTGCTATATTTTAGGGTTTAGGATTTATGCGTTTGTTACCCAGGTTCGGACTGGATGGGACTTGACAAGCTTTCTAGGCTATTTTAGATGATGAGGATGAGAAAGGGTATTCTCGTCTTTTGCACAAACAAGAGACTGGGAGCAAGTCACTGTTTCTAAACCATAATACTTTTTCAAAAATAATTAAGGGAAAAATCTGTAATGCTTTTTCTGTATTTTGCATATCGAGACTGGATTACAGGGACAAATATATTTTTAAACGATAAAAAAAGTAGGACAGTTTAATCACAAGTTAATCGGCTAAATCGTTCAAATTATGAAATTACAAGCAATTTTGGTTATCTTGCTTAAGAATTAATATGTCAAAAGAAGATCACAAAAATTATATCATCATACTAATATATATCTGATTTTTTTTTATAAAATGACTTGACAGATTGTAAGCTGACCTTGTAACAGCCGATGACCAATATCGAAGCATAACTGGGATGAAAAACACAAGATTGGAACTTGTCCCCATTACAGCTAAGCTCGTGTATGCACTCCCCTTCGTTTCCTGCCATAAGGGACCAAACTCTCACCGAGTCTTCACTAACAGACGCCAAATACTTGCCACTCAGGTCCCAGCAAACCGAATGAATCGGTTTTGTATGCCCCTGCAAATGCAAAATCATCATTGTAAAATAAAAGAACTGACAACTTACTTTTATTCATTTGTGTATTATGACATACTACTTTCATTTATTATTGGTATAACATTGTACTTTGAATTCCTTTCTTATTAAGCCGTTGTACTTCGAAGAAAGGCATTGCACTTCAAAAAGACTACCCCGTTATAGCATTGTACTTCAATCTTTTTGTTATTAGAACATTATACTTTGAAAAAACTACCCAACTGTAACAGTGAAAATTGCTTTATAATTTTTCCAAATTACAATGTTGTAACCGGAACAAATGAAAGTAGGATGCTATAATAAACAAATCAATGGAAGTACATTCTTTTTCTTGCATTTAACTGTAAAGAAAATATAAAAACAGGCAAGGATATAACGAGTAGAAAAGAACCTGTAACAAATGTCGACACCTTTGTGTCTCCACATCCAATATCGATACGATGTTTGATGCAGCTGCTGCGAGAAATCTTCCATGGCACGGTTGGAATCTCACTTGAGCCACACCACTCTGATCCATGAAATGAATAAATATACCAAGGGCGAATATATCTTTTAGCTAAGGGTGTCCATGGACACCCCTTACTCTTGAAACTTATTTATGGTTTATGTTATAATATTAAGAGGGACACCTATTGTCAAACATGGATGGACACATGTGATTTATGAGCAAAGATGGACATATATCTACACGTGGCTCTATTGGAAAATTTTATACATAATATGTTTTGACACTATACTTTACAAATAAGTAAACTATTTTTTATCTTTTCCTATAATATTATTTCGTTTAATTTAATTTATAGTCATGTTTAATTTACAGCAGTCTTAATTTTTTATTTATTTACTAATTAAGTATATCGTTGTGGTTTAATGATTATGAATTTCTGCAGAGTATTATTAGTATAATGTTGAAGTTACTTAAACATAAATGTAAAACAATTTTTTATCCTATGCAACTGTATATAAGCACGAAAACTTATAAATTGTTTTCAAAAGATGAAAACTCATTGTGAAAAATTTCAAGACATTTACTCGTATTTTTAAGGGTTAATTACGAAAAAAGCACTATATTTTGCCAAAAGTTCGGTTTAACCCCCAATTTTTAAAAGATTTGGAAAAAACCACCAATTTTTGGTAAAAAGTTTCATTGAAGCCATTATTACCGTTTTTTCAGGTCATAATGGTTGGACTAGAACTTTTTCTAAAAAATTGGTGGTTTATTAGAAAAAATGAAAAATTGATGGTTAAACCAGAAAAAATGATGAAATATAGTGCCTTTTTCGTAATTATATAAAGTAAAGTGTGAACATTATCTAGGACTAATTATGAAAAAAGCACTATATTTTGCCAATAGTTCGGTTCAACCACCTCATTTTAAGATTCGGAAAAACCACTATTTTTTGGTAAAAAGTTTCATCGAAATCATTGTTACTGGTTTCTTCAGGTCATAGTAGTCGGGTTGAAATTTTTCCCAAAAATTGGTGGTTTTATTAGAACAAATGAAAATTTGATGGTTAAACCAGAAAAAATGCTAAAATATAGTGCTTTTTCGTTATTTTCCCTATTTTTAATTATATTTGATATTTGGTATTAAAGTTGATATTATACTTGTCTTAGATGATATTATTAGAACTCGACCCAATAACCAAAAATTTTCAACCTATTTATTGTGTTATCTCATTTAATATGGACACATGTGAGTTTGAATCCTAGATTCGCCACTTAAATATACAAATAATAAAAATAATAATTTAATCAGAGAAAACAGAAAATAATGCAAGATACTTTCACCATTTTATCAATTTAGTCACTGAACTATTATTATCATAAACATAAAAGATTAATATTTCAGTGGCTAAGACGATGAAATGGTGAAAGTATGGTGTGATTTTCTATATTTCAACTTTTTTGGAAACCAGGTAACAAAGAAAAACTTGTTCTTTTAATCAGTAAAAAAAGTACAGGCATACTTCGTTACAGAAAATAGTTAAGTAGCTAAAGCAATCGAATTATGAAAGTACAGAGTGTTTTTAAGTGACAAACGAGAAGACGGATTAATATTATGATGGTTGTGAGTTTTTTTACCTTGAATATACGTACACAGCGACCATTATTTATGCTCCAATACCTTATTTTCCCATCCCCATCACACGAGCAGATGAGGTCATTATTATTTGGGTGGAAGTCTAATGACATCACTGATGCAGAATGCCCGAGAAATGTACATAGTGAATATCCAGGCTGAAATTTAAAATCAAAACACAAATCAAGTGATCCATAAAATAAAATCTCCAGCAATATATTTATTTTGAATTGTGCAAAATACTGAAAAGCCCAACTCATATTCATCATTTTATGAATTAGCCACTTCACTATTTCCTATAGAGATCAAACCATTTCACTAGTCTTGAAAGTTCAAAAGAAACTATATTTCCCGGTTACCTGGTATTGAAAAAGACAACATAAAAAAGCACAACATACTTTCATTTTTTTATCGATTTAAGAACTGAACTATTATTATGTTATGATTAGTTCAGTGGCAAAATCGATAAAGTGGTGAAAGTATGTTGTGCTTTTCATATTATTCCATGATATAAAAATAGGGTGAACAGGAAAAGTGGATTTTGTAAGAATGTCCAAAATGTATAACGGTTTAATCAGAAGAGAATAAAGTTGAGTGGCTTAAATGATAAACTCGTGAATGTAAAATGGTTTAATCTGAATTTTGTCCTTTTGAATCAAACGAGAAATTGTGAACTAACATTATCGTTATCCCAAACACGGACTGTTTTATCAAAAGATGAGGTTGCGAGGCGTGGCATGTTTGGGCTGAACCGCACATCCATGATCAATGATGAATGTTCTTCAAGAGTCGCCTTTGGCTTTAACGAATCCGTGTACCACAAGACAACCTGCATGATAATCATCACACAACCCATTAACAATAAAATGCAAGAAATAGTAATGTACTTCCATTTATTTGTCTATTATAGCATCCCACTTTCAATTTTTTCTATTACACCATTCTGCTAACATTTTTTTCTCAATAAGGCATTGTATATTGAAAATATAACTAACTATAGCATTGTGCTTTCAATATTTTTTTCCTTATTAGGACATTATACTTTGAAAAATCAACCATATGATGCAATAATTTAGTGGACTTTCAAAGTACCATGTTGTCATAGGAAGATATGGAATTAAGATGTTATCATTAATAAATCAATGAAAGTGAATTTTTATTTCTTGCATTTAAACTTGATTATTAATTCTAGATCTCATTACGTAATCCCTTCGTGTTTATAAATTACAATAATCAACCACAAGGGTGGTGCCTAGTTGGTTAGAGCTTGGTCTCCAAAGGTCAAAATGACCAGGAGGTGCCAGGTTCTAATCCAAGGAGGAACAAAAACCCCCTAGTGGCCACAGAGGTTCACCCGCGATGACTCTGGGCTACTCGCGAAGCGGGTAGTCGCCCGGGGATTAGTCGGTTCGTGAAAGCGTGTCGGAACCTCGGCTCCATAGGAGGCCCAAAAAAAAAAAAATAATAATAATAATAAATTACAATAATCAATCTTGGTATTTACCTTTTCATCATGGCCACCACTTGCAAAAAGTTTACCATCTGATGAGAAGTCACAACAGACCAACTTGTGTGAACTTGCACGAATGGAATTGACTTCTGTAAATGTGAACGCTAACAACAGAAAAAAATGGATGAGAACATAACAATAAAGAAAAATGCCAACCACTATACTTTATTTACAATAACAAGGCCATGCTTCTTTTAATTTTTATCAAGTGTTGTCTTTATAAATGACGCGTAAAGATAATTTGAAAAAAGGACGGCACAATAGGAAATAAAAGGAAAAAGTAAATGAGGACAAATTTGAGAAAGTTGGCAGTTAATGAGAAAAGCCTCGTTTTCTGACTTTTTTTATTGGGTTAATGACTTATGAGGGTAAATTACTTTTCAAAATGTTCACATTTAGGTATCAATGTTTTTTTGTTCACATTTACCCATTTAACTTTGTTATACTTGTTCAAAAAAGGGTAATATAACCGGCTGGTGTGGGTTTTCCCGGTCATATTACCTTTTTTTTTTAACAGGTATAACAAGTAAAATGGGTAAATGTGAACAAAAAAAACATTGTTACCTAAATGTGAACATTCTACTTTCAACTTATGAGACACAAAAAATTTTCACATTTAGGTAACAATGTTTTTTTTGTTCACATTTACCCATTTAATCTGTTATACCTATTCAAAAAAGGGTAATATGACCGGGAAAACCTCTACCAGACGGTCATATTACCTTTTTTTGAACAGATATAACAAGTTAAATGGGTAAATGTAAACAAAAAAAACATTGTTACCTACATGTGAACATTTTGAAAAGTAAGTTACCCTCTCAAGTCATTAACCCTTTTTTATTAAGCCATTCATTCTATATTAAGTAAAAAAACACTAAGATACTGAAAATGTATACCACTTGACTTACCTTTGCTGACATGAATATAACGACCAATTGGATCCCCTGGATCCGTATCATCATGAGATACAAAAGACTCAACATTAGCATCAACAGAGCTGTCCTTATCATCAAGAGATCTGTACTTATCATCCTGCTGCAAAAATTTTAAAGTGCCAATAAGAACTAAAAGGCATCTTCACCTTATGGCCCCGTTTGTTATACAGGACAGAACAGTTGAAACACAGGTTGCATCAAGTAACCAAACCATACACGGATACACCAACCTTTTGTTGTTTGAGCTTTATATAACATGGTCGAGTGTTATCCCGGTGTCTGCGTGTTGACACCGAAGCTGTTGAAAGCTGTTAACAAGAGGTGTAGACTTTTCACAAAAAAAAAAAAAAACAAAACCAAATAATAAATAAATAGAATACACTTTCCATGTGACACTTGGAAATTATCATACTTAAAATGTATAAACAAATGTATTTCACCAACTCATCATCCGTTATTGTATTCGTTGCTAGTTAACAAGATATTAGCATAAAAGATGATTTAAGTTTGTATTGTTATATATTATTTACACGAACCAAAAGTAACAAACTGTATATTTTTGTTCTCTGTCAATGGTTATAACATGACCACAATGAAATATTGCAGTTTTTATTAAAGTTCTTTTATGACAGGATATATGTGTGGACGACTTAGGACAGTTTATTTTTTCATTTTCTTTGGTTTTACAATGAACAAAAAAAATAAGAACAGAGACTTACTTGATATTCAAGGGCATTTTCAAGTGCTGTCACGACATCCTTTATTAATGGACGTTTTTCACTGTCATTCTTCAAACATTGATAAGCAATGGTTGAAAACACCTTCAAAGAACTAGGATGTATCTCATTCTTTATATTAGCCCAAATAATTTCATTTAGATTATTCTGTTTATAAAGCTTTCGTACCAGTTGAGTAAAACATTGAGGGTCATCACTGCCCCCATAACACAATCTCCCACACAAAACTTCGAACAAAACCACACCAAAGGAGTAAACATCTGACTCCTTTGTTAGTATCCCAGATTGTATATATAGGGGATCACAATAACCATAAGTGCCTACTCTATTATTAGTGACAAGAAACGTGTGTTTCTGGTTAGCGGGACCAAATTTTGAAAGACCAAAATCTGCAATCTTGGCATTCCAGTTTTCATATAAGAGAATGTTGGTACTTTTAACATCTCTGTGCAATAATCTTTGTTGAGTACCTGCTGGATTATGAAGGTATGCTAGTCCATGAGCCGCCCCAATACAAATAGTAAGCCGTCGAACCCATGTTAGATCCTTGTTGTCTAGATGTAAGTCAAGACTTCCCCTTGCTGCATACTCATACACGAGGATCTTCTCGCCTTTCTCATCACAAAACCCTAAGAGAGAGACAATATTTTCATGGCTGTAAACTGAAAGCATCATTACCTCCTTCCAAAACTCAGAGTCTCCTTGCCCAAAAGCACGATTTAAGCGTTTTAAAGCAACCGTGGTATGCCCCTTTGAATGGCGGAGTTCTCCCTTGTAGACTTTCCCAAAGCCTCCTTTTCCGATGCAACTGTCTTCAGTAAAATTGTTTGTCGCTGATTCTATAGCTTCTAGTTGTATTTTGAGGTGATCGAATTGTTTTAGGACAGACATGTTTTGATGATTGATCAAAAATCGGAAGCAAGTTACGAAGAATTAAAGTTGAAGGGAGCAGTGGATGGCGGGGAAAAGCGAAGGGTGGCGACGTCGAGCGAAAATGAGTGAGACGAAGGCACGTAGAAAAAGAGAATGATTGGTAGAAGTTTACTTTTTCAAAGTCGAGGGAGAGTGGAGACCAAGCCACTCGGTGAAAAAGTAGGAATAATTACGTAAAGAACGAAGGGGTTTTAGTGGTTCAAGCTATCGTTAATAAATTTATTTAAAGTAGGAATAAATTTAAAGTGAAATAACTACGTAAAGAGGTCTTGTTGTTCAAAGTTTAAACCATCGTTAATAAGTTTATTTAGGTTACACGGAGGGGTGGTCAATGGCCAACGAATGTTCAACAAGTTTTTGTGGGTTGGCAGCCGTTGGCCATTTTGTAGGCAGTGGTTGGCCATTGATGTTAAACCGCCAATCAAATTACTTTGAGAAATTACAACTTTAGTCCTTGTACAAATATAAAACAAACACAAAATCTTTTTTTTACTTAAAATTTAAATATTTCATTAAAAATAAAACACACTACTTTTTGTATATATATAGGGGATGAAATAGGTTTTAAAAATCTGATTTAAAAAAAAAACCGCTACTTTTTGTTTTGGGTTAAAAGTGTAAAATTTTGAAAACATTTAAACTGGTCAAAATAACAACTCCTAACCGTTTGGGGGGGGGGGTTGCCATTTTCTGAAAGTTGAGACACCCGTTGGCATCTCGCCAACGGGCTGGCGATTGTGGTTGGTGAGTTGCTTGGCGAATGGAGCGGCGGCGGGTATGGCGACACGCCAAGAGGCTTGGCGACCCTCTTGGTGAGGACTACTCCGTGTAGTCTTAGTTACTCACTTTAAATAAAAACTTAACTTTATTTAAAATTTAAATTTATTTGATTTTTAAAATGAGAAAATGACAAATAATTTTTTCGCAAAAGGTTTTATATTGAAATTGCTAAAAATCATGATTTTTTTTTTAAATAGTCATCTAAATCGCACAGTTGCGAATCCAGGATCCAAACTTACGTGTGTCCAATTTAATTGAGGTGACAAAATATTTGAGTTAAAAATAGTTGGTTCTCGGATCTGGTTGACAATATATAACATAAAACAAATATCGTTTAATTTTAATACCAAAAAACAAATATAAAATTGTTTATAACGAATAGTAGAAAACCCTAATGCCATGCCTGAAATGGATAAAAATCTTCACATGTCTAAACTAAATAAATTAACAAGCAAGTTTATGTCAAGAAAAATAAATACATTTGAAATTTATATAACAAAACTAAATAACCTCACAATCAAAATTTATTCTAACGTAGTTAATACACAAAAATCAAAAGTATTTTAATGTATTTATCTTAGTTTTTGGGAAATCAAATTTTTAACAAGAAAAAGATTCGTCGTCAAATTTCTACTTTCAATTTTCAAGACTCTAAGGCTGTTGGGAGTACCCCGTGATAGGGGCTCCGTGATGCCATCTCAGCCAGCCATCACGGCGTGCACACCGCCCCGTGTGTGCCGTGATGGCCGTGGTCGTGGTGTAGGGTGATGCGGTTCACGGTGTATCACGGCTATATTAAAAAAAATTAAACCAAAACAGCCGTTGAACGGCTATATTTTCAAAAAAAAAAAAATTTAAACCAAATTTTCACCTATATATACATACACCTCTCATCCTTAAACTCACACAATATCATATATACATATATACACACAAAATGGAATTTTTTGAAGAATTCTATTCGGACGACGGCGAATTTATCAACACGTTTTTTAATGTTGTTGCGCACGGTGCCGCCGAAAGGTCTTCAAACGTTAGACACACCAAAACCTCTATCAACCGAGATCGGCAAGCTGCACACAATCTTTTGGTACGTGACTATTTTGCCGATCCTCCTCTGTATGGTGACAAACATTTTAGACGTCGGTTTCGTTTACCTAGAGAGTTATTTTTACGTATTAGCAACGCTTTAGAGGCGCGATATGATTATTTTAAGCAAAAACCCGATAGTAGAGGTAGAATGGGTTTTAGTTGTATACAAAAATGTTCGGCTGCACTTAGGTATTTAGCATTAGGCATAACAGCTGATGCTAGTGACGAGTATCTAAAATTGGCCGAGAGGACCGTAAGGGACACTGTGGATTGGTTTTGTGCATGTGTTATTGACGTGTTTGGCAAAGAATATTTGCGTAAACCTACAGCTCGTGATATTGAGAAGTTATATGCGGCACATGAAGCGAGACATGGTTTACCTGGTATGCTTGGTAGCCTTGATTGTACCCATTGGTCGTGGGAAAAATGTCCAACTGCGTGGAAAGGACAATTTACCCGAGGCGACGTAGGTGAGCCAACTATGATATTGGAAGCCGTTGCATCATTCGATTTGTGGATTTGGCATGCGTACTTTGGGGTAGTCGGGTCCAACAATGACCGAAATTTTCTTAATCAATCTCCAATTTTCAATGATATTTGGACCGGGCGAGCTCCTAGTATGTCATTCACAGTGAACGGACATCAATACAAACACGGCTACTATCTTTGTGATGGGATTTATCGAGATTACGCGACATTTGTGAAGGCGTATGAGGTACCTCGAAGTGAAAAAGCAAAATTGTTTACACGAAGACAAGAATCGGCTAAGAAGGACATAGAAAGGGCATTTGGGGTACTCAAACAAAAATGGCATGTGATCAAACATGCCTCACAAATCCATGACGACGGTAGGATGAAGACAATTATGTATGCGTGCATCATTATGCATAATATGATTGTTGAATATAAAGGTAGAGCGATTTGCACATACGACGAGGCCGATGCGGTTAACACGGAAATGCAATTCATTCCCGGAACGACCGAATACTTACAACAAGTACTCGATGTTCAAAATTCCGAAACTTGCCAATATCTCCGTGAAGATTTAGCCGAGCATGTTTATCAAAACAGATCGGATGATATCGAGTAGTTTTTTTTTTTTTAATTTCCATGTAATGTTGTTTTTTAAATTTCTATGTTATTTTTTTCATTTTTAAATTTCAATGTAATGTTTTTTAAATTAATGTAATTTTTATGTTTAATCTAATGTTTTTTAAATTAAAAATTAGGTTTTTATTTATTTTTGAATTTTTTTAAATTAAAAAAAATGATGTGGTGTGATGAAAATGTGATGGGTATAAAGGGGGTAATGTGATGGAGTGTGATAGAATGTGATAAAGATAAAATCTGACGTGGCGCTGATGTGGCACCCATCACATTTGTGCAATGTGATGGGTACTCCCAATGGTCTAATTAAACTACTTCTCTAGTTACAATTAAACATGTATAGAAAAAAGAGTGTGTCGCGGCGAGAAAAGTGAACGAAGAAATGAATGAAATTATGAAACACATCAGCGCAGCAAAGCACCAGTTCCGACGAGCTTTTGCTGTATTGGACACCTGCAACATCAAAGGTCCCAGGGGGAGAACCAGTGGCAACGTAGCAGATCGATGAGTGAAGAGGGGAGAAGAAGCGAGAGAGGGGCCGAGTTCAAAGCCGACACTGATTGTTCCAAAAATAAGTATTAAAATTTTATTTTATAGGGTTTCTGATTTTATCACTGTTCTTTTTTCCCCTCCTGTAATATTATCTTATATTGTATTTCACAAATTTATAGAATCAAAATTCAAATTCAATATATATTATCATATCTATTGAAAATATCTATTTTTATTGGCTTGGATTAATTTCTACATAGTTTTAGGGGTTCAAAATAAATTTGCAAAGGGTGTCCTTATGAAATTATAATATAGTTCTAAACAATTTTCTAATGGAAGGGGTGTCCATGGACACCTATTGGTATCATGTAGCCTCGCCCTTGAAATCGCAGTCGGCTAAGTGTCATCTGCGATTTCGGTTTCCGTAATTGCAATTTCGTCTCCATTATATAAAACAATTCGAAATTGCCAATTTGGAAATCACTGACGGCGATTTTCCCACCATAAAAATATGAAATCCTATTCAACAACTACGATTTCTTAAGTGTGAAATCTTATTCATTGACTACGATTTCTCAACTAAAAATAATTAAACATAACTTTAAACAACAATAAAACAACAATAAAAGAATGTACATTTTTAGTTGTAAAATTTACATTATTGGAAATATGATTTGTTTAATATGCGCTTTTACAATTTTTAGGCTAAATATACAAATTTTGTATGCACAAAATCGTAATTGGGAAATCGCAGTTGTTGAAGAGGATTTCGCAGTTTATGGAAAGAAAATCGCGATTAGTGATTTCCATATTGGCAACTTCGAAATTTATTTTATACCGGAGATGAAATCGAAATTGTTGTAGCGAAATCGTAGATGTCAGTTAGCCCACCGTGAATTCGATAGCTATTTTGAAAAAAAAAACATAATATTTGCCTATTTTTAGATAAAAATGTTATGCTACTAGACTATTTTAGTAATTTTCTTTTTAACTTTCATGTTAATTTATTTTATAAAATTTTCTAAATTTTTTATTTTATTATAAATTTGGTCTCGGTATTATATATATATATATATATATATATATATATATATATATATATATATATATATATATATATTAATTTGCAAATGGAGTTGTGAGGACTTTACACTATTCATTTGGGTTTGACTTTTTCCAGAACCAAAAGTACTAAATTCAAATAATGATATAATTGTTAATACA
Organism: Cichorium intybus; assembly: GCA_023525715.1. Classification (NCBI taxonomy): domain Eukaryota; kingdom Viridiplantae; phylum Streptophyta; class Magnoliopsida; order Asterales; family Asteraceae; genus Cichorium; species Cichorium intybus. The sequence goes on from CM042017.1 coordinate 75,015,202, forward strand.
TTTGATACAAAATCCAAATAAGCTTCTATTTGGAAATAACAATTTTGATTCTCTTTATAGCAAACTTTTATATTTATATTTTTTCCTCAACTAATTTCGAATTAATTGTTTTCATCCCTATTTATCATAAAGTTATATTATTGGTATTTTGTAAGTTGCGATTCCGGTGCCTTATTATATTTTAAAGTTACATTTTTCTTCCCTTACATAATTTGTCTTTATAGTTTTCATTTTCCTAAATATTAATTATTGTTAATTTTTTATTAATTGTTAAATTTGGTCTCAGTTTATATATATATATATATATATATATATATATATATATATATATATATATATATATATATATTAATTTGCAAATGGAGTTGTGAGGACTGTTCGTTTGGGTTTGATTTTTTCGAGAACCAAAAGTACTAAATTCAGATAATGGTATAATTGTTAATACATTTTATAAAAAATCCAAAAAAGCTTTTATTTGGAAATAGCAATTTTGATTCTCTTTATAGAAAACTTTTATATTTATAATTTTCCCTTCAACTAATTTCGAATTAATTGTTTTCATCCCTATTTATTATAAAGTTATATTATTTGTATTTTGTAAGTTGCGATTTCGGTCCCTTATTATATTTTAAAGTTACATTTTTCGTCCCTTACATAATTTGTCTTTATAGTTTTCATTTTCCTTAATATTAATTATTATTAATTTTTTTTATTAATTGTTATTTATAGCATTGTACCAAAAATAATATATATACTTTCAAAACTTATTTATGTCCGTCTCCTTCATACGTAATTATTAATAAAGAAACCTTTTTTTTATACTTTTACGGTTCATTTTGCAAAAGGTTATCTTGGGACCTCTAATTTTTCAACACCCTGCTTATGTTCTTATTTCTTGAATATGATAAAAGATTAACAAATGTTTGAATGTAATTACAGTTGTTCTGTTGCTTGATTTTATATGATCAAAATATGTTGGCTCAAGATCATCACCATAAAATTGTATAAATTTGTCGGGCTACGGTTTTTAATATATCGGGATTCTGCAGCATCGCGCGGACGGTTTAAACCCTAGTTTTATAGATTTATCCAACTTTCTAATAAAATTTGTTTTAATATTTTATAAATTTGTTTTAATATTTTTTACAATTTCATTTCTATATGCTTCTATCTTTTTTCACAACCTCGTTTTTACACTTTCTTTGTATACCTTTTAACTTTATTTTAATACACATTTTTACAAATTTTTGTCACATTACAATTGTATTGTATACTTTATATTTTATATATTTTTATAATTATGTTGTACTTTTTTACAATTAGCCTAATCATAATAAAGTATCTTATAATCAGAAATAAATTGGACATCAAAGTCATAATAAAAAAAATATAACTAAAGCAAGTTCTGAAAACAACGTAAAATTAAGAAAAATTTGCAAGAATGGTCATTGTGGTTTGTGATTTTATATGGATAAGGTCCCTAAATTTTCAAAATCATAAAAATAGTCCTTATAAGGAGGTTTATTTGTGGATTTGGTCCCTGTTCAAATTGAAATGTCCATTTTACATTTTTTTAAATTTTTTTCTTTTATTTATTTACATTTTTAATAATTAAAAAAATAAATAGAACACATCCAACTCTACCCTACCCCAACCTCTCTCTCTCTCTCTCTCTCTCTCTCTCTCTCTCTCTCTCTCTCTCTCTCTCTGTATCGGTCAAGAAAAGAATGAAAGATTTTCTACAAACCATGAACTAAATAACCTAAGTTCACATGCAACCTATGAGGATCTATGTTTTCTACTATTGAACATATAACAAGCTCCTAGAGGCCAATAAAAAAAATCTAAAGATCAAAACAGAAAAACCAACCTTAATTTCTTGGAAGCTGAGCAGCAAAAATATCCTGCCTCAAATGAAAGTCACACCCAAGCTAGGAGGAGAGAGGATCGAAAATTCCAGAGAGGACACAGAGAAAAATGGCGCAGACTTTAGGTGCCCAGGGACCCCTATTTATAGTTTCCAGATGACCAGTTTATAAGCCTTAGAGATAAACCTATTTGAATTCAAATAAGATAAACCTTTTATCTTATAATTCAAACTCCTATTTATCTTTATTTATCAATTTTGAAATTAAGGATAATCACTTCCTTAATTTCGCCAACTACTGGCCACTGTCACACTGCCACTTACTCAACTATTGAATAATTACAGTTTCAGTCCCTACATATTTAATTAATCAAATTAATCACCAAATTAAATCAAATTAATTCCAAATTAATTTCTAATTAATTAATATAGTTTCTAATTAATATATTATCACTTTAATATATTAATAAACCATATATATAATTCTATTGATTTATTAATCACATAATAAATCAATCTTTCTCTCTACCGAATTTTCTACCAAATCTCCAGCTATGAGGGCAACCCAAATAGACTATGCTACTATTAATTAGATAAATACTAATTATTAGTCATGGCTTAGACACCTAATCCAACAGTCTCCCACTTGGATAAGTCTATGACTATAATTACCAATTTACCCTCTAATTAACCAGCATCTTAAGCTTCCTAGAAACTACTGCGAAACTCTGACCTAGTCAGTTCTGTCCATAGATAAGTGATCAGATGATCCTCCGTCCAACAAGATATTTTCAGACTCAAGACATGGATAAAATCAATCTGGTCTGATTCACTGTTCCTCGATTTCCGATTTGCATATGACTCTTAGACTACCAATTTAGTCCCGGTTGGCCAACCATTTTAGTCAACTTCAAATTCATCGAGAGGCCTACAGATATCTGTTTCCCGTTAGGGTCAAGGGACGAATAAGCTTCGACTCATATACTTATGTCTTTTACCAGACAAATTACTCACAACAACATGTTTTATAACACCGAGTTACCGATGCGTTTTCATATTATCAATGAATAACCGCCTAGTAAATCATAACTCATATATCTTAGCTTAAAGATCAAAAGATATTATATTCTCAACATTGCTCATGATGTAATCCATGAAGCAATCCATTGAGGGTGGGTTTATCCAATACTCAAATCTCCATTTCCAAGTACTCATGAACGTTGCAACAATCTTATTGCAATGTCTAACTCCTTAGACAATCTACAACAAATTCATGACAGTCTTACTTCATACTTACTCCCTAAGAGTATGAGTGACTGTGTATATTTGAATAATCCAATTCTTCAGGAAGTAAACATGCAAAATGAAACACAATGATAAAGTATTGACAAATGTAGTAAACCATTAATAAATATCCATTATTAAATCACAAAAGTCAAATACAATGCATTGTTACAAGTTTCTAATAACCTATCTAATTACAAAAACTTATATCATCTCTTAATCTAATGCTCATAGCATGCTGATTATGCTTAATCCTACTCAGTGCCTTTCTCAAGGGATCTGCAGGATTATCTTCTGATGATACCCTCTTTACAAGGAGGTGACCTTCTTCTACCCTATGTCTGATGTAGTGATACTTTCTGTCGATATGTCTGGACTTTCCATGGTCTCGCGGTTCCTTTGTCAAGGCGACCGCACCTTCGTTATCGTAGAACAGTTCCAAAGGCTCCTGAATACTCGGGACTACTCCAAGGTCACCGATAAAGTTCTTCAGCCAAGCCGCTTCCTTTGACGCTTCACTTGCTGCTATGTACTCTGATTCGTACGTAGAATCAGCTACCGTTTCTTGCTTGGAACTCTTCCAAGTTACCGCTCCCCCCATTCAAAAGGAATACCCAGCCCGACTGAGACTGACCATTTTCTCTATCCGTCTGGAAGCTGGCATCTGTATATCCTTCAACTCTCAAGGTATCACTGCCACCAAGGACTAACACCATGTTCTTTGTCCTTCGCAGATACTTGAGTATATTTTTGACAGCTATCCAATACGCCCTTCCAGGGTTTCCCTGGTACCGACTGACCATGGTTAAAGCAAAGGCCACGTCAGGGCGAGTACACGTCATAGCGTACATGATCGAACCTACAGCCGAAGCGTAAGGTACCCGACTCATGTCAGCTATTTCCTCGTCTGTACTCGGGCTTTGAGTCTTACTCAACTTTGCATTACTCTGGATAGGTAGCTCTCCCTTCTTGGAATTTTCCATACTAAACCTTTTTAGTACCTTTTCCAAGTATGTACCCTGACTAAGTCCAATTAGTCTCTTCTTCCTATCTCTCAATATTCTTATCCCGAGAATATAGGCAGCCTCTCCTAGGTCCTTCATGGCGAAACATTTTCCAAGCCAAGCCTTGACATCTTGCAAGGTTGGAATATCGTTTCCCATGAGCAGTATGTCATCGACATACAGCACCAAAAAGGTGACTATACTCCCACTAGCCTTGACATATACTCAGGACTCATCCTCGCTCCTAGAGAAGCCAAACTCTTTGACTTTCTCATGGAAACAAAGATTCCAGCTGCGAGAAGCTTGCTTCAATCCGTAGATTGATCTCTCAAGCTTACACACCTTATTAGGATACTTTGCATCGACAAAACCCTCTGGCTGATTCATGTAAACATCCTCAGTTAACTTCCCATTAAGGAAAGCGGTTTTGACGTCCATCTGCCAAATTTCATAGTCATGAAATGCAGCTATGGCCAGCATTATCCTAATAGACTTTATCTTGGCTATTGGTGAGAAGGTCTCGTCATAGTCAACCCCTGGGGTTTGAGTAAAGCCCTTCGCAACCAATCTTGCCTTGAAAGTGTGTACCTTTCGATCCATGTCGGTCTTCTTCTTGAAGATCCACTTGCACCCGACTGTCTTTCGACCCGGTACGTTGTCAACCAAGTTCCAAACTTGATTGTCATACATGGACTTGATCTCTCTATCCATGGCCTCTTTCCACTTGGCAGACTCAGGGCCCGCCAGTGCTTCCTGGTAGTTAGCTGGTTCATCCAAATTTATCAGTGTCCTATCACTGACAAATGTGTCCCCATCCGAAGTTATATGGAACCCATAAAACTCGGGTGGCATGCTAACCCTACCGGAACGCCTAAGAGGTAAGGATACATCTGTCGGACCAACAGGAACTTCTTCCTCATGTTGGTTGCTAGTTTCTCCTAAGATTGCGTCATCTGATGACTCTTGAATTTCCTCCAGATCAATGGTACTCCCACTGTCCTCTTTGAATATGAGCTCTCTCTCTCGAAAGGCCGCTCGTCTAGCTACAAAGACGACGTCCTCGCTTGGTCTGTAGAATAGATATCCAAATGACTGTTTGGGATAACCAAGGAAGAAACACCTTTCGCTTCTTTCTGTGAGTTTGTCTTGAGTCTCTCGTCTAACGAAAGCCTCACAACCCCAGACTTTGATATGTGCCAGAGATGGAACTTTCCCCGTCCACATTTCATGAGGTGTTTTAGCAACCTTTTTGGTAGGGACAAGATTGAGGATATGGGCGGCAGTCTCTAAGGCATACCCCCAGAAGTGAATGGGAAGTGAAGCTCGACTCATCATGGAACGAACCATGTCCAACAGGGTTCGGTTGTGCCTCTCCGCAACACCGTTCAACTGTGGTGTCCTGGGAGGTGTCAACTACGAAACTATTCTGCATTCCTTTAGATAGTCTAGGAACTCGATACTTAGATACTCTCTGCCTCTGTCGGACCTGAGCATCTTTATCTTCCTGCCTAATTGATTCTCTACCTCGTTCTTAAACTCTTTGAACTTTTCAAAGGTGTCTGACTTATTCTTGATTAAATAGATATAACCGTATCTACTAAAATCGTCAGTAAAGGTTACGTAGAACCGCGTGCCATCCTTTGTGGTTGATCTGAATGGACCACACACATCCGTGTGAATGATGTCCAGCAGACCCTCACCTCTTTAAAAAGACCCTTTGAAAGGTGATTTAGTCATCTTGCCCAACAGACAAGATTCGCATACATCATCCGACCTGAGGTCGAATGATTCCAACACTCCATCCTTTTGGAGTTGGGCGATGCGTTTCTTGCTGATGTGCCCGAGCCGACTATGCCACAGACATTCCTTTTCTACACCACTATTAGAATCAATATAATTTACACTATGTCCTAAATTGTCAACACATTCAACAGTTTCATAGACACCATCACAAGGATAAGCAGTAAAAATCAAAATACCATTTTTGAAAACAGAAATCGAACCAATTTTATTATCAAAAGAAAATTGAAATCATTGTCTGAACAATGCGTGAAATGAAATAATGTTTCTTGCCATTTCTGGCGAATAGCAACAATTAAATAACTCTAAGCTAACATCACAACTAAGCACTAAACTATAAACGCCGATCTTGGTAACAGGGGACGATCTCATATTGTCCATGATCAGGTTCAGTCTACCGTGCTCCACCTCCCTGCTTTCCTTTAGGCCCTGCAAATCAGAACAAATATGAAAACTACATCATGTATCAAGGACCCAAGAACTAGAAGATGGTGAGTTTTTAGAAGTAGTGTATATACCTGCTGTCGATGGCTTTACTTTCCCATCCTTGACATCCTGCAAGTATTTAGGGCAGCTTCTCTTCCAATGGCCCTTCTCTTTGCAATAAAAACAGTTGGCTTCATCGGGGTTGGCTACACAAGGAATGTGGGAAGAGTAATAAGTAAGAGAATGTGAATGTTTATATACAAAATGTATGCGACTTTAAAAGTCGTTTGAAAAAGGGAGTCAATCATAGAAAGCAATTGAAATGCTAATAGAGAAAGAATAAATATGAGATAGAGTGCTATCTAAGCACTGGTGCAAGAAAAAAAATATAAAGTATTAATATGAGAAGGGTATGTGGAGTATTCAAAAAGAAAAGAAAAGTGTACTTATAAAAGTTTTGTATAAAATATTGAAGAAATGAGAAAGACAGGTTTATACTAATATGTAATGAGTAAATGAGACCGAAATCTCATAAAAGAGGATGAAAGAAGTATTTAGAATGTTAGTATGTCGAAATATGAAAGTAATACAAGTAAAAGGTGATATGATATATGTAAAGAAAGTAGTACATGTAATGTACAAGAAATGATTAAGAGGTATGTGAAAATGTAAATTTATAATTGAGTTATTAATAAGTAAATATGATGAGAAAGTAGAAAGATTCAAGACATGTATGAATAGATACATATAGAATGCAGATTGGGAAATAATGACAATAATAATCTGTTGTACATGTATGAAAGATAGCAGGGAGTGAAAAGAAGTATATAATATAAACGTCAAGAGTAGAGAGTAAATAAGTTGACAGAACTAATAGCTCAACTTCAATAGTAAAACTGTACAAGTTTACAAGGTCAAATACTATGTATTATACATAGAAAGAAAGCTAATTATGCCTAGCTTTAAAAATAAAAAGTGGTACGTCGTTTCAACACTTTCGGAACGAGATATGCAGATTCTCGTGAAAGATATGCTGATTCGACAAATTCTGTCCCAATCAGAAAAGTAAGAATGTAAAGTGTAACAAGAAGGAGGAAAATACATCCTTTAGAAATGGTAATGAGTCAATAGTGGGTAATAGAGATAAAGAAGAATAAACTGAAGTTTAAAAAGATTTAAAAACAAATGTAAGAGAAATAAGATGTTGTAAAACTTATGTAAAGAAAAAGAGAATAGTGAAAATAAATAAGCAATATTAAGTGAAGATGAAAAGATTGCTTAAGTAAAATGTGAATTAAGGGACAAAATTTATACAAGGAAAAGATTTTGTGTATTTATGAATTTGTATAAATATGAAACATATATAGTTATGTTTGATGGTATTTGGAATCTTTATAAGTAAAGAATGCTGTGAGTATAATCTCATATGTTTTCGTGAAGATATGAGAAGAATTATAAAGTAGATTGCTATTTATGATAAAAAGTATGGAAGTATGAAACTATTTTGTAAAATGAGTTTTACTAAGAGATTGTATATAAATGAAATGAGGTAGAAAGGAAAGTAACTAGAATGTAGAGTATGAAATATGAATGAATGACTAAATGGTTGAGAAAACAGATAAAATGACCGAAAGGGGTATTTTGGTCATTTAATAAAAGTAATGTATTTGTTCTTATAAGTATTATGAATAGTATAAGGAAAAGAAAGTAAAATGACCAAAATGATATTTTGGTTAATTGGGAAGATATAAAGTTTTAAAGAGATTATGTTAATCCTCTATAAAGGATTGAAAGCAGGAACCGTTAAGAGCTGATTAAAGAATCAAAAGCAACCAAAGAAGGAAAGATTAAAAGATAAAATAATGAAGAATATGTTTATGTATTGGTAAAAAGAAAGTATCTACTAGGAACCAACTTTGGCGGAGAACATTTGAAAAGGAAGGGGAAGTGATTTCCTTAATTTAGTAATTTTGCGATGATTCCGAGGACGGAATCCCAATAAGGGGGAGGTAGTTGTAACGACCCAAACTAATAATATAAATATGTAAAATAAGTTGTGTGTGATTTAAAGCTTTATGTGTATTTTTATGAGAAATTAGATTTGTAAAGGGTAATTTGGTCATTTGACCAAATCCATAAATTATTATGAAATTATACTTTAGTCTTTTGGGACTAAAAATGTAAGAATTATGGTTTTATGTGGCCAAACCCAATGTTGGTGTCATAAGTCCAAGGAATGAAAGTTCAGGGACTAAAACTGTAAATATGGAAAATATAAAAATAAGAAAATATCTCATTAATCCTCATAAATTCAGAGTAGAGTTCTAGAGGTTACGGGAGAGAGCTTGAAGATCCGATTTCTGCAAACTTACAAGATCGAAGCAAGAATTGAAGTTTCAAAGGTTAGTAATCAAGGTTCTAACTTCAATTCTTGAGTTGGTTCTTCACGGGATGAACTGAAATCTCATTTTCAGTCATGATTCCAAGTGATTAACATGGTTCTTATGTTCTGCACATGATGGTGTGTTAAGAACATACCAATTAATCCAAGAGTTTTGTTGATTTCGTGGATTTGGGGATTCTTGGTTCAAGAACCCTAATTTCTACATTTTGGGATTTGGAATGATTTCATGGATTAAAACTTGTTATAAACTGAAGGTTTTAGTCATGGAATGATTCCATAAGTATTAAGTCAAGTATCAAGTTCTTAACAAGCCAAATCAAAAAGTTATAGTGTAAAAATCGGACTGCTACAGTGCAAAACCGAAGCAAGAAGAAGTTGCCCAGAAAGAGCACGGGTCGTGCTCATTTAGCACGAGTCGTGCTCCCCCTGCACTTCAAAGTAGGTTGTCATTTAATGCATGCACGAGTCGTGCTCCCTCAAGGCTTAATTTTGCACGAGTCGTGTGTTTAATCAGGGGCTTTTAAAGTTTGAAATTGATGCTAGACATGTCCAAATGACTTCAAACTTTAACTACAAGTCCATGATGGTTTGAAAAGTCATGGAAAATTATTAAACCGGGAATACGACCTCTCGAGGGTACTATAGCAGTGTACGTATTGAATACGACTCATATAAAGCTAAATATTCAAAAGTTATATTATTGTTATGACCAAGATAAAATTATAAGGACTCTAATGAGTTATAGAGTCAGTTAGCAGGAATGCTAATGTATAACATGTTAAATCTAGGTCTATGCCAAGTGATTTGGATCAAGAGTATAAATACAAGGAACGTGTAGACAATCTTCTAGCAACACATGAGGTGAGTACATGCAGTATTTTTACCCATTCTGGGGTACATGGCAAGTAAGTATTTTCAAGATTTCTTATAAAATTTCTATATGTGAAATTATATGCAAGAGTATTATTTCTAACTTGTTTGTGAAAGTATAATACTATATTTGAAAGTATGTTTTGGTCTATGAGCCAATTATGTGAAAGTATGTTTTGGTCTATGAACCAATTATGTGAAAGTATATTTTGAATACAAGTTATACATGTTTGGAAGTATGGATAGGCATATAGCCACAATATGTTTAAGAAGTATGTTTTGGTTACAAATTGTATATGTTTTCAAGTATGAAAGGGCATATAGCCATAAGATGTTGGAAAGTATATTTTGGCATAAAGCTTAGCATGTTAGAAAAATATGTTTTAAACATATGAAAATTATGTGATGAAAGCTATATCTGGCATCTAGCCATAAAGACATAAAATGTTGTAGTTTGGCACCTAGCCACAAGTTATATGTTTATGAGAAATGTTCAAGCAAGCAGCATGTTTTTGTATGACTGGTAATTGTAGCAAGCAGCGTTAGTAAGGGAACTATGTTCCAACCTACCCGGGTTAGGTAAGGGGTCTACTGGGGAAAAATCCCCATCGCGAAGTAGATTGCCTCAGCAATTCTATGGTGAGGAATGATCCGTTCTTTCTAGCCATAGAGACTTGGGGTATCACTTATAGTGATTAAAGCCCTAAGTATAAAAATCCAGCAAGCTTATAAAACCAGTCAAAGAAAGTAAGAAAGATGTTATTTTTGTAAAGTAAATCATAAAATGATTTTTGAGAAGTAAAGAGTTATAGTATATTGTCATTATAAAGTTTTGAAAGAAGATATTTTTGCAAGGCATGATATGTAATGATTTTGAAAAGTAAAGAGCTATGACATGATATTATTATAAAACTTGAAAGATGTTTTATGATATAAGTTTTTATATAAAGGTTGGAAAAGAAGTTAAAGGTTTGAGTCTAAAAGTCATGTAACTCACGAGACAATTTTTGTCTTACGTATTCTATGTTTTGCCATGTATTCTAGGTTAAAATAAGTTGCTATAAAAAGGATGAAGTTTAGCTGGAGTGGAGCTTGAGTTAGCTCCTAACTTGGACACAAGGTTTAATCCTCTTCTTGCTTACTATGGTTAGATTTGGTATGGATTTGTAACACCCACAGTTTTAAAAAAATGTAAATTATCGGTTTTTGATAAACCGTATTTTTGTATTCATGTATTTATACGAAAAACCATGGTATTTGAAATCAGTAGAAATGGGGTGTCACACCCGAGACACCCATTGCCACTCTTTATGAACCCCCATTGGTGTGTCGGTAAACCAAACACGCTCCAACAACGTTTCATAAAGTGCAATGTGTAATTTCATGGGTTAGCATCAAATTCACATTTTTCCTAAAAGTAACTAGATTGGGATTTTGTAAATGGTTCTAGTACTTTGATCATTATACTTTTAATGATTAAGCGGTCCTTTCAAAACTGTTCGGCTAACGACCCTCCACTGATCAGGCGAGCGGTGGGCGAGAGTTTTCACCTATTAGACCGCCATTTTATAGCCAGCCTTCTTATACCCACTTTATAGATCAGCTTCGTGAATGAGGCCTACTATTGAATTGACTGACCAATTTTATCTTATACATATAGTATTAACTTTTAATAACATATATAAGATATATTTTAAAACCCTTTAAAATGTTCAAGGTTTATCTTTTAAATTTTTTTTTTCAATTTAACTATTAAATTAAAATTAAATTAAACCTTTAAAATTAGATTTAATCATCCTTTAATTAACAATTAATTAAAATAATTAAATCTTAATATTTTAAACATTTAAAATGTTTTTTCGGATTTAATCCTTAATTTTCGCTAATTTAAAATTAATTAAATCCCTTTTGAATTATCTTTTAATTAACAATTAATTAAATTAATTCAATAAAGATAGGTTTATCCAAATTAATCGAATTAATTAAAACCTATCCTAAACCCCTTAAAAACCGATTTCAAATAATGGGGTTTAAGGTTATCCATTTAATTTAACCAAAAGTTACCAAAAATAGAAAACCTCCTAAAAACCCTATAGGCAAAATCAAAAATTACATGAGGGGGGATTAGGGTTTCCAAAACCCTAATCCTAAAAGTCGATCCACACAATAATAGGGTTTAGAAGCATTAAACCCTAAAACAGTTATCACAATTCAACAAGAAAACAAAACAGGCTCTGATACCACTGAAAGGTTTTCTACAAACCATGAACTAAATAACCTAAGTTCACATGCAACCTATGAGGATCTATGTTCTATACTATTGAACATATAACAAGCTCCTAGAGGCCAATAAAAAAAATCTAAAGATCAAAACAGAAAAACCAACCTTAATTTCTTGGAAGCTGAGCAGCAAAAATATCCTGCCTCAAATGAAAGTTGCACCCAAGCTAGGAGGAGAGAGGATTGAAAATTCCAGAGAGGACACAGAGAAAAATGGCGCAGACTTTAGGTGCCCAGGGACCCCTATTTATAGTTTCCAGATGACCAGTTGATAAGCCTTAGAGATAAACCAATTTGAATTCAAATAAGATAAACCTTTTATCTTATAATTCAAACTCCTATTTATCTTTATTTATCAATTTCGAAATTAAGGATAATCACTTCCTTAATTTCGCCAACTACTGGCCACTGTCACACTGCCACTTACTCAACTATTGAATAATTACAGTTTCAGTCCCTGCACCTTTAATTAATCAAATTAATCACCAAATTAAATCCAATTAATTCCAGATTAATTTCTAATTAATTAATATAGTTTCTAATTAATATATTATCACTTTAATATATTAATAAACCATATATTTAGTTCTATTGATTTATTAATCACATAATAAATCAATCTTTATCTCTACCGAATTTTCTACCAAACCTCCAGCTATGAGGGCAACCCAAATGGACTATGCTACTATTAATTAGATAAATACTAATTATTAGTCATGGCTTAGACACCTAATCCAACAAAGAAACCCCCACCCCTATTGTTGGTATTCTGATGGCAACGACAGATTCTTCTGAAACCTCCCCCTTCTTGTCATTCAATCTTCAACAAAACCTAAAATTCCACAAGATTCGTTGCTGTGAAGAAGATTTGACCGTCAATGGTAGTGGATGGTGGCTATTAACCGATGGCTCTTTCTACATCGCTAACAATGGCTCCTCTAGTGGTACAAGCTGCAATCGACCAGGAACTTAAATTAACCATTGAGAGAACACAGGAGTAGCAGTGGTACGAGCCTTCGTACTTTCTTCCCCATACCAACCACATGTTACAATCAATCATCACTCTTAATCATATTCAAAAACTAATTATCTCAGATCTATTTATCACTTCATCTTCTTCGTTTCACGATTCGTGGTGGTAATGCCAAAGCTTACTCATCATTGTTGTCATCTTAATCTCAAGGAAACCAGGAAAGCCATAAGACCAATCTCCTTAAAAATGTGTTTTCATGCATATTAACACACAGTTTTAGCACTAGAAAATCACATTGCTAATGGTGATTTATGTGGGTGGTATTTCTAAGCTCTCGCTAGCCTTGTTTCTTTCGCTCGTCCAGTCATTTCTTGCTTTGTTTGTTTTCTAGTAGCTTTGTCCCTTTCTTTAATCATATTCTTCTTCATCAACTATTTTTTCCCTCCAATTCCTTCTATTCTATCTAGCCTACACACATTTCTAAGAATTTTTCTAGTTTTGTACCTTATTTGTAAGTTTATTTTGTTGTAGCATTTGTTAGTTTTTGCAAATTTTCAGATCTCCATTATTGTTTTATGACTTAAATGCGAAATCTTAGCATGATTACTTTTGAACAACTATCGAATTATTTATTGCCTTATGCTTCATTTTCCTGATCTAACCTTATTTTCCTGATCTAACCTTATGACACTGATTCGATGTGTTTTAGTTTTAGTCCCGAATGTGTTTGTGTTAATGCCTATACGAACTACATAATGGAAATTGATTTACACTAAGAAAGTTTTTGTGTCCTTGTCATCAGAATACCAACAATGTGAAAGGTTTTCTGCAAACCATGAACTAAAAAACCTAAGTTCACATGCAACCTATAAGGATCTATGTTTTCTTCTAATTGAACATATAACAAAAAACTAGAGGCCAATAAAAGAAACTAAAGATCAAATAGAAAACCAACCTTAATTTCTTGAAGCTAAGCAGCAAAAATATCCTGCCTCAAATGAAAGTCACACCCAAGCTGGAGGAGAAGAGAAATCGAAAATCCCAGAGAGCTCTTGAAGTTGGCGCAGAAAATAGGGTTCCAGGGACCCCCTATTTATAGTTACAGGATGATCAGTTGATAAGCCTTAAGGATAAACCTTTTTGAATTCAAATAAGATAAACCTTTTATCTTATATTCAAAAACCCTAATTATCCTTATTATATTAAAATCGAAAATATATATATACCATATATAGATTTCGATTTCCACACTGGTCACTCCCACTGTCACTTACTCAACTATTGAATAATTACAGTTTTAGTCCCTGCACCTTTAATTAATTAATTTAATCCCCAAATTAAATCCAATTAATTCTGGATTAATTCCTAATTAATTAATATAGTTTCTAATTAATATATTATCACTGTAATATATTAATAAACCATATATTTAATTCCTGTTGATTTATTAATCCCATAATAAATCAACCTTTCTCTCTACTGAATTTTCTACCAAACCTCCAGCCATGAGGGCAACCCAAATGGACTGTGCTTCTATTAATTAGGTAAATACTAATTATTAGTCATGGCTTAGACACCTAATCCAACAGTCTCCCACTTGGATAACTCTATGACTATAATTACCAATTTAGCCTCTAATTAACCAGCACTTTAAGCTTCCTAGAAACCAATGCCAAACTCTGATCTAATCAGTTCTGTCTATAGATAAGTGATCAGATGATCCTCCATCCAACAAGATATTTTCAGACTCAAGACATGGATAAAATCAATCCCGGTCTGATTCACTGTTCCTCGATTTCCGATTTGCATATGACTCTTAGACTACCAATTTAGTCCCGGTTGGCCAACCATTTTAGTCAACTTCAAAATCATCGAGAGGCCTACAGATATCTGTTCCCCGTTAGGGTCAAGGGACGAATAAACTTTGACTCATATACTTATGTCTTTTACCAGACAAATTACTCACAACAATACGTTTTATAACACCGAGTTACCGATGCGTTTTCGTATTATCAATGAACAACCGTCTTAGTAAATCATAACTCATATGTCTTAGCTTAAAGATCAAAAGATATTATCGTCTCAATATTGCTCGTGATATAATCCATGAAGCAATCCATTGAGCGCGGGTTTATCCAATACTCAAATCTCCATTTCCAAGTACTCACGAATGGTGCAGCAATCTAATTGCAATGTCTAACTCCTTAGACAATCTATTACCAATTCATGACAGCCTTACTTCATACTTACTCCCTAAAAGTATGAGCGACTGTGGATATTTGAATAATCCAATTATTCAGGAAGTAAAACATGCAAAATGAAACACAATGTTATATATTGACAAAATTAGTAAACCATTACTCATTAATAAATCTCTATTATTAAATCACAAAAGTCAAATACAATAACATTGTTACAAGTTTCAAAAATCTATCTAATTACAAAACTTATATCATCTCTTAATCCAATGCTCCTAGCATGCTGATTATGCTTAATCCTACTCAGAGCCTTTGTCAAGGGATCTGCAGGATTATCTTCCGATGATACCCTCTTTACAAGGAGGTGACCTTCTTCTACCCTATGCCTGATGTAGTGGTACTTTCTGTCGATATGTCTGGACTTTCCATGATCTCGCGGTTCCTTTGTCAAGGCGACCGCACCTTCGTTATCGCAGAACAGTTCCAAGGGCTCCTGAATACTCGGGACTACTCCAAGGTCACCGATAAAGTTCTTCAGCCAAGCCGCTTCCTTTGACGCTTCACTTGCTGCTATGTACTCTGATTCGCACGTAGAATCAGCCACTGTTTCTTGCTTGGAACTTTTCCAAGTAACTGCTCCACCGTTCAAAAGGAATACCCAGCCCGACTGAGACCGACCACTGTCTCTATCCGTCTGAAAGCTGGCATCTGTATATCCTTCAACTCTCAAGGTATCACTGCCACCGAGGACTAACACCATGTTCTTGGTCCTTCGCAGATACTTGAGTATATTTTTCACAGCTATCCAATGCGCTCTTCCAGGGTTACCCTGGTACCGACTGACCATGCTCAAAGCAAAGGCCACGTCAGGGCGAGTACACGTCATAGCGTACATGATCGATCCTACAGCCGAAGCGTAAGGTACCCGACTCATTTCAGCTATTTCCTCGTCTGTACTCGGACTTTGAGTCTTACTCAATTTTGCATTACTTTGGATAGGCAGCTCTCCCTTCTTGGAATTTTCCATACTAAACATTTTCAGTACCTTTTCCAAGTATGTACCCTGACTAAGTCCAATTAGTCTCTTCTTCCTATCTCTCAATATTCTTATCCCGAGAATATAGGCAGCCTCTCCTAGGTCCTTCATGGCGAAACATTTCCCAAGCCAAGCCTTGACATCTTGCAAGGTTGGAATATCGTTTCCCATGAGCAGTATGTCATCGACATACAGCACCAGAAAGGTGACTATACTCCCACTAGCCTTGACATATACGTAGGACTCATCCTCGCTCCTAGAGAAGCCAAACTCTTTGACTTTCTCATGGAAACAAAGATTCCAGCTGCGAGAAGCTTGCTTCAATCCGTAGATTGATCTCTCAAGCTTACACACCTTATTGGGATACTTTGCATCGACAAAACCCTCTGGCTGATTCATGTATACATCCTCAGTCAACTTTCCATTAAGGAAGACGATTTTGACGTCCATCTGCCAAATTTCATAGTCATGAAATGCAGCTATGGCCAGCATAATCCTAATAGACTTTATCTTGGCTACCGGTGAGAAGGTCTCGTCATAGTCAACCCCTGGGGTTTGAGTAAAGCCCTTCGCAACCAGTCTTGCCTTGAAAGTGTGTACCTTTCCGTCCATGTCGGTCTTCTTCTTGAAGATCCATTTGCATCCGACTGTCTTTCGACCCGGTACGTTGTCAACCAAGTTCCAAACTTGATTGTCATACATGGACTTGATCTCGCTATCCATGGCCTCTTTCCACTTGGCAGACTCAGGGCCCGCCACTGCTTCCTGGTAGTTAGCTGGTTCATCCAAATTTATCAGTGTCCTATCACTGACAAACGTGTCCCCATCCGAAGTTATATGGAACCCATAAAACTCGGGTGGCATGCTAACCCTACCGGAACGCCAAAGAGGTAAGGATACATCTGTCGGACCAACAGGAACTTCTTCCTCATGTTGGTTGCTAGTTTCTCCTAAGGTTGCGTCATCTGATGACTCTTGAATTTCTTCCAGATCTATGGTACTCCCACTGTCCTCTTTGAATATGAGCTCTCTCTCTCTCGAAAGACCGCTCGTCTAGCTACAAAGACCACGTCCTCGCTTGGTCTGTAGAATAGATATCCAAAGGACTGTTTGGGATAACCAAGGAAGAAACACCTTTCGCTTTTTTCTGCGAGTTTGTCTTGAGTCTCTCGTCTAACAAAAGCCTCACAACCCCAGACTTTGATATGTGCCAACGAGGGAACTTTCCCCGTCCACATTTCATGAGGTGTTTTAACAACCTTTTTAGTAGGGACAAGATTGAGGATATGGGCGGCAGTCTCTAAGGCATACCCCCAAAAGTGAATGGGAAGTGAAGCTCGACTCATCATGGAACGAACCATGTCCAACAGGGTTCGGTTGCGCCTCTCTGCAACACCGTTCAACTGTGGTGTCCTGGGAGGTGTCAACTGCGAAACTATTCCGCATTCCTTTAGATAGTCTAGGAACTCGATACTTAGATACTCTCCGCCTCTGTCGGACCTGAGCATCTTTATCTTCCTGCCTAATTGATTTTCTACCTCGTTCTTAAACTCTTTGAACTTTTCAAAGGTGTCCGACTTGTGCTTGATCAAGTAGATATAACCGTATCTACTAAAATCGTCGGTAAAGGTCACGTAGAACCGCGTGCCATCCTTTGTGGTTGATCTGAATGGACCACACACATCCGTGTGAATGATGTCCAACAGACCCTCACCTCTTTCAAAAGATCCTTTGAAAGGTGATTTAGTCATCTTGCCCAACAGACAAGATTCGCATACATCATCCGACCTGAGGTCGAATGATTCCAACACTCCATCCTTTTGGAGTTGGGCGATGCGTTTCTTGCTGATGTGCCCGAGCCGACTATGCCACAGACATGCCTTTTCTACACCACTAGTAGAATCAATATAATTTACACTATGTCCTAAATTGTCAACACATTCAACAGTTTCATAGACACCATCACAAGGATAAGCAGTAAAAATCAAAATACCATTTTTGAAAACAGAAATCGAACCAATTTTATTATCAAAAGAAAATTGAAATCCTTGTCTGAACAATGCGTGAAATGAAATAATGTTTCTTGCCATTTCTGGCGAATAGCAACAATTAAATAACTCTAAGCTAACATCACAACTAAGCACTAAACTATAAACGCCGATCTTGGTAACAGGGGACGATCTCATATTGTCCATGATCAGGTTCAGTCTACCGTGCTCCACCTCCCTGCTTTCCTTTAGGCCCTGCAAATCAGAACAAATATGAAAACTACATCATGTATCAAGGACCCAAGAACTAGAAGATGGTGAGTTTTTAGAAGTAGTGTATATACCTGCTGTCGATGGCTTTACTTTCCCATCCTTGACATCCTGCAAGTATTTAGGGCAGCTTCTCTTCCAATGGCCCTTCTCTTTGCAATAAAAACAGTTGGCTTCATCGGGGTTGGCCATACAAGGAATTTGGGAAGACTTGGTTCTCGAGCCATTACTGGATGACCCGACCTGAACCTTTTCCCTCCAATTTTGCTTAGGAGGGCCCTTCCTTTTCTTTCCTTTGCCACTTTCAATGGCTAGGACGGGCTGATTGACCGAGGGTACACTTTTACCCTTCATCCTGTCCTCAGTAACTCGAAGCATGCGATGCAACTCAGTCAGGTTAGCCTGATTGTTGTTCAAATGATAAGCCAGCCTGAACTGGTCATAAGAACTCGGTAGGGAGTTAAGCACTATGTCAACGGCCAACTCCTCCGGTACAGGCATCGCAAGCTTTCTAAGCCGCTCCACGTAACCTTGCATTCTTTGCACATGAGCGCAGATGGACTCTCCATCTTTAGGTTTGCTGTTCGTGAAGTCCTTGACCACCTCGCACCTCTCGATGCGCTCTTGCTTACGGAACTTTTCCGCAAGCTCCTTGTGCATCTCAAAGGGCCAGTAGTCTTCGTATATCCTTTGCAATTCGGGGTTCATTGTGGCGATCATGATGCAGGCCACTTTGGTCGCATCATCAGAATGTTTTTGGTACGAGGCAATTTCCTCGGGAGTAGCAGTTTCAGGGTCAACATCGACAAGCTCAGTCTCGAGAACATACTCTTTGTTCTCATACCTCAGAGCCATCTTGATGTTTCTAATCCAGTCATTGTAGTTTGTCCCGTTCAATTGAACCTTGGAACACAGTGAGAGGATAGAGGGAACACTGGAGTTTGATTGGGGAGCAGATTGATCAGCAGAAGACATCTATAAAAAAAGGTAAGTTTAATTAGATACTTGTCGGTCCTTATAATAACCCAATATAAAATAAGGCTAGGATCCAACTATAACAATTTGCAACATAGAAGAGGGATGCCGTAATCTATAAGCAAATTTTATAAAGGTAGGCGAATGACGATTCAGCCAATTCCACCGCGGAAAAATAATCTTATTATAAATGGAATTCCTAGTTTCTTTTGAGATATATTGAACTGTTCAATAGCATGTTTAATCTCGGATATGCCCCACTGTTTGTGACTGGGATGCCGAGGATCACAAACCGGGTGTGAATAACCATGCAAATTAGCTTGGTACTCTCGGGGTCCATTATCATCTCAAATTGATGTGCCGGTAAACCACACACGCTCCATCAACAATGATAACACCCGAGACACCCATTGCCACTCTTTATGAACCCCCATTGGTGTGCCGGTAAACCACACACGCTCCACCAACGTTTCATAAAGTGCAATGTGCAATTTCATGGGGTAGCATCAAATTCACATTTTTCCTAAAGTAACTAGATTGGGATTTTATAAATGGTTCTAGTACTTTGATCATTGTACTTTTAATGATTAAGTGGTTCTGTCAAACCCGTTCGGCTAACGACCCTCCACTGATCAGGCGAGCGGTGGGTGAGAGTGTTCACCCATTAGACTACCATTTTATAGGCAGTCTCCTTATACCCACTTTATAGACCAGCTTCGTGAATGAGGCCTACTATTGATTTGACTAACCAAATTTATCTCATATATATGTAGTATTAACTTTTAATAATATATATAAGATGTATTTTAAAACCCTTCAAAATATTCAAGGTTTATCTTTTAATTTTACCAAATTTAACAATTAAATTTTAAATTAAATTAAACCTTAAATTCGATTTAATCAATTTTAATTACCAATTAATTAAATTAATTAAATCTAAATATTTTAAACATTTTAAAATATTTTTCCCGGATTTTCTATTAATTTCGCAATATTTTAAATTAATTAAATCCTTTTGAATTATCTTTTAATTAACAATTAATTAAATTAATTCAAATGAAGATAGGTTTATCCAAATTAATCAAATTAATTAAAACCTATCCTAAACCCCCTAAAAATCGAATTTAAATAATGGGGTTTAAGGTTATCCATTTAATTAACAAATAAAGTTACCAAAAATAGAAAACCTTCTAAAACCCTAATTATGATTTTCGAAATTAACAAGGGGGGGATTAGGGTTTCCAAAACCCTAATCCTAGAAATCGATCCTTAGCAAAATTAGGGTTTATAGGCTTTAAACCCTAAAACAGTTATAACAATTCAACAAGAAAACAAAACAGGCTCTGATACCACTGAAAGGTTTTCTGCAAACCATGAACTAAAAAACCTAAGTTCACATGCAACCTATAAGGATCTATGTTTTCTTCTAATTGAACATATAACAAAAAACTAGAGGCCAATAAAAGAAACTAAAGATCAAATAGAAAAACCAACCTTAATTTCTTGAAGCTAAGCAGCAAAAATATCCTGCCTCAAATGAAAGTCACACCCAAGCTGGAGGAGAGGAGAAATCGAAAATCCCAGAGAGAGCTCTTGAAGTTGGCGCAGAAAATAGGGTTCCAGGGACCCCCTATTTATAGTTACAGGATGATCAGTTGATAAGCCTTAAGGATAAACCTTTTTGAATTCAAATAAGATAAACCTTTTATCTTATATTCAAAAACCCTAATTATCTTTATTATATTAAAATCGAAAATATATATATACCATATATAGATTTCGATTTCCACACTGGTCACTCCCACTGTCACTTACTCAACTATTGAATAATTACACTTTTAGTCCCTGCACCTTTAATTAATTAATTTAATCCCCAAATTAAATCCAATTAATTCTGGATTAATTCCTGATTAATTAATATAGTTTCTAATTAATATATTATCATTGTAATATATTAATAAACCATATATTTAATTCCTGTTGATTTATTAATCCCATAATAAATCAACCTTTCTCTCTACCGAATTTTCTACCAAACCTCCAGCCATGAGGGCAACCCAAATGGACTGTGCTTCTATTAATTAGGTAAATACTAATTATTAGTCATGGCTTAGACACCTAATCCAACACAATGGGTGTCAGTTTCTTTTCTTGACCGAGAGAGAAAAAGAGGGGTTGGGTAAGGATGGGATAGGGTAGAGTGGGATGTGTATTTATTTATTTTTTTAATTATTAAAAATATGAATAAATAAAAGAAAAAGAAAAAGAAATTAAAAAGGGTAAATATACATTTCAATTTGGACATGGACCGAATCCACAAAGAAACCTCTTGACAATGACTATTTTTTTCTATTTTGAAAGTTTAGGGATTTTATCTACAGAAAATCACAAACCACAAGGACCACTTTTACAACTTTGTCTAAAATTAAGTAAAAATGAAGCTGTAAAAACATATAAAAATAAAACTGTAAAAACTTTAAACAAATTGTAAGACCCTAATCATGAACAACCAAGTCATTTGTTAAAGGAATTAACTTTTGGGAGAAATTTGCTTAGTGACGCTATGGAAGTGTGTTAGCGTCGTTATGGTGTTGTGTTATCGTCGTTATGGCTGTGTGTTAACATCACTAAGATGGCTGGTAGTGGGGTGGCACGATGCTCAGTTAGCGACGCTAACTTAGGGTTAGCGACGCCAACTGCTGTTTTTAGTCCAAAACCCTAGATTTTGAGCTATGGGCCATATATAAAGGAAGTACGCCCTAGGGCAGCCGCCATTATTCATTTTCAGCCTCCAAAATCGTCTGTTTTCTCTCTGAAGCCTCTTTAGAATGGATTTGGTGATTTTGATATTCTTGGATGAATTTTTGAAGTTATGATGATGTTAAAGGTTCATGGGGGTGTTAGAAGGTATTCTTCAAGTGGGAATCAGCAAGGATTTGCATTTCTGGACCTATGTGAGTATAAAGTTCTTTCCTTTTTTGTGTTTGCAAGGTTGATCTAGTGATTGTGATGGTAGAAATGGTTATTTGGTCCCTTTTTGGCTTGGTCTTTGGAACTTGTTAGGAAAGTTTTGACCTTTATGCCGCTTGTAGCATTCCTTGAGCCATTAAGTGAGATTAGAGAGTGAGTCCAGCTCTCTTGGGTTGTTTGTATGTTTTTTGTCTAGCTTTTAAGCTTTTGGACTTAGGTTTTGAGTTTTGGGCATGTATGATCATAAATGTGGCAACTTTATGGGGTTTGATGTGATAAAGGAACGGTGTGGAAATGGTGGATTGGTGTTGTTGGATATATTGCTTGTGGTTGTTTCCCTTTCTATATGATGTGATGATTATAGTTATTCACTAAGCTCTTATAGCTCACTATTGTTGTTACTAACCTTGCAGGACATAAGGATCCCGCAAAGGGGAAGGATGTAGCTGGATAATAGGATGAGGATGCAATAGCTTTTGGCATTGTATAGTTTTTTTTATTAGTAAAACCTAACTTGGGAAATTTGTATATATTTATGTTCCTTTGGATACAACTTTGTGACTAGGTTCAGATTTGAAGTATTTGAACCTCGTAAACCAAGTATGTATATGTTTTATTGTCAAAAGTTTTGGATGTACTTGGTTTTAATGTTGGGTGTTACAATAAAGGGGTTTAAGGAACTGGTTTCATTTTAAAAGAGTATTAAAGAGATGATATCACATAAATGAGATTAGAATTGTCACAAAATTTTATAAACATTAAAACCCTATTGTGATTTGTGAGTGAAAATTCGACTTCAATTAATCATACTTCTAGAGCTCGTAATCTATGATTGTAAAACCTTTGAAGGACTTATAGCAAAGGAATCATTAAATCAACCAATTTGACAAGACTGACAATCCATTAGTCCAAACTTCATTTCAACCGGAACAAGCAATTATAAAAGTTATCCCAATTAGATCAAAAGTTCAACATTAT
Source organism: Cichorium intybus (assembly GCA_023525715.1). Lineage (NCBI taxonomy): Eukaryota > Viridiplantae > Streptophyta > Magnoliopsida > Asterales > Asteraceae > Cichorium > Cichorium intybus. The sequence goes on from CM042017.1 coordinate 75,038,525, forward strand.
TAGAATACGAACAATGCGCAACATTAGACCAGTAACACAAACTACTTCATCTGACAAGAATTGAAACAAGAAAAAGAATTTAGTTTCAAGTGGTAGGTGTACAACACATCGAACCACATCAAGTTCCTGTATTTTCACTTCCAAAGCTTAACGATCTTATCATGGCTAGCCGAAGCTACCAAACCCGTAATAGTTGACGCTGCCAAACCAGCAATTAATCCTTCATGTGCCGACATTGTCATTGTCTTATTCTCTGACATGTTCCATAGCTCCAGATGCTACATTAAAAACATAATAAATCCATTATGCATTAGTTGTTAGGTGGATGGATGTGTGCCTAAGATTATTCTTGATGATAAGGATGCGAAGAGCCGCATGTCTTCTGTAGTGGCATTGTAACAATAGATTGAGATGGAGTCCCTATTCCTACCTTTTTGGGTGGGTGAAAAAATTGTTATATATACTAGGGTTTAGGATTTATGCGTTTGTTACCCAGTTTCAGGATGGGACTTGACAAGTTTTCTAGGCTTTTTTCGATAATGAGGATGAGAAAGGCTCATTCTCATCTTTTGCACAAACAAGAGTCTGGAAGCAAGTCATTATTATGACTAAACCATTATACTTTTTCAAAAATAATTAAGGGAAAAATAGAGAAGACACGACTAATTTCACTATTTTTATGGATCTAGCCCCTTAGCTAGTTTTCTATAGTGATTAAACATTACACTTTGTTTAAAACGTTTTCTCAGTTACCCAAACGGGCAAAATACAAGAAAAAAAACATGCTCTCACACACTCAAGTTAACCACTGAACTAGTTCTTTTTCAAAATTATTAGACAAATCTGCAGAAATGGTCCCTGTGGTTTGTACAAAACTGTGGCTAAGGTTCAAAATCATCCATTTTGGTCCTTATGTCAAACAGCCGCTAGTTGCCATTTGTTATCTTCCTCCACGTGCCCTGCACACGAGGCAGTTTGGTCTTTTTAGGTCTAGGGACCAAAACTACAATAAGCGAAAAAGTGCGTGTGCGTGTGCGTGTACGTGTGCGTGTGTGTATATATATCTCCCCAGCCAAAATCTCCAGCTACATGATTCTTGAATCAACTTTTACACACGATTCTTTTCTAGTAACCACCATCAAACGTTCCCCCTCCGCTACCTCAACAACTTTCTCGATGAAAAGACTAAAGTGCTCTCTTGTGCAGGAAAAGACTAAAGGCGTGTTTGCTTCAAGTTTTTTAATGGAATTCAAAGGAATTGGAAAGAGAAATTCCGTTCAAAACGTGTTTGGTTAAAAAATGGATGGAATGCAATTGTGTAAGATTCCATCAAATTCCATATATAATTGAATTTATCATTCCTTTGCATAATGCCAAATAATTCAAATTCCATTGATTATTTTTTCTTATCTCCGATTAAAATGACATATTTAACCTTATAAAGGGTAGTTTAGTCATTTTATATACTTTGTATTCAAATTCTTTCGATAAAATTTGCAAACTAGCAGAATTCAACAAATAATTCCATTTCATTATCTGTCAACCAAACGCGCTAGGGATTGAAATTCTTTCGGATTCCAATTCCGTCAAATTCTCATTCATCTTAAAGATTCCAATTCCTTTGTAAAAATTCTGTGAACCAAACGCCCCCTAAAGTGCTCTCATGTGCAGGGCGCGTGAGGAAGGTGCGGAAGATAACGGATAGCAACTAACGGCTTTTAGACTCAAGGACCAAAATGGAACAGAAACAATGAAATAATGACCATTTTTTCGAATCGAATAGACTTTGGACCTTAGCCACAATTTCGTGCAAGCCACAGGAACCATTTCTGCAGTTTTGTCTAATTATTATCATACTAGTTTCATGGCTAAATCAATAACAAACCAATAGTTATGGAGCCGAATCAATAAGATGACGAAAGTGCCTAGTGTTTTTCTGTATTTGCCTATCGAAACAAGGTAACAAGAAAAACTATATTGTGGCCGAATAGATAAAAAGCAAAAGTTTTGTGGCCGAATCGATAAAATGATGTAACTGTAGTATTTTCTGTATTTTTCCTACCAATACTAGGTTACAAGGTTACAGGGACACGTATTTTTTAAACGATCAAAAGAAATAGGGCAGTTTAATCATTAATCACAATTAGCGGCTAAATCCATAGAAGTACGAAAATACAAGCGATTTTCAACAACTTCCTTAAGAATTAACATGTTAAAGAGGATCACAAAAATTATATCATTATACTAATACATATCTGACTTTTTTTTATAAAATGACTTGAGAGATTGTAAGCTAACCTGGTAACAGCCGATGACCAATATGGAAGCATAACTGGGATGAAAAACGCAAGAATGGAACTTGTCCCCATTAAAGCTAAGGTCGTGTATGCACTCCCCTTCGTTTCCTGCCATAAGGGACCAAACTCTCACCGAGTCTTCACTAACAGATGCCAAGTATTCGCCTGTTGGGTCCCAGCAAACCGAATAAATCGGTTTTGTATGCCCCTGCAAATGCAAAATCATCATTATGATATAAAATAAAAGAACTGACAACTTACTTTTATTCATTTGTGTGTTATGACATACTACTTTCATTTCAATTTGTTATAACATTGTACTTTGAATTCCTTTCTTATTAAGCCGTTGTACATCGAAGAAAGGCATTACACTTCAAAAAGACTACCCAGTTATAGCATTGTACTTCAATCTTTTTCTTATTAGAACATTATACTTCAAAAAATCTACCCAACTGTAACAATGAAAATTGCTTTATAGATTTTTCAAAGTATAATGTTGTAACCGGAAGAAATGAAAGTAGGATGCTATAATGAACAAATCAATGGAAGTACATTGCTTTTTCTTGCATTAACTGTAACGAAAATATAAAACACAGGCAAGGATATAACGAGTAGAAAAGAACCTGTAACAAATGTCGACAGATTTGTGTCTCCACATCAAATATCGAAACGATGTTTGACGCAGCTGCTGCAAGAAATCTTCCATGGCAAGGCTGGAATCTCACTTGAGCCGCACCACTCTGATCCACGATATCCTTGAATATACAAATAATACAAATAATAATTTTATCAGAGAAAAACAGAAAATAACACAACATACTTTTACCATTTTATTAATTTAGTCACTGAACTAATATTATAATAATCATAAAAGACTAATAGTTCAGTGGCTAAGACGATGAAATGGTGAAAGTATGGTGTGATTTTCTATATTTTAACTTTTTTGGAAACCAGGTAACAAAGAAAAACTTGTTCTTTTAATTGGTAAAGAAAGTACAGGTATACTTCATTACAGAAAATAGTTAAGTAGCTAAAGCAATCGAATCGTGAAAGTACATAGTGTTTTTAAGTGACAAACGAGAAGAAGGATTAATATTATGATGGTTGTGAGTTTTTTTTACCTTGAATATACGTACACAGCGACCATTATTTATGCTCCAATACCGTATTTCCCCATCCCCATCACACGAGCAGATGAGGTCATCTTTATTCGGGTGGAAGTCTAATGACATCACTGATGCAGAATGCCCGAGAAATGTACGTAGTGAATATCCATGCTGAAATTCAAAGTCAAAACACAAATCAAGTGATCCACAAAATAAAATCTCCAACAATATATTTCTTTTGAATTGTGCAAAATACTGAAAAGCACAACTCAGATTCATCATTTTATGAATTAGCCACTTCACTATTTCCTATAGAGATCAAACCATTTCACTAGTTTTGAATGTTCAAAAGAAACTATATTTCCCGGTTACCTGGTTTTGAAAAAGACAACATACATTTCACTTTTTTATCGATTTACGCTCTAAACTCTTATCATTTTATGCTTAGTTCAGTGGCAAAATCGATAAATTGGTGAAAGTATGTTGTGCTTTTCATATTATTCCATGATATAAAAACAGGGTGACCAGGGAAAGTGGATTTTGTAAGAATGTCCAACAAGTATAATGGTTTAATCAGGAGAGAATAAAGTTGAGTGGCTTAATTGATAAACTCGTGAATGTAAAATGGTTTAATCTGAATTTTGTCCTTTAGAATCAACAGAGAAATTGTGAACTAACTAACATTATCAGCATCCCAAACACGGACTGTTTTATCAAAAGATGAGGTTGCAAGAAGTGGTATGCTTGGGCTGAACCGCACGTCTGTGATCAATGATGAATGTTCTTCGAGAGTCGTCTTTGGCTTTAACGAATCCGTGTACCACAATACAACCTGCATGATAATCATCATACGTTAACAATAAAATGCAAGAAATAGAAATGTACTTCCATTTATTTGTCTATTATAACATCCCACTTTCAATTTTTTCTATTACACCTTTCTGCTAACAATTTTTTCTTAATAAGCCATTGTATATTGAAAATATAACTATGGCACTGTGCTTTCAGGATATTATACTTTGAAAAGTCAACCATATGAAGCAATCTTGCTATATTTTAGTGGACTTTTCAAAGTACCATGTTGTCATAGATAGAAATGGAAGTAAAATTTTATCATAAATAAATTAATGAAAGTGAATTTCTATTTCTTGCATTCAAACTTTTTAATTCTAGATCTCATTACATAATCCCTTCGTGTTTATAAATACAATAATCAATCTTGGTATTTACCTTTTTATCAAGGCCACCACTCGCAAGAAGTTTACCATCTGATGAAAAGTGGCAACACACCACCTTACTTGCACTCGCGCGAACAGAATTCACTTCTGTAAATGTGAACTCTGACAACAGGGAAAAAAATGGATGAGAACATAACAATAAAGAAAAATGCCAACCACAATACTTTACAATAACAAGGCCATGCTTCTTTAAATTTTTATCAAGTTTTGTCTTTATAAATGATGCTTAAAGATTATTTGAATAAAGGACGGCATGGCACACGTAGGAAATGGAAGGAAAAAGTTTGTGAAAGTTGGCAGTTAATGAGGAAAGCCTCGTTTTCTGACTTTTTTATTAAGTAATTCACTCTATATTAAGTAAAATACACTAAGATATGGAAAATGTATACCACATGACTTACCTTTGTTGACATGAATATAACGACCAATTGGATCCCTTGGATTCGTATCATCATGAGATACAAAAGACTCAACATTATCATCAAGAGATCTGTCCTTATCCTCCTGCTGCAAAAATTTTAAAGTGACCATAAGAACTAAAAGGCATCTTCACCTTACGGCCCCGTTTGTTATACAGGACAGAACAGTTGAAACACAGGTTGAATCAAGTAACCAAACCATACACCAACCGTTTCTCGTTTGAGCTTTTTATAACGTGGTTGAGTGTTATCCTGGTGTGGGCTTGTTGACACCGATGCTGTTGAAAGCTGTTAACAAGAGGTGTAGACTTTTTCAGACAGAAAAAAAACAAAACCAAATAATAAATAAATAGTATACACCACCCATGCGACACTTGGAAATTATCATACTTAGAATGTATAAACAAATGTATTTCACTAACTCATCATCCGTTATTGTATTTGTTGCTAGTTAACAAGATATTAGCGTAAAAGATTATTTGAGTTTGTATTGTTATATATTATCTACACGAACCGAAAGTTACAAACGTTATATTTTTGTTCTGGTCAATGGTTAATAACATCACCATAAAGAAATATTGCAGTTTTTATGAAAGTTCTTTTATGACAGGATATATGTGTGGACGACTTAGGACAGTTTTTATTTCATTTTCTTTGGTTTTACGATGAAAAGAAAAAAGAAAAAACAGAGACTTACTTGATATTCAAGGGCAGTTTCAAGTTCTGTCACGACATCCTTCATTAATGGACGTTTTTCACTGTCATTCTTCAAACATTGATAAGCAATAGTTGAAAACACCTTCAAAGAACTAGAATGTATTTCATCCTTTATATTACTCCAAATAATTTCATTTAGCTTCTTCTGTTTATAAAGCTTTCGTACCAGTTGAGTAAAAGATTGAGGCTTATCACTGCCCCCATAACACAATCTCCCACACAAAACTTCGAACAAAACCACACCCAATGAGTAAACGTCTGACTCTTTTGTTAGTATCCCAGACTCTATATATAGCGGATCACAATACCCAAAAGTGCCTACTCTATTACTAGTGACAAGAAACGTGTATTTCTGGTTAGCGGGACCAAATTTGGATAGACCTAGATCTGCTATCTTGGCATTCCAGTTTTCATCTAAGAGAATGTTGGAACTTTTAATATCTCTGTGCAATAATCTTTGTTGACTACCTGCCGGATTATGAAGGTATGTTAGTCCACGAGCCGCCCCAATACAAATAGTAAGGCGTCGAACCCATGTTAGATCCTTGTTGTCTATATGTGAGTCAAGACTTCCCCTTGCTGCATACTCATACACAAGGATCTTCTCCCCTTTCTCATCACAAAACCCTAAGAGAGAGACAATATTTTCATGCCTGTAAAGTGAAAGCATAATTACCTCCTTCCAAAACTCAGAGTCTCCTTGCCCAAAAGCACGATCTAAGCGTTTTAAAGCAACCGTGGTATGCCCCTTCGAATGGCGGAGTTCTCCCTTGTAAACTTTCCCAAAGCCTCCTTTTCCGATGCAACTGTCTTCAGCAAAATTGTTTGTCGCTGATTCTATAGCTTCTAGTTGTATTTTGAGGTGATCGAATTGTTTTAGGACAGACATGTTTTGATGATTGATCAAAAATCTGAAGCAAGTTACAAAGAATTAAAGTTGAAGGGAGCAGCGACGGTGAGGATGGCGGGGAATGGCGAAGGGTGCCACGACGTTGAGCAAAAATGAGTGAGAGGAAGACACATCTGGTAGAAAAATACAATGATTGGTAGGAGGTTCCTTTTATAAAGTGGAGGGAAAGTGGGAAACCAAGTCACTTGTTGAAAAAGTGGAATAATTATGCAAGCTATCGTTCATCAATTTATTTAAAGTAAGCATAGATTTAAAGTTGGAATAATTATGTAAAGAGGTCTCGGTGGTTCTAGATATTTAATATCCGTGTGGTCAGAATGTTGAAAAGCTGGTTGTGATGTCTGTAGGGTACAGGTCGATCTTGCTTGTGTGCAAAGGGTATACGAATTTCCGAAGGTAATCTGTTGACATCATCGATGGAAAGAAACAAGGCGATCTGTTGCATAAGTGATTTTAACGTCAATGAAGGAGGTGATTTGGTTTCGTTTTACAGAAAGAGACAAATAGCAAAGGGCAGTTACAAATCGAGTGTTAATGGAGAAGGAATGTACGTATTTGACATTGTCGACGGCATGATTCGGGAATACTAATTGTTGATTATTGGATGTTGGAGAAGTTTTGTCATTGTTGAAAGCTATGTCTGATGTATAGCAAGTTAATCTGGTGGACGTCTTCGGTGGTCGACAGGTTTGATTGCGAAGTGGATCCAGGTGATTTCGCCTGTGGAGCATATGAAGAGATAAATGCGAAGGTCTTCAGTAACCCAATTCTCTGTTAAAATGGAAAAAGAAAGGTGACGATGGAGAAAATGATGTTGACGAAGGTTTCCTGTATGTCGTCAACGGAAGAAGATGGGTTTTAAAGGGTCAAAATTGGAATTCTTTTGGTCAAAAGACGTCTTCGGTGGTCAAAAGGCTAATATCAAAGGGTGAATACATTTTAAAGGATTTAAGGTCATTGGGATATCAATGGGATTGGGATTCAAAAATTAAAAGATGAATATGTTAAGGCCGATCGGTGTGGAGTGTGAGGAGGGTGCGGTCCCATAGGGAACACCGTCCCTCTCCCTCCATCCCCCTTCCCCTCATACGGTGATCCTTCAAAAACGACCCTGCGAGGGGTGAGCTTTTCGTGCGATGAGTTGTCTCGAATGTGAGGGGTGAGCTTTTCGTGCGATGAGTTGTCTCGAACGGCTATATAGCTGTTAACTTAAAAAAATTACTTCATTTATTTACTATAAATGTGACAACCAAAAGTTTTTACGCGTATAAGGTATGATTTGACGTGTAAACGTATCATGGAAGGTCATATAAGGTGAAAGTATGGAATTTTATGGGTTAAGAATATTAAGTCAATATGATACATTAATTCATGAGAAAATGACTAAAATAACCTAATCCCTTAGGGGTTTTCCTCAAAATAGCCAAAAAATCGGACCCTGCCTCAAAATAACCCACGAAAACGCAGCTCGCAGGGGGCGGCTGCGTTTTCGTCACTTGGCCTGCGTTTTGCTCTTTTGGGCTGCCAAAGGGCTGCGTTTTGCTCCAAAGGGCTGCGTTTTCGGTCCTATGGGCTGCGTTTTCATTGGTTATCCACTCACAGCCTAGGTATATAAATCCCAAAAAAAATGACAAATTTTTCGATCCCGTAAACGACAAACGCTCTGAAATGGCTTAGCATGATTTCTCGTCATGGAAACAGGTACGTCTCAAATTTCATGTTCTTTTTATGTATTAGTTATCGATTTAGTTGTTAGATTATTTTGAACGTACAAAATATTATGCACAATGTACAAGTTTTCTATGCACAAAAAATATTTGAACGTACAAAATATTATGCACAATGTACAAGTTTTCTATGCACAAAAAACTGGGTTTATGAGTTTTCAGAGGAAAACGCAGAGAAGGGAGAGGAAAACGCAGACTAGGGCGAGGAAAACGCAGAGAATGGGCTTAGCTGCGCAATCCTCTGCTTTTTGCTTAGAGGAAAACGCAGCTAAGGGCCATCATCTGCGTTTTCCTCAGAGGAAAACGCAGAAAAGGCCATTAGCTGCGTTTTCCTCTGAGCAAAACCCAGATGATGCCCGGTAGCTTCTATGTGGTCATTTTTTTTTCCGAAAACCTTAATGATTCACACTAACGTTGTTTTTACCGACATTTACAGCATGCTGATAAGACAACGCCACCGGATATTAATTTAAAAGGCACGGGAAATAAGATACGGGAGGTGGTAGATCGTCTAACACCACCGCAACGGGCCATATTCGCTACCACCGTATTCGCGCCTCATGGCGATGCTCCTGTTGCGAAAGGGGACCCGTTACTGTGCAGTTATATGTTCATGTACGAGATCCGGCCCCAAAACGAAAAATACCGAAAGGGACAGTTTCATTTTTTACTGGGAAACCACTACCTCTCGTATGGAGCCGAAGAATTCTGTTTGATAACGGGATTAAAATTCGGTCGGGTTATGGGATCTAGACGGTTAATGAAGAAGGTCCAATCAACATTTGTACAATGCGTTTTCGGCGAGGGGATGAAACCTGCGGATTTGGCAACGGGGGATCTACACACTGTGATATTACAACCACGTTTTCGTCAACTATCTGACGAGGACGCCGTTAGGTGTGTATTGTTATACATTTTGTGTGCCGGTTACCTTTCAAAAGAGAAAAATGAAAAAGTAACCGTTGAATGGCTTTCGGTGGCGGAAAACTTTGACGATTTTAACAGGTAAATAAAAATTAATTTGTTTTATAAAAGAGAAATATAATAGATTACTTAAATTTAATAACATTTTTATGTCTATCAGATATCCTTGGGGGACTCAGATATGGGAAAATGAATATAGAGAGTTAAATAAAATATACACCAAGATCGAAAATCACGAGAAATTGCCGGGTCCCCGAAAAGCAGTAAGGATGTCTGTTTCAGGTTATTCATATCCGTTTAAGGTAATTTGTTTCAGGTTATTCATATCCATTTATAATCTCAAATTTTTGATGAAAGTTTGATATAATTTTAATATTTTGTCATAGATTTGGATATGGGAAACCATACCGGCTCTCGAAGGTATATTTTGCCGACGGATAAATGAAAATATTCCCAGATTTGCAAGGTGGCAGCAAATAAAGAAGATGGCTGCAGAGCAAGTAAAAACTATTTACAACATGACAATGGTTAGTTTACATTTATAAATACAGATCTCTTATATATATATATATATATATATATATATATATATATATATATATATATATATATATAAGTATAAATATATATATATATATATATATATATATATATATATATAAATATAAATATATATATATATATATATATATATATATATATATATATATAGATATAGATATGTATATATATATATATATATATATATATATATATATATATATATATATATATATATATATATATATATATATAAGTATAAATATATATATATATATATATATATATATATATATATATATATATATATATATAGATATATATATATATATATATATATATATGTATATATATATACATATATATATATATACATATATATATATATATATATATATATATATACATATATATATATATATATATATATATATATATATATATATATATATATATATATATAGGTAAAGGTTCAAATGAGAACCAATAAAAAAATGAGAACCATGAGAACTAATCTAATCCATTGATTCATTTTAATCTTATGGCTATGATTAGAGTTTGTTTTTGAATGTAATTTGAATAATAAGGGTATTTGTGTCAATATTGTTAATTTTTATGATTTGTAATGTGAAGGTTATTTTTGTAAATTAAACATTTATTTTGTTTTTGATTTTTCTTTTACATAAATTATTGGATTTACTTCAGTGATATTCAATCTATCGTGATCTTCAAGCTATTGTGATCTTCAAGCTATGTTTAATCGATGATTTCAGTCTAATGTTCATCGATTATTTGATACAGATCAACGAATCTTTGTCTCAGTTATCGTGATCTTCAATCTAATTTGGCTCGATTCATTACTAGAAATTGTCGATCGATTTTTTCCTTAAGTACTGATCCGATCATAAACAGAAGGTATTCGATTGGTATCTAAAATTCTTAGGTCGTTCTGTGAGATGGAAGGTTTTTGCGACATTAATCATCAATTAGGTTCAATGATTGAAGAAATTGACCAGAGGACAGCGATTTGTGAATATGATTCGTCTACTTTTCGAATTGAAGAACACTCTTTTGATGCGTCGACTCCGATGAATGTTGATATTGATGTAGATTATTCGTCAGAATCTGTTGAAGTTCAGAGTCGGAATACTTCTATTGATTCAGATATTCATATTGAAAGGGAATCTCGATCAACATCAGGTATATTTTCTTCGTTATTATTCGTTTTTCTTATTCATCTCTGTTATGGAAGACTTTTATTCAATACGCTTATTTTGTCATACTCTTCAATCAAGCTTATGTATTTCATGTTCGTATTTGTGTTTTGCTATGTTCTAGTTCGATTGTTTTAGCAGGTTAGTTATATTGTTTTAATGTGTGAATTGTCTTTATGATTGTGATAGATACTATTATACCTGTAGTTTATTGTTAAGAAGTGAAATTATTTGTTAATGTATCATACATTGAGTTCCTATGTTGTGGTTTTACTTCAGTTAAGGTTAGTTGTTATACTTACAGTTCTTATAGTTTTTAAGGTTTGAATTGTCTTTATGATTGTGGTTTTACCATTTTAGTGATATAGTTTTTAAGGTGTGAATTGTCTTTATGATTGTGATAGATAGTATTTACTTGGTGTAATTGGTTTAATATTTAGTTTTTATTCTGTGATGTTTTTGTGCAGTTGATGAATATATACCTTCTGAGTTTTATTCACCCAATGGTACTCGTATTATTTGGATCCCTAAGGATGTTGATGATGTGAAACCAAAGCTTGGGACTATATATCAAAGCATTGATGAAGCAATTGATTTCTATAAGAAGTATGCTTGTGCTTCTGGTTTTGATGTTAGAAAAACAACTACAAAAAAGAAAGGAGGTAACATTCTTACACATAGATATATGGTATGCAGTAGACAGGGGTTTCCAGATTCTGTTTTAGTTGATACAATGGATAATGAGAATAATAATCCATTTAGAAACTCTAATATTAAAAGGATGGGATGCAAGGCTTGTGCTAAATTTAAGAGAGTAGGAGATTCTATGCAGTTTCAATTGTATGAATTTGAAGAAAGACACAATCATAGTTTGGTCTCTAAGCAATACAAATATCTTTTAAAGATGAACAGGCAGTTAGACTTTTCTGGGCAAACATTTATTCAAAAGATGGCGAATTCTAGTATTGGGGCAACAAAAGCTTATCATTTGTATCATGGGTTACATGGTGGTTATAATATCAATGGAGGTACTGTTGTTGACTATAAAAATCATGCTAGGAAGGTTAATTGTTTTGTCGGGAAGGACGATGCGCAAATGCTTGTAGATAAGTATGAAATTCGAAAGAGAGAGGATCCAAATTTTTCGTTCGAGTATAGATGTGAGAAAGGTGTATTAAGTGCACTTTTTTGGGCGGATGAAATTTGTAAGGCTAACTATAAAGAATTTGGTGATATTTTGTCTTTTGATGCAACGTTTCGTACGAACAAGTAAGTTTCTTTTTATTAAGTTTTTTTATATTATTAAGTTATTTTGTTTAAATTAATTTTGTTTTATGTGATTTAGGTACCGGATGGTTTTTGTTCCTTTTACGGGAATTGACAACCATAGAAAGAGTATTACATTTGGTGTTGGTCTTTTAAGCAGTGAAACAACAGATTCTTATGTATGGTTGTTGAATTCATTCTTAAAAGCTTTTGGAAAACAACCATCAGTGGTTGTAACTGATGAAGATGCTGCAATGAAGATTGCAATAGAACGAGTATTCACAATGTCACGACATAGGCTATGCATGTGGCATATTTCACAAAAATTATCGTCTAAGGTTTGTATTTTCTACACAATCATATATTCATTTCGTTTAAGGTTGTTAGTACTTATAAGTAGTTGTGAAATATAATGTATAGTTAAGCAGTGAATGTTGTATTATTCTAATTTTGGTTATGTATCATTAGTACTGATGTGAAAATATTATATATTCATAGTTTGATTTTAATGTAAATTGATAGGTGTGTGATGAACTTGCTAATGATATGGAGTTCAAGAAACGATTCAATCAACTTATTTGGAATTCAACTATAGATGGGAATGAATTTGATGTTCGATGGACATCTCTGATTGGTGATTACAACCTTCAAGAAAATAGATGGCTGTCCAAGATGTTTGCTATGCGTGAAAGTTGGATACCAGCATTTTTTAGGAATACGCCTTTATCTGCATTAATGAGGACAACTTCCAGGTCTGAAAGCGCGAATTCTGCATTCAATAAAACTTCTCATTGGGGAAATACATTGGTTACATTCATGATATCTTTTGAGTCAGCAATGGAAAGACAAAGAAGCAACCAAATCTATCTTGATAATTTGGACACCACTTCAAATTCTAAATTGAAGACATCCTTAAAAATTGAGAAGCATGCTTCTGGTTTGTACACGAATGCAGTATTCAGGAAAGTTCAGAAAGAAATTTATGATTCTTTGTATTCATGTACACAACAAAGTATGTCTTCAAGTGATAATGATGATACATTTGTTATTATGGAAACAAAAGAATCAAGCAAGGCTACCAAAGATGCATTGTTTTGTGAAAACTTAGTTGCTGACACCGGATATGGCGTTTCAAATAAGGCTTTGTATTACAAGGTAATTATTTTTTATTAATACATGTTTACATAGTATTAAGTTGTGAATTTTGATAAGTGTGTTAACTGTTTTTTATGTGAACAGGTTGTTTATAACAAGAAAGAAATTACATTTGAATGTAGTTGTTCATTGTTTTTCCAGTATGGCATCCTATGCAGTCATATATTCTGCATCTTTAGAACATTTCATATCGATCAAATACCTTCAAAGTATATTGTTAGGCGTTGGATGAAGCATCTGATACCACCTGATGTCCTTTCAAAACGATATTCTTTTGGTGAAAGCTCAAAGTCATTAGATAAACTGTCTTGTGAGGTTTTCAGTTTTGTGGATCAAACTGTGGCTTCTTTTAGTAAGGAGGAGAGCAAACTGATGGAGTTTTTTCAACTGATTAAGGAAGCCAAGATAAAAGTTGATGGTGATACATGTACTTCAAGTTCAAACACGTGTGATATGAACAAGAAAGACGGTTGTGAATTTATTCAGTCTTCTCTTGGTGTAAACAAACCAGCTTCTACTGATATTGAAAATCCATCGGGTATAAAAAATAAAGGATGTGGTACTGGGAAGAGGTTGAAAAGTGCCAGGGAGAAGGCGATTGTGCAATCATTGAAAAAGAGAAGGCAATGTACGAGGTGTAAGCTTGTTATTGGTCACAATATAAGGACTTGTGAACGGTTGGAAAAAGAAGCTAAAGCAAAGGAAGCAGCAAAGGAAGCATCAAAAAGGTCAAATCAAGTTGCATGAATAAAGTAACATTGTGTTTGAAAGTCTTAATATTTTTTAAGTTTTAGTTTTTACAGAATAAGTTTGGTATAGCCATACTTTTATGCTAAATTCACAGTTTAATTAGTGTTTCAGATGGTTTTGTTAATCTTTGAGACTTGATGGTTTTGTTAATGCCTGAGACTTGATTCTTTTGTTAATGTTTAAGAGTTGACATTTGTGATTTTTATTACATTGTTTTGATTTTAAGTAGTTTTATAGATTGATTTTGTGTTAAATAACATTCATCAAGTTGGTATTTGTGAAAATAACTTTTTATGTGTTTAATTCGCATCTTAATAGTTTTTAGATTCGCGGTTGAAAGAGTTCAATTTGTATTAGTTTTTGTTCAGCATTTTTACTTTCAACTTCACTTCATAGTTTGTTTCGATGTCCTCTGATATGTGCTCTTTAAGACAAGTTATTAACTATGCCAACTGTAAACATACACTTTTAGAATTTACAAACCATACATTCACAGTTTAATTTTTATAAAATGGCAAATATGAATGTTGTATGAATTTGAATCAATCATCAGTGTTTTAAAATACACTATAAGTAGATTTTACTTTGTTTGTTTGGATGTCGTGTGATATGTTGTCTTTAAGAGAAGTTATTAACTATGCCAACAGTAAACATACACTTTCAGAATTTACGAAACATTCATTCACATTTTAATTTTTTAAAATGTCAAATAAGAATGTTGTATGAAACAGAATTAGTCATCAGTTTAATTTTTACTAAGATGATAGAAACATTCATAGGTACCAAAAACCTAAGTTTAGACATTCATAATTTGTGAGTTAACTTTTCCTAGAAACCAACCAAAAGCTAATTCCAAAAGGTACAAGTTTCCAAAACCTAATTCCAAAAGGTACAAGTTCATTACTTACAAAAACTAAAAGAGGAAATATAAAGTTTTCAAAGGTTGTCAATCAAGGCGAAACGTTCTTTATGGTTTTCCAATGCATACTTCAGCTTCTGTTTTTGAACATCTGTTGGCAGTTTTTCAAATTCGTGCCCTTCATCTGTTATCTTTTGGCTGTGTATGTTGATATCATTCACCAGCAGCTTTGTAAGGTATTTTGCTCGAAGTTTTGTGACAGTTGCTTTCTGCTGTTTCTGATCGGTCTCTATGTCACAATTCCATGTAGTCTGCCCCTGTCCTTTAAATGTTTCCATGTGTCTCATTAACAAAATTCCACTGTCCACGTGATAATCATCCGACCACCACTTCAGTTTGAACTTGACCACTTCTTTTTTCTTCAAGTCTTGTGCTTTTGGATGGGCATTATCCATCAGGTAATCTTGCATCATTTCTAGCTGATAATACCAAAAATAAAAGATTCTCATTTTGATAAATTAAAAGATTCACAGTTTAATGGATAATAATTTTTATTGCACAATGTATTAAGTCAATGGTCAGTGGTTACCAATAATTTTGGCAAGTTCCCGTACTCTAGCACAATATGTGGCATTGTTGTCTTGTTACTGTCAATTATGTATGCTGAAATGCGTTGCAAGTTGAAACAAATCAAATAGCAGTTTCTTTTTTCGATGATTGGGAAGAATAACTGCATTTAAAATATATTTTGAAACTGTTAGTATATAAATACATATTAATAATTAAAAGTAAGTAAATGTTTTTACTCACAATCCCAATTTTCTTCAAACCTCCAATATCGGGGTAGTTGTCAAAAACATGCATCATTTTTTCTTCAAACATTGAATACCTTTTGCTATATTCCTCTTTTTCGTCCATTATTGCTTCAGTCTGAAAACAATAAAAAAATTTATGTATTATATTAGTTTATGTTATTAACATTCATATAAAAATAAGTATATGTCTAATGTTAAGTTTTACGTACCATTATTCCAGTTGGAAAGTAGAAACGCAATGGTGAAGTTTTTGCCCTGCGTTTCTCTTCTTCATTTAATAATAATGACCAGCAATCAATTACTTTTGGATGTACATTTGAACTTTGAATGAAGGTTTCAAAAATTATTCTTTTTTCATAATGTCCTTGAGCCGTTTCAAATATTATTTCCCTGTTTTATGTGACAATACAAAACAGTTAGAATCATGTTATGTGTAAGAAATGTAGATGGATATTTTTAAACAAATTAAGTAGTGAATGATGGAAATGTTATTTTATTTTCAAGTTTCTATGAATGGATATTGTGAAATTTTTGTGAATGTAATTTTTATTAAAGCGAATCAAGTTGTGAATCATTGAGATTTTATTTTATTTCACAAGTTATTTGGTATTCTGTATATACGAATTAAGTTGTGAATGGTGTTTTCAAAAGTAATTAAATTTTTAATTGTGAATGTTATTTTGATGCATTTTTCAAACCAATTAAGTTAATGATAGAAATGTTATCTTATTCTCAAGTATGTCTTTATCCATATTGTGAATGATTGACAACTTATTGTCATTCACAAGTTAATTGGTATTCTGTAGTTAAGTTTTTAAACCAATTAAGTTGTGAATGTTGTTTTCAAAAGTAGGTAAGTTGTGAATGATGGAGTTGTTATCTTATGCACAAGTGAATGAGTGACATTTTACTGTCTTTCGCAACTTAATTTCAATATATATAAATGTTTTTTTATTGTTAAAGGTCATGTTATTTTTGTGAATGTAATTTTTTCAAAAGTGAATCAAGTTGTGAATCATTGACATTTTATTGTTATTCCACAAGTTAATTGGTATTCTGTATAAACCAATTAAGTTGTGAATGGTGTTTTCAAAAAATAGCTAAGTATTTAAACAAATTAACTTCTTGTTAGTATTGACTTACTCAGGGTTTTTTTGCATGGAGTATATTGCCCGTGAAACTCTTGTCTCATTTGCAAACAGACCATCTTTTGGTGCAACTTGTCTTCTCAAGTATGGTGATAGGTTCGGTTCTGTTGAAATGATTTCCCTTTTGCATCTTGTATTAACTCCTTGTTTCTTATTTTCTTCTTCTTCTTTTTCTTTTTCTTTGTTAGTTTCCAATTCAGTCCCTTTAGCCATATCTTTTTCTTTTCCTTCAAGTTTTTCTTTCTCTTTTTGTTTGTTGCTTCCCAATCCAGTGTCTTCTACTACATCTTTTTCCTTTCCTTTGTTACTTTCTCTTCCTTCTTTTTCAAGTGTCCCTTTTTCTTTTTCTATTTTTCCAGCATCTTTTATAAAACCTGTAATGGGTGATGGAGAGGTGTTAGGTTGAGTGAATTCAGGTGTGAGGCCAAGTGAGAATGTTGGTTGAGAAGATTGATTGTTTAGTGGTGTTTGAGAAGGTTTATTTGAAGAGTTATTGTTTATACTTGTTTGAATAATTTGGTCAATCTGAGCAAGCACTGTTGGGGACTCGAATGTCGGGGTATACAACATGTTTTTTGTTGTATCTTCATCTTGTACTACTGTTGGTGTTTCAAGGACTTGATGAGCTTCATTTTCTGTTGGGTTTTGCTGTTGTTTTTGTGATGTTTCTTCTTGTTCCTTTTCGGCTGTTTTTGGTGTTTGGTGTGTTTCTTTTTGTTGAACTACATGTGAAGGTGATTTGTTAGTTGTTGGTGTTTCATGTGTTTCTTGATGGATATGTAGTGGTGTCATGGTGCTAGAAGAAGTTTCTTTGTTTTTATTTGATGTTTCGGCACTGTCGGTGTTGAACATGTTTTTGAATTTCATAAACCATCCTTTGATTGTTTTGTCATTTGGATATGCTTGTGTTGCATTCCAAATGACATCTTGCATTCTTTCTTTGCACTGAAGAACTTTCTTGTAATCTTTTTCAATCATTAAACAATAATCCTGCAGCAGTTGTATGTTTGTTAGTTAGTATTATATAAGAGTTAGAAACAAATTCACTGTTTAATATGGAATTTAGTATGATCATTCACAGTTTAATGTGAAATGTATCCTCATCATTCACAATTTAACAGAATATAAATTGGAAGAATTATTACCTCAATTCCTATTGCTTCATTTTCTTTTTGATTTGAATCTTGTTCATTTTCATTCTCATCTTCTTCATCTTCTACCATTCTATCATCTTCTTGTCCACTGTATTGCATGACATCTTCTAAAAGTTTCACATTTCCAAATCTCCCTTGATTAATCTCAAACTGTTCTCTACTTTTCAGCCTTGCATAGTTCCAATAATGGATTGGTCTGATTTCTCTATTCACATAAATATGTCCACATATTGTTGAATGAACATACAACAGCTGTAATAGATATCCAAATGATACAAAAGTTAGCTATTTTTTATTATAATATTTAGTATATATAGCAAAAGTGTTTATTACTTAAATTGTACTTACTACTAAGAATGGCAGTGGCCCTGCATAGTAGCTGTTGTTACTGTTTGGCTTCCAGATACTTTTGCTATTCTTCAAACAATTGTTCAAATACTTGCACCAGTTGACAGTTGACTTGTCTTCCAATGCTATCAACTTTGGAATATGTCTTGTTTCAGTAGCTCCAGATGTTGTTTTCTCAATTATCGAGTTTATGAAAAGTGTCAAAAAGTTGATTACAAACATCTCATCAGCTTCATCTGTTTGTTCCAGCAGATCACAAAGTGGTTGCATTGTTTTTGATACTTTTGGATCTTGTGCATACCACTGTTTGAGTTCTTCATTGTCTGGTTCACAGTCTTGGATTGAATCAAGGTCTATCCCATCTTTTTGTATTCCTAGCACTTCATGGATCTTGTCTTCTGTTATCTTTATCTTAATATCACCCAAATCTATTGAATTAGTTTTTGGGTCATATTTTAAGACAACATAATGAGCTATCTTGGCAGGTATTATATCTAGGGACATGTCAATCATCGATCCTAAACCTAGCCATCTAACACATTCTTTTTGCTCATTGCTTAAAGTCTTTAGTGTCGTCCAAAAGCTTTTCGTTGTCACCCTTGTTCTTATTGGTGGGAACGTATCATCTTCTTTTTTTTCTTGTATCTCTATTTTAGACTTTTTCTTTTTTGGTTCCCTTTTTGCAATGCTCTTTCGTTTTCTTGTTGGTTTATCTGTTTAACAATAAATTAAAAGTCAATATTAATGTTTTTAGTGCAATATATACAATTCATAAAACAGAAATAACATGAATAAGAATTTAATTATTATGTAACTTTTTGTATGGTGAATTAGTTATATTTACCTTCAGGTTGATGTTGTTCATTTTCTATTTTCTTTTGCACTTTTCTCCTTGTTTTTTTGACAAATTTTTCTGTTTGTTCTTCGTGAATATCTGTCATAAATTTTTTTGTATAAGTTGTTTGGATTACTATAATAATAACATTATTAAAATACTTGCCTTTACCTTTCTTTGTACTCTGTGAACGTGTTTTCCTTTTTGACGTTGTTTCTTTTTCTGTTGCTGAAAATAAAAATAACATTTTCATTAGAATTATGTATCAATATTTTTGTAAATTAATATTTATTCATGATTCACAAATTATTGTTAATAGGATTCATAGTGTAATATTAAGATTATTCACAAGTAATCATTCACATTATAACATATTATATAGTTTGAAACTTGCTAAACAAAGGATATTCATAATTTATATTATAACAAATTCTATATAACAAATTTATTATAACTGTTATACTTTTGAATAAGATAACATGTTCATCATTCACAACTTATTTAAGTTGTGAATGACAATAAAATCTAAATGATTCACAACTAGTAAACTTCAATGATTTGAATGTCATCATTCACATTATAACATGTTATATAGTTTGAAACTTGCTAAACAGAGGATATTCATACTTTATATTATCACAAATTCTATATAACAAATTTGTCATAAGTGTTATACTTGTGAATAAGATACCATGTTCATAATTCACAACTTATTTAAGTTGTGAATGACAATAAAATGTAAATGATTCACAACTAGTAAACTTCAATGATTTGAATGTCATCATTCACATTATAACATGTTATATAGTTTGAAACTTGCTAAACAGAGGATATTCATACTTTATATTATCACAAATTCTATATAACAAATTGCTCATAATTGTCATAGTTGTGAATAAGATAACATGTGCATCATTCACAACTTAGTTAAGTTGTGAATGATAATAAATTAGTATTGATATAAGATAATGCATAGTTTAATATTGATTAAAATATTTCATACCTTTTGATTTTTTTTTCTTTTGTGGTGTTTTCAACTTTGTTTTTGATTTCTCACCAACTTGATCGTCTGAAAGTCAGAAGATTGTATGTTAGTGTAATACTTAATTTTATTTCACTGCTTAAAATGTTGTTTTACCTGTATCTTTTTCGCGTTGTTCATCAGTTTGTTTACCCTTACCATCTGTAAGTCAGAAAATTATATGTTAGTGGAATATTTAAGTTTATTCCATTGCTTAATATGTTTCTTTACCTGCATCTCTTTTGTGTTTTACACGAGTTTCTGTACCCTGTTCAGAAGTTTTTGTATCCTGGTCATCTGTAAGTCAAAAAAGAAAATATAATGTACTTATAAGTAGTTTCCAAAAATTTTATTTCAGTGAAAAGAACATTTGCATCATTCACATTTTAATAGGATATATAGTTTGAAACTTGCTATACAAAGTATATTTATAATTTAGATTATCACAAATTCTATATAACAAATTTATCATAACTGTCATACTTGTGAATAAGATAACATGTTCATCATTCACAACTTAGTTAAGTTGTGAATGAAAATAAAATGTAAATGATTCACAACTAGTAAGGTTCAATGATTTGAATGTCATCATTCACATTATAACATGTTATATAGTTTGAAACTTGCTAAACAGAGGATATTCATACTTTATATTATCACAAATTCTATATAACAAATTTGTTATAACTGTCATACTTGTGAATAAGATACCATGTTCATCATTCACAACTTAGTTAAGTTGTGAATGACAATAAAATGTAAATGAGTCACAACTACATTGATTTTTTAAATAAGATTAGTTTCCCAAAATTTTATTTCACTGATAAGAACATTTACATCATTCACATTATAACAGGTTATATAGTTTGAATTTTGCTAAACAAAGGATATTCATACTTTAGATTATCACAAATTGTATATAACAAATTGCTCATTACTGTCATAATTGTGAATAAGATAACATGTACATCATTCACAACTTAGTTAAGTTGTGAATGATAATAAATTAGTATTCATATAAGATAATGCATAGTTTAATATTGATTAAAATATTTCATACCTTTTGATTTTTTTTTCTTTTGTGGTGTTTTCAACTTTGTTTTTGTTTTCTCACCAACTTGATCATCTGAAAGTCAGAAAATTGTATGTTATTGTAATATTTAATTTTATTTCACTGCTTAAAATGTTCTTTTACCTGTATCTTTATCGCGTTGTTCATCAGTTTGTTTACCCTTACCATCTGTAAGTCAGAAAGTTATATGTTAGTGGAATATTTAAGTTTATTTCATTGCTTAATATGTTTCTTTACCTGCATATGTTTTGTGTTTTGCAAGAGTTTCTGTACCCTGTTCAGAAGTTTTTGTACCCTGGTCATCTGTAAGTCAAAAAAGAAAATATAATGTACTTATAAGTAGTTTCCCAAAATTTTATTTCAGTGAAAAGGACATTTACATCATTCACATTTTAATAGGATATATAGTTTGAATCTTGCTATACAGAGGATATTCATAATTTAGATTAGGGTAAATTGCATAAAAGTCATTAAGTTTTCCAATTTTCTCGATTTTGACACTGCATTTTTTGTTTTTGCAATTAAGTCATTATGTTTTCAGAAAAGTTGCAATTAAGTCATTATGTTTTCCAAAAAGTTGCAAAAATGACCATATGACCGGATGGTAACAGGTTACCAGGTCATATGGTCAGATTTGCAATTTTTCAGAAAACCTAATGACTTAATAGCAAAAATAAAACATAGTGTCAAAATCAAGAAATCTAAAAAAGTTAGCGACTTTTAGGGTTTATTTCATAAAAAACCCTAAATTTTCAACTTTTCTCTATTTAAACCTAAAACTTTATTTTTTTCAAAAAAAACCTAAATTTTGGAGAAACTTTTTAATTTATCCCCCTAACTGGTTTTACAGGTTATACATACGTTTTTTTTTCAGAAAAAAACCCTAATTTCTTTTTTTTTTCCGAAAAAACCCTCAATTTCAGTGATTTTTTCACAAAAAAAAAATGTTTCTTCGTTTTTGTAATTGACATAACTTTCATATACGATGTCCAAATTCTACGAACTTTATATCACTGGAAAGGTCGTAAGTAATACTACAACTTTGCTTTACTGACTTTTGTTTGAATATGTTTAGATATTTCGCTACACTAGCTTGTTTTTTTATAATAGCTGTATCTTTTGCATACGAGCTTTGTTTTCGACGTTCTATAAGTCGACGGATTCGTAAATACGAATACATCGTGTAATGAACATTATTTAAACCAAAATATTATTTGTATGATTTATCGAATTTTACGCTACTATAGTCTATTATTCGAAATTATAACGTTTACTCGATAATTGATTCGAAATAGCGTATTGTAGTATTATAATTTCCAATAATACATTAGGAAAGTTATGAAAATTATATTTCAACGTATTATCCTAATTTGCGCTCTGGTTGACCTTTGTTGACCAAATTTGACGGATGTTACAGACGGGGTCGCAAGAAAGATATGCCAACTACAAAAACGAAGAAAAATAATTTTCTTTGTAAAAAAATCCCTGAAAAATCGTTTAACTTGTGGATAAACTCGTAAATGCCTAAATTAACTTGAATAATATTCATTACACGATGTATTCGTGTTTACGAATCTGTCGACTTATAGAACGTCGAAAACAAAGCTCGTATGCAAAATATACAGCTATTATAAGAAAACAAGCCAGTGTAGCGAAATATCTGAACATATTCAAACAAAAGTCAGTAAAGCAAAGTTGTAGTATTACTTACGATCTTTCCAGGGATATAAAGTTCGTAGAATTTGGACATCGTATATGAAAGTTATGTCAATTACAAAAACGAAGAAACATTTTTTTTGGTGAAAAAATCACTGAAATTGAGGGTTTTTTCCCGAAAAAAAAATAAATTAGGGTTTTTTCTGAAAAAAAAAAGTATGTATAACCTGTAAAACCGGTTAAGGGGATAAATTAAAAAGTTTCTCCAAAATTTAGGTTTTTTTTTTGAAAAAAAATAAAGTTTTAGGTTTAAACAGAAAAAAGTTGAAAATTTAGGGTTTTTTATGAAATAAACCCTAAAAGTCGCTAACTTTTTCAGATTTCTTGATTTTGACACTATGTTTTATTTTTGCTATTAAGTCATTAGGTTTTCTGAAAAATTGCAAATCTGACCATATGACCTGGTAACATGTTACCATCCGGTCATATGGTCATTTTTGCAACTTTTTGGAAAACATAATGACTTAATTGCAATTTTTCTGAAAACATAATGACTTAATTACAAAAACTAAAAATGCTGTGTCAAAATCGAGAAAATTGTAAAACTTAGTGACTTTTATGCAATTTACCCTTTAGATTATCACAAATACTATATAACAAATTGTTTATAAATGTCATAGTTGTGAATAAGATAACATGTCCATCATTCACAACTTTGTTTTTGTTTTCTCACCAACTTGATCATCTGAAAGTCACAAAAGTATATGTTTGTGGAATATTTAAGTTTATTTCACTGCTTAAAATGTTGTTTTACCTGTATCTTTTTCTCGTTGTTCATCAGTTCTTTTGGGTTGTCCAGGAGCTTGTCTACCATGTTCAGCAGTTTCTGTACCTTGGTTATCTGTAAGAGACAAAAATATATGTTAGTGTAATATTTAAGTTTATTTCACAGCTTAAAATGTTTATTTACCTGTATCTTTTTCACGTTCATCTAATTGTTTAACCTGATCATCTGTAAGTCACAAAATTATATATTAGTGTATTATTTAAGTTTATTGTAATCCTTAATATGTTTCTTTACCTATATCACTTTTTGATTTTGCAGCTGTTTCTATACCCTTGTCATCTGTAACTGACAAAAGTATATGTTAGTGTAATATTTAAATTTATTTTACTCCTTAATATTTTCTGTTGAATGTTTGATGAATTTATTTTACCTTTGTCTTTTTTGGGCTCTTTGCCAGTTGGTTTCTTTAGTTTTGATAAAATCAAATTCAACTTTGATTTTGTCATTCTCTCTTTTGGTATATCTGTAGATTTGAAAGAAAAATAAGAATATTATTTATCAGTATTCACAGTTTAATTGAGATTTTAGAATATTATTATTGAGTTTGTTGTTTATTTGATTTACCTTTCTCTGTTTCTTCTGTATTTGCTGTTTTGGTTGTTTGGGATGTTGGTTGGTGTAGTTGCTTTAGTTGGTGTTCAGTTTGAATTGGCATTGGAACTGTCATGAGCTGCTGCATGACAGAGTCTGTCATGACAGGGTTGTGCACCAGGGGCTCTCTCAATCTTTTGAAATCTACAATGTGACAATTCAGTATAATATATTAGTTAAAATTCAGATATATGTAACATAAAATATGCAACCTGTAATAAAATACATATACATTGGAACAACATTAATTAGATTCATTATTGGTATAATAGTCATCAAGATAAATTTGAAGAATTGTATTGTTGCAAACTAACAGTTTGAATTAATCCAACACATATATGGCATTCACAATTCATATTATTTTATATGCATCATCATGTGATATACCATTCAAGCTTGATCTAGATTTAAAAACATTTAACAATTAATCAATTGTGAATAAGATAACTAACATGTCCATCATTCATTGAAAGTACCAATACACATTTCTCATTTAACAGTTTGATACTTTAGATTGTGAATAAGATAATTAATCATGTGATATTGTTGAAAACTAACAGTTAAAGTATGATTGTTAGGTAATTGAAGAAATAAATCATTCATTGAAACTACCAATACACATTTGTCATTTAACAGTTTGATACTTTAGATTGTGAATAAGATACAACAATCATACTTTAATTGTTAATATTATAGTTTCATTTTACCAATCATAAAGGTATATTCTTCTAAAGTATCATAAAGGTATATGTTATATACCTTTAGATATAGTTTCAATTTATATTTACAATCTATAATATGTACCATTTAACAGTTTGGTATATCACATGTCCAACAATCATACATTTTATTGTCATTTAACAGTTTTCAATGTTCTTAACATGCTTTTTGAATGCTATTTAAAGATTAATCAATTGTGAATAACATAACTAACATATCCATCATTCACAGTTAAGTAATTTAAGAAATGCATGAAAAGTTTCAATTAATCCAACACACATTTGGCATGAAGATCAATTTCAACAACGATATTGTTGAAAACTAACAGTTTCAAATAATCCAATACACATTTGCCATTCACAATTCAGATTATTTTATATGCATCATCATGTGATATACCATTCAACCTTAATGTAGATTTAAAACATTTAACAGTTAACTTCAATGATTTGAATGTCATCATTCACATTATAACAGGTTATATAATTTGATACTTGCTAAACAGAGTATATTGATACTTTAGATTAACAGAATTTATACATAACATATAGTCTATAATAAATTAGCTATAACAGTTAACATTTCACAGGTTAATAGTTCTATGTTTGTATATAAAATACAACAATCATACTTTAATTGTTAATATTATAGTTTCATTTTATAGTTAAAATCGATATAGAAACAAATTTATAGTTTACTTTATGTTTTAACAAACAACAAACTAAAATCATTTCATATTGGTAGTTTAGAAGAATATACCTTCAGATATAGTGCTTATTTTTGTATTTTTCTTCAATGTATGGTCCGATTCTAAGCCTTCTTCTTCTATTATTACTGTCGTCTTGTTTTTTTTATCATCAGAATGTGGAATAATCTTCGATTCTAACCTCGAACTCTTCCTTGAAGGTGGTGTTGGTTGTTGTTTTTCATATTTCTTCAACGGTTCTTCATCGGATTCTCGTTTGTTTGAATCTTTTGTTGATTTTTTCTTCGGTGACATTTTGATGTTTGTTTTTTGCAAATCGTATATGATTAAATGAGGTATAATAGTCTAGGGTTTTGTGAATCGGTGAAAAATGAGGATGATGAAGGTTTAGTGTTTGAATTAATGGCGGATCTAACGATATCAATTAATGAGACTTGTAAACGCAGATCTAGGGTTTCGGGGATGAGTTTCGCGAATTGAGGGTTTTTGGAAAGGAGCCCGTAAGTTGAAGTAATTAATTCGAAAAGTGCCATTGGTTTGGAAATAATTACAGTCTTGCCACCGCCTCTTTTAATAAGGTGATACGGAAATTGCCATTGGTTTGGACATAATTACAATATTGCCACCGCCTTTTTTACTAATTTATCATAATAACGAGTGGCCAGGATTAGTTCTCATGGTTCTTATTTTTTTATTGGTTCTCATTTGAACCTTTCCCTATATATATATATATATGTATGTATATATATGTATGTATATATATGTATGTATATATATATATGTATATATATATATATATATATATATATATATATATATATATATATATATATATATGTATACATTTTTTTTTGCAAGTAGGGATAAATCCTATTACACGGGTATATATATATATATATATATATATATATATATATATATATATATATATATATATATATATATATATAATTTGAATGTTCATATGTGCAGGAAAATAATCCACCCCCAAATTTGCGTATGAGGCTTACGAGAGAGGAGACCCATTCAGAATACTATGCCTCATATGTGGAATATGTTATGTCATCTATGCCGCAGATTCCTATACACCTTCGGTATGACTATAGGCGAAAAGATATGTCATTGTCGAGCACCTCTTGCTCGAGTGAAGGGCCGTTGGGCTCAGGTCGTCGCAAAAGAGAGCCAGCTATACCGATGTTAATTAGCAAACTTTTAAAGAAAGTTGAAAAAAATGTTCGTAAAAGATTTGATCAACTTGAAGAGAAACTTATAGATACAATAAGAAAGCATAAAGAGGTCGTGGATGAACCGGCCATGGATGACGAATTTTTTGATCCCATCAACCAAAATTTGGATGGAATGGTAAAATCCATTGTGTTTATATATTTATATATATATGTGTGTGTGTGTGTGTGTGTATATATATATATACATATATATATATATATATATATATATATATATATATATATATATATATATATATATATATATATATATATATATAATGAAATTTATATGATAGTCATTTTATGGAGATGCGACACTGAGACACGACGAAGAAGAAAAAGATGAAAACAGGAACGATGGTGAAGACGATGATGAGGTGACAGTGAGTGAAGTTCCGCCACCAAGTTTCAAAGCTAGACGAAGAAATGCTTCCAAGTACTTTAAGAGTCCTTTTACACAGGTACTGTATTTGTTTATGTTTTAGACAATATCCTTACGGTTTACTATACAATGTTGAATTTAATATACAATTTACTTTTGTAGATGGACGATTCAACAGTTAAACAGCGACGACGAAAGCCGGTTCAGGATCCGGTTCATGAACAGCCTAGGACGGGCCTCATACTTGAGCCATATGTACCTTATGGTCAAGATTTTGCGTATCAGTATGTCGTTGCAAGTCCAGATCTGTTGGGCAAACATAGACTGATTACCGTACCATTTGATATGGGATTTTGGCGAGAACTAATGGGTCAAGATAAACTTGGATGGTTGCAATACATGGTTAGTTCTAACTTAAACTATATATCTAGTATTTGTTAGTTTATTAATGTTATTAATTTGACAAAATTTGTTTTATCTTGCAGCATGTAACTCTTTGGATCCAACTATTATTGGAGAAGTGGGTTGAAGGAGACAACTGGTGTATTATGCCTTCAAATTTCTTCCCTAATGCTAGTCCTCGAATTTGGAGGAAACTGGCATCTGGTGAAGGTACTGAAACCCATATGAGCCCGGCTTGGTGGATAGTGGATCGGGTACGCATATGATATTTCACAGTTTGTATATATATATGTATATATATATATATATATATATATATATATATATATATATATATATATATATATATATATATATATATATATATATATATATATATATATATATATATATATATATATATAAGTTTAAGGTCGTTAATAATAATCGATTTTATTTCAGCTGTTTTTTCACGTAAACGTTAAAGAGGCACATTGGATGTTAGGAGAATTACGTTTGGACACCATGAAAATCCACATTTACGATAGCTTCCTACAAGGTCATTTTTACGATCGCCTGGTACAACAAGGGCATGTCCAGAATTTCAAAAAGCAGGTTGTTGCCCTTTTGGATTCAATAAACTATCGGCAGAATCGAGGCATCCCTCGAATAGACGTTGATTTGGAGTTCATCATGGAAACATGGGTGCCTCAACAGTCCGGGCCATTAGGAGATTGTGCTGTTTGGTCTTGTTTATTGTTAGAGTTTGCTATATCTGGGGGTTCGGGTTCCTGTGCAGGGGAACGAAGATTATACGCCCACAGATTACGCAGCTAGGAAGTTTCGTGAACGTATGGGTCGTATTTATTGGGCTTCCCGTTCAAGTTATTATTAGACGGTGTATGTGAAAATAAATTGTAGAGGATTTATTTCAATGTTATAATTTTGAGTATTTATGTCGTTATAAGATTCTAAAAACTTGCATCTACAAAACGTTTTAGATAGAATACTTCATTACACACAAAAAAAACAATACAACGTCATGGAAAGTAGCTGACATCCGTCATTTGCTAACGTTTATAAAAACTAAAAATACATATAAAATACGACCATACCTTAAACATAAACATAGGTTTTACGGAAGAATTTGAGATAGGTGCAAGCGGGCAGTGTCTTTGTGACATTCAAACAGACTGGTGTACTGTTCAATGAGACAAACTGCATTACGGAGAGTTTCACTTCTTTCTTGTAAAGTAGATTGCTGCCCAGATAATTGATTGATTGTAGACATTGTTGAGATAAAACGTTGAATATCTACAGGCATTTGGATCATAAGCATTTGCAAATTATAATGCGCTACCTTTATACGCTCATCTGGTATCATACGTGTTATTTGGTAATCAAATTCCTCCAATTGTTCTTGGACATGGCGAAAAGCCCTGGTCATCAATAACACGTGAGTGTCAACCAATCTATTTATACGTTCGTCGAGATCTGTCAACTCATTATGTAAGACATTATCAACGGTTGCATCCTGATATAAAAATAGAAAATCAGTTCAGTGAAAACCATTTTCACATGTTAGAAAATTTAAAGTAATTAACAAAATGAAAATAATTATGATAGCTTACAACTCTGCTTGAGGAACCCCTTTGGTGATCCATTGATCAATATGAGTAACTGAATGAATGAAATCGGTTTGAAGTTTCTGTATATAAAGGGTAGTACATGACTTTTCACTGCATTAGTTAGTAGCAGAAACTCATGTTGACAAGACAATACACTGCTCCCTATTACAAGACACCATAGAGTACCCTATGGACATGACATTTCACTGCATGGACACTATACGGGCTCTCATGGGCTGCGTTTTCCTCTAGATGGGCTGCGTTTTCCTCTAGATGGGCTGTGTTTTTCGTATGCAGAAAATGTCGTTGACAAGACAAGACACTGCTCCCTATTACAGGACAGTGTAGAGTACGTTGTATGTCATGATGAGTTGTCGTTTCAACTATTCCATCTTGGCAGTTTCTTTTAGATAGGACTGTCTCTATTACTGATAACTCAATACTGTACATAGAGTAGCGTGTTGCATCAACTGTTTAATATCGCCAGTAATTTATGCAGTCATGTGACAGATAACTATTAATTATTATATAGTTATAATAATTACGTCAAAGGAAGTAAAAGTGATCATTCAATAGAATAGAAATCAAAGATGATCCCATGAAACTGGTATTACAACCTAAAAATAACGTAATTGTAAAAATAATTAAACCCCCATTTAGCTCAAATCCACGGTAGGATAAACAGCTTCACTCTGTGACATGCTACTAGAGTCACCTCTTATGCTCGTTTTCCCTTTATTGTCTGAACCACGACGTTTGCCTGATCCTTCTGGTTTACGGGTTGGAACTAACGCAGGACATGTAGTTCTTGTGTGACCCCTTTGATGGCAACGAGAACATTCTTTTATTATTGGACCCTCACCTTGTGACGGAATACGATCCATATTTCTCGGTCTTCCAGGTAGACGTCTGTCCATGACTGGGGTCTTACAAAAATCAAATCGTCCGGTATCTCCCAATCACAAGGGGTGGGTAGAGGGTTGATAATGGACTCGTACGTCTTTCTATAAAACACAACCAGATATGCATTGTGCACCCATCCAGTGCAATCTCCATGGTTTAAGCTGTTTAAAACTCTTATTAGATGGCCACAAGGTATGCCAGACAGTTGCCACTTTCGACATGAACACGTTGCCTCTGCAAAATCGACAATCGCATCCCTAAGGAAGTCTACAACCTGGAATCTTGTACTTGAAATTGGATGGACTAGCCAGTTGCTGCTTTTAGTCATTCTTTTACGAATCTTTGCTTCCGCCCATGGAGTAAGTATTGTTTTTATATCATCTAAATAAATATTTCAAGTTAGTCGGTCAAAATTTTCAATACAAAGTAAATACGACAACGTTATTAGTGTATCATGAACGATGTAAGTCTTACTTGCACGATTGCGGCGTTCAAAATACCATTGCTGCATTGTTGTTCGAAAAAAGTCAATGAGCATCAAGACTGGCATCTTTCTGGCGTATCGGGATAGTGCGTTTATGGACTCCGCGCTGTTAGATGTCATCATATTATACCGCATGCCTTCAAATCTAGACCGAGCCCATTTTTCTGGACATGCCCTGTCCAAGTACGCATATAATTCAGGATTATAATTGTTAATCCTTTGCATCCAATCATTAAATTCTTCGATTGTATATGCTTTACACGCCCCCCAAAAGAATGACTTGATGCTTTTCTTGGATCCAAACTTGGTCACTACATTAGAATATAAATGATGACCACAAATTCCATGATGTGAGGTCGGGAAAATGTTTTCAATGGCTGCGGCTATTGCCGCATGCCTATCAGATATGAAACTAAGAGATCCCATGTCGCCAACGCAATCGTGCAGTTTCTTCATGAACCAAGACCATGTTTCCGTGCACTCGCTCTTGCATATTGCATATGCTACCGGTAATATTTGATTATTACCATCCATTGCAACTGCCAATAACATAGTGCCCTTGAAGTCGCCCTTGAGGTGGGCAACGTCTACCACCAATGTAGGTCTACACCAATTGCGGAAAGCAGTTAACTACAAAAAAGTATGTTGTGTTATTGATACGGTTACATTCGTATAGTGGTTGTGAAATTTATTAGTTAAAACAATACTTACAGCGCAGCCTAATGAAATATATATAAATTGAAATCGATCGTTAGCATCTTTTCTGATTGAAGTTACAGTTCCAGGATTATGCTTTTGCAAGTTGTAGCAATACACAGGGAGTCTTGTGAACGATTCCGCTGGATCACCCCTTAACAGATACAATGCATGTTGTTTCGCCCTCCATGCTTGTTTGTAACTAATATCAATTCTGTACTTTGAATTGATATCACGAATTATGTCGTTGCCACGATATACCCTACTTTGGTTGGCAGCCATAACCTCAGACAAAAGATGACCCAATACTTTCTTGTTTGCTTGGCGATGGTTTGGGTTGAGTTGTGAAGACGAGCACGTGTGTTCATCAACAATCTTAGTGTATTGGAATGAGCCGTCACCGCCTTTTTCTGATGTGGCTGTAAAACACCAACTACAGTTATCTTGACAACAAATAGCCTCATACCTTGTTTTTGTTGATATTCTAACTTTGTATTGAAAGCCTTCGGTCATACTTTTAACACCAAGTGCAAGTTTCATAGCGTCTTTGTCTTTATAGGCTTGGAAAACTCTAATATTTTGTGATGGGTGGTGGCTGTAAGATGAGGTTTTTATTTTTGATGGTACAGGACATGGCGGCGGCTGTAGCATACCGTACAACAATGTGCTTTTTAACCGATTGTGTCGAGCATCCTCCGACCCTCCTTCGTGGTCGTTTTGATCCGCCGTCACTCCTTCGTCACGATCACTTCCTTCCAAGTCCGATAAACGTAAATCACCATCCACGGGATCCCCATTTGGTGCTAGATTACCATCATTTAGAAGGACACAAACTTTATCGTAGTCTTTTTATCAGTCGTGTCTCCATTACTCATCATAGTTTTGGCGCCAAAATCATCCGCACAAGTACCAATGTCGTTCTCTCCTGCGTACTTGAAAATTTCAGGTTCCACATAGTGGATTGGTTCTTGGAAGACGGTTTTTGGAACAGTGTTGGTGGTCATAATATTACATGGAGCATTGTTGCTCCCAAATCCGTTGGACTTCTTTTCCTGTGATGTTTTGCACAGGTCGTTACTTCGAATCTCGTCATCTGCAACAACGTAAATAGGAACGATGGTGTTCACAGCTTCGATAACTTCTATCAAATGCATGATATCTTTGTCATCAACTATCTCCATAACATAGTTATATTCTGGATGTTGAATTGATAATCTAGCACTCGATTGAGCATCGAAACCCGCCTTTGATTTTACCAATAAAGAAAAATCATGAAAATTTATATTTGAACTAAATTTCACTCTGAAATTCTTATGGTTTGGGCTAACGTATTTAGGTTGCCCATCAACTGTGGACCAATGCCCACCGGTGCACACTAGAACAAAATATTTTTTCTGGGATGAACTCATTGTGTAATGTAGTTTAGATTGAATTTCACTCCGTAATTCTTATATTTTTTCTGGGATGAACTCATTTATATAGTTTGTATGACAGCGAACCTCGCAGTTAAAGTTGTACGAATACGCAGTCAAAGTTGTACGAATACGCAGTCAAAAGTTGTACGACTACGCAGTCAAAGTTGTATGAATACGCAGTCAAAGTTGTACGAATACGCAGTCAAAAGTTGTACGACTACGCAGTCAAAGTTGTACGAATACGCAGTCAAAGTTGTACGACTACGCAGTCAATGTTGTACGACAACGCAGTCAATGTTGTACGACAACGCAGTCAATGTTGTACGAATACGCAGTCAATGTTGTATGAATATGCAGTTAATGTTGTACGACTACACAGTCAAAGTTGTACGACTACGCAGTCAAAGTTGTACGAATACGCAGTCAATGTTGTACGACAACGCAGTCAAAGTTGTACGAATACGCAGTCAAAGTTGTATGAATACGCAGTCAATGTTGTACGACTACGCAGTCAAAGTTATACGAATACGCAGACAATGTTGTACGACTACGCAGTCAAAGTTGAACGAATTCACAGTCAATGTTGTATAGAGTTATAAATTCTGTTACAAGCTAGTAAGCATTTATGGAGTTACATTATGAGTTCTTTTAAAGATGCTACTTGGCATTCTGAGGATGAGGATTGTTACATTTGTTCAGATATTAACCCTTTTCCCAATGTCTGCCCAGGTCAGCCAGGATATTCTATGAATGATCCACTACCAGATAAAATGCCTGACTATATATTTGATGCGATGACACGCGCAGAAGAAGAAAACAAAAGAGACCTGGAAAAAACAAGGATTCTAGATGACCGTATAGAACTCCTTTGTGAGAAATTAAAGGAAAAGAAAATTTGGGTTAAAGATACGTCTATGAAGCTAAAAAATGCTAAACGTTGGATTGAGGAAACTGAACAACAAGTTTCTAAGCTTGTGGAAGAAAAAAATCGTATTGCGGATGTTAGTAGGATAAGGGGAGATTTTATCGACCGTGAAAAAACAATGTATCCGTTGCAATTCCCAAATTTGTGGCCTAGTAATTAATATTATTTATTATATTATTCCAATTAAAGCAAATCGCAGTCTATATACTAGACAGTTGATGTGACAATTAAGTAGATGTAGGTAGAGTGGTTTGTTTGTATCTGTATCTTTCCTACTTTTTATATCTATATAAAGGTGTGCTCTTATGGTCTAATGCGTATCTTTTTGTTGTATCTGAGTTTGTTCCATCATCAAAATATCAAATGGCAAGAACATGCCGTTGTTGCGGTTATCCTACATTAATACGTGTGTCGAATACAAGCAGAAACCCAGGAAGACAGTTCTATGCTTGTAGTAACAAGGTAATATTATAATATCGAACCCACCTATGTTTTATAATAAGATCTTACTATATGATAACCTTTGCTGTAATATCATTAATACAGATGCTAAACTGTGGCTTTAATGGGTGGGTCGATGAAGACAATGTTGTTGCCAGAATTCAAAGAGATAGAGAACTAAGAAGGCTTCAACTCGAGAATCGAAATTTGAAGATCGTCCTAGTGCTCAGTTGGATGCTTTTTGTAGCCATACTAGTTTATATAGTCTAATTACCATATAACGGTGATGAATTGTGTAATGGTAGTAAAGTAAATCCTTATATGACTTTACTGAACCATCTAGTAGTTTTCCTAATGTGTGTAACGTCGTTGGACTCTAATTTCAATTACTATGTTGTCCTTAAAGATCCAACAGGTAAACATACTTTTGCAATCATGAAGTAAACTTAACCAAAACCTTGAATCCCGTACCAACTAAATAATACATGTCTTGAATAGGAAACACCAAAACCTTTTTTGTAAACTTAACCAAAACCTTGAATCCAGGACCAACTGCTTCATCTCCTATGAACTACACCAAAGATGCAACATAACAGTCGGGGAAAACATTTAGTCAACAACGCAATAATTTGATGAAACAACGAAATACTTTTAACACAAAGGTCATATATCTAATACAAAGCTAATGGGGGGAAAACATTTAAGACAAAGCTAAAGGGGGTAAAACATCCACCGTGTTGACATGTACATGCCATTCACTTTGAGGGGGTACAGCCTGCACCACTTCCGTTTGATATGCAACTCTATATGCAGCCGTAGTGAAATAAATGTTCACCGTATTAAAATCCTCCTATAACATCATATAGGTTCGATACGTAGCCAGGCCGTGACGACATGGAATACCAGAACTCCTAAATTTTCCACAATCACAAGTGTGTTCACGCAGGTTAACAAGATATGTTTTCGTGAAGTCACGGACAAAAAACTCGGTGTTGTATAATTCCGTTACTTCACATGGTTCAGACTTGCGCATTCGTCTATAAAGTATGTTCTCTGCATACGGGGTGAGTTCATGATGAAGTATGCATGAAACAAATCATTAGGAAATTAGCATAAGTCAAAGTATCTTACACACAAATATAATTAAATAATAACGATTAACCTCCTAAAGCACCGCGATCAGCATAAATACGTTGCAGCATGTCAACGAAAGACCAAAGAAGTGATATTATTGGTAAATCTTGCTGAGCTGCAGAGACCCAACGAATCTCATCGGGCATTATTATGGAGAGTATGTTGTAACGAAAAATAGGGAACATCACCCGTGCCCATTTTTCTTGAGAAATACCTTCAAACCATGTCATTATATCTTGGCCCCCGTGTTGGACCAAAACATCTCTAAGTATAGCAAAGTTCGGTTCAAATTGACGTAATTCATAAGCCTTGCAAGTCTGCCAGAAAATATGTGGACATTCTTGGAATATTGGTATTCTATCAACAAAATATTTAAACACACTTTTGCAACAATATCCATGGTAACAGTGTGGGAACACATGAGATAGGGCGACGTCTAAGTGATTGGACAATTTGGTAATGAAAGAAACTTCTCTAGCATTTCTAATGCATTCATGTAGTCTCATAAGGAACCATGTCCACGAATCTAACGATTCTGAGATTCCAAGACCGATTGCTATTGGTAGAGGTTGATGGTTTCCATCTACCGAGACCGCTACGTACATTGTATGGACGTATGGTCCATTCAATGGTAGGCACTCCAGGAAAATGACTGGTAGGGTGGTAGAAAGGAATGTATGTATCTACAAAAAGGTTTACAACAAATGTTAGTAGTATAGAGTTGTGATCATTAGATTAAAAATATGATCAGAATAACAACTTATGACACATCCTACAGCCATAAAACAAAATTCAAATCGTTTCTGGGCATCTTGCTTTATGCTAGTGATTGTATGTGGGTTCGCAATTTGAAGGTTATGGAAGAATAGGGGAAGGCGGGTAAAGCTTTGTTTGTGTTGCTTGGTTGATGTACTCATTTTGGATAATAATTGAAATACAAACTGATTGATTACAAAGTATGGAGATATCCACGTATTTATATCCTACTCATTTCGATTACTGTTGACTACACACCCTATCTATTGCTAAAAACTATAGACAATACACTGCTCCCTATTACAGGACACCATAGAGTACCCTATGGACATGACATTTCACTGCATGGACACTATACGGGCTCCCATGGGCTGCGTTTTCCTCTAGATGGGCTGCGTTTTCCGTATACATAAAATGTCGTTGACAAGACAAGACACTGCTCCCTATTACAGGACAGTGTAGAGTACCCTATGGACATGACATTTCACTGCATTGACACTATACGGGCTCCCATGGGCTGCGTTTTCCTCTAGATGGGCTGCATTTTCCGTATGCAGAAAATATCGTTGACAAGACAAGACACTGCTCCCTATTACAGGACACCATAGAGTACCCTATGGACATGACATTTCACTGCATGGACACTATACGGGCTCCCATGGGCTGCGTTTTCCTCTAGATGGGCTGCGTTTTCCGTATGCAGAAAATATCGTTGACAAGACAAGACACTGCTCCCTATTACAGGACAGTGTAGAGTACCCTATGGACATGACATTTCACTGCATGGACACTATACGGGCTCCCATGGGCTGCGTTTTCCTCTGGATGGGCTGCGAATTCCTTTAGATGGGCTGCGTTTTCCGTATGCAGAAAATATCGTTGACAAGACAAGACACTGATTCCTATTACAGGACACTGTAGAGTACCCTATGGACATGACATTTCACTGCATTTCGCAGTCAAACCCACTTATTTCGTAGTCAAACTAACACATGCGATTTCCCTAATTTCTATATAAATAAATTTTTTCATGTCAACTATCACATCTACACGATCAATCAAATTTAGATATTTTTTTTTGTAAACATGTCTGGTCAATCTCAGAAGTTAAAACGGGTATTGGAAAAACGCAAGTCTCCTTCTACATCAACAACTCCACCTACTATTGATGATAGGATGCTAGAGGAAATGAAAAGAATTCTCCTTCACAGCGCCTCTGAAGTAGACAAACAAATTCAATCAATTGCTGAAGATACAAAATTCTTAGAG
The DNA here is from genome assembly GCA_023525715.1 of Cichorium intybus. Taxonomy (NCBI): domain Eukaryota; kingdom Viridiplantae; phylum Streptophyta; class Magnoliopsida; order Asterales; family Asteraceae; genus Cichorium; species Cichorium intybus. Next base: position 75,076,203 of record CM042017.1, read on the forward strand.
GGTCAACGGAGATTACTTGACGGTAAAAAAAGTTGTATAGCTTCAAAAAAACAAGAAGTAATAGAAGCTGAGAAATGGATTAAGTCAACCAAAGCAAACATTGATCGAGAGATGGATAATGTATTGTCACTTGGTCAAGAAATTACTGAAAAAAAGTTTTGGGTAGCTAATATGAAAAAAAAACTATCCATATGAGTTTCCTGAGTGGCAAATTAAAGATTAGTTTTTCTATTTTGTATTATCAAATATATTTTCTTAAGTATGAATTTCGTAGGTATTAATTATTTCTATTTCAAGGTTGGTATTTAGGGTCTCGGTAGTCATTTGTCGCTTATTGTTTGTATATTAGTACTTATTGTTTGTATCACTTTATGTATCTTAGTACTCTATATATCTTTATATTTAATGGTCACATCAACCCCCTCCCCTGTATTATTATTTCCCACCTACCAACCCATTCTAAATGTTCTATATATACACCTTATTTCACCTTAACATTCTTCACACCAAACCATTATCACTCATCAAAAATATCGTAGCCCAAATATGTCTGCTTCATCCTCAGACCGACAAGGAAAACCTTGGCTCATGCCTGAAGACCTTAGAAAACTAGTTACACAGAAAGAAGAGAAGATTGAATCTCAAAACAAATCTATTAGGCAGCAAAAAAAAAACAGTTGGATGAAATGCAGGAAGAGGTTGTCAAAAAAATAAAATGCGTCAAAAAGACACAACAAGATATCAAACAAGCAACTATCTGGGTGCAAAAACAAAAGGAGGCTGTTGAACACCTGGAGCTGCAAATTAAGGTCAAGGAAATGAAAAGGAAAAACAATTGGGTGATTGCAGAGAAAAAAAATATCCTCTTGATTTCCCAGATTTATATGATAGTAATTAGACGTATTGCGTATGTTTCTCATGTTTCTATTATCATGTAACCTCTTGATTAGGATGTGCTTTTATAATATTTGTCTTTGTTTTTATTTAATATCAGTACTAGATATTACTATATAAACGTTAGCGACAACTTTCTTTACACCTTCAAATGTAAATCTTTCCGACATCAAATAATTTGGTTAATCATGTTTGTGAACACATCTACTAATACACTTCACGTTAAAAAAAAATTCAAGTAAATCGGAGTTCGTATGGAGAAACTACGACCGTTCAAAGTTGGACAAAAATTAATTAAACGTTACCGACAACCTTCTTTAGACCTTCAAAAAGTAAATCTTTCCGACATCATATAATTTGGTTAATCATGTTTGTGAACACATCTACTAATACACTTCACGTTAAAAAAAATTTCAACTAAATCGGAGTTCATATGGACAAACTACGGCCGTTCAAAGTTGGACAAAAAATAAATAAACGTTAGCGACAACCTTCTTTACATCTTCAAAAAGTAAATCTTTCCGACATCAAATAATTTGGTTAATCATGTTTGTGAACACATCTAGTAATACACTTCTCGTTAAAAAACAATTCAACTAAATCAGAGTTCGTATGAACAAACAACGAGGGTTCGAAGTTGGACAAATAATTAATAAACTTTACCGACAACCTTGTTTAGAGGTTCAAAACGAACACTTTCCGACATCAAATTTTTTTTAATCATGTTTGTGAACACATCTACCGATACACTTTACGTTAAAAAAAACTTCAATTCAATCCGAGTTCGTATGAACAAATGACGAGTGTTCAAAGTTGGACAAAAATTATAACTAAACTCATGAACCTCAAGAACATGTGGGAGGGAAATTGAGGAAAACGCAGGGGAAGGGGAGGAAAACGCAGCCAAGCCAGAGGAAAACGCAGCCGAGCTTGAAGATCGCTTGAAGATGGCTTGAAGAGAGGAAAACGCAGAGGGAAGGAGGAAAACGCAGCCGAGGGCTGCGGCCTGCGGTTTGCTTGGTTATTTCGTGGAAAGACCCGATTTTTTGGCTATTTTGAGGAAAACCCCTTAGGGATTAGGCTATTTTAGTCATTTTCTCTTAATTCATTTAGAAATTGGTCTAAATGACATAAGGGCTAAATTGGAAATAAAGGACTAAAAGTGAAAAGTTTATTTTGTAATCTTTAGAAATTTATATCTCAAAATCTAAGAGGAATTGGGAAAACGTTATCAAGGTGACTTTGGTAGTATTTGAGATAATAAAAATATAGGAAAAAGATTCGGGTCATTTGGAGCTATAGCGAAGAAGTTATGATGGATTTAAAATGGCCCAAAAGTGACAAAAAAGACTAAAGGGTCATTTTCAAGGGTTGATATCAGATAATTTATTAAGATTTAGAGCAAAGTCAGTAAGGGAATTTTGTAAAGCGCATTCCCACCTTTCTAAAGATATAAAGTTTGTAACGTTTGGGTATCGTATGAGAAAGATATGACTAGATGAAAAACAGGAAAACAAATAAGGAACCAAAGTTGAAATATTTTTTAAGGCTGGAAAGGAGAGGGTATTTTTGTCATTTGCCAATTAGACCGGCCATTAGTTTTCTTTTCTTGTGGGCTTCGTTTATACCAGTCGTGTAAAACAAAAACAAGAAACATTGAGTGGAGTCGGAACATTCACGCACACACACCTTCACTCGATTCTTGTGTGTGTGAAAACGAGATCGAGAAAGAGAGAGTAAGAAAGCGATCGAGAGAGGGAAAGGGCGGACCAAGAAGCGATTTTGGTATGCGGTCTTCGAGCAGGTGAGCGGGGAGAAGGACTGCAGTGGGAGTCGCGAAGAAGACGAAGCAGCAGTGCTGCCTCCGCGTTTTTCCGGTGAGGCGCGACCTCAGTGACCGGCGGCGACGGTGTTGCTAGCCGGAGGAGACAACAATTCTTGCAGTCAGGTCCAACAGCAGGAGGGAGAGAGATCGGAGACTGTGGTGGTCGGGGCTGCAACCCTCGCTGCTGGTGCGCATTTTTCTGGCTGAATCGCCGCTGCCAGCGCCATTTCTCCAGAAAGTCGCGGTGCTGGTGGTCGGCGGTAGCAAGGGGGTGAGCTAAGGAACCTTTCCCACTTGCCAATTTCATGTTTAAGCTACTAAAATTTCTGATTTTTTGGGTTCTTGGACAGAAAATCGAAAAGGGTTTAATCTGATTTTGAAAACCCTAGATGTTAAAGCTGAAATTTGGTTCATGCATGTTAAAATTGAGCTGAGATTGTGACTGCATGGAATTACGGGAAGCTATTACATGCATCAAATACTCAATGCATGACGGATTTGAAGTTGGTTTTCGATTCTTAATCCACTATGGGTTCAAAAACATAAAGATTGGTAAGTTTTGAATATTTGGCTTGAGATTCTTTGATGCATATCAGAATTTTCAGAAAACTTAAGTGGGGTGAAGTTATTCCTTTGGTGTATGTTGGAATTACAATGAGATCTTTTATGCATGTCAAAATTGAAACTTGGTTTTCTGATTTATGTTTCTTTATGAGTTCAAGAACACGCAAGAAGCTGTAGATGTTTGGGGTTGACGTAGATTTTTGTTGAATACATGGATTTTTCTTAGTAGTTCATTAAATATGTGGATATTACTTTGTTAAGAAATGGGAATTTGAGAATGAGAATAAAGGAATGGAACCATGGATTCCATCACTTGATGAAAGTTAGTTATTTGACCGTGAATGAGTCATGTTGTATAATAAAAGACACTTAAAGGTAAAATGTTAAAACAATGGACAAATAATTAAACGAGACACTTATGAGATGTTGGGGACACCTTGGTTATAACTTGAAGGAAAGTGTTAATGTGTTTGACGGTTTCTATTTTTAAAAACTTTATTCGTTGAAGTTTGTCAAAATGCCATAAATGGGTAAATAAAAATATGTCTTAACATCTAACTATTGAGATAAACTTAGGAAGATGCAAACATATTAGGAAGTTATTGAAATAACATTGTAGAACCCGAAAATAGCATTTTTGGGTCAAGTGGGACAAAAAGCGTAAAATTTGTCCAAAATAGTTATGATGCTTTGAGAATCATACTTAGGCATTAGTATGTAATTAGATAATATTTAGCAATAACTCAAGAATGATTAGAAGAATGGTGAATGATCGGTTGTCTAATAAGTTCTAATATTCTATTAAAATTAATAGAGATTGAAGGACGCTTGGAAGCAATGAAAGGCTAGAGTTATGGGGATTAGTGTAGCTAGACGTACCTAGCTACTAAGGTGAGTACATGTGGTTTTTTTTCCCACTACGGGGTACATGGCAAATTATTGATAAAGCTTTTATGTGATGTTTTTGAATATTAATGATATGCAAATCATTCTAGTTATGGTATGATTATGAAAGTTTTATAAGATGAATTTGAAAGAACGTTTGGCAATCAAGCCATAATGATATGAAAGTATGTTTTGGCATCAAGCCATAATGATTTGAAAGTATGTTTTGGCATCAAGCCATAATGATTTGAAAGTGAGTTTTGGCATCAAGCCATAATGATTTGAAAGTATGTTTTGGCATCAAGCCATAATGATATGAAAGTATGTTTTGGCATCAAGCCATAAAGTTATGAATAAAAGTTTTGATGACTAGCAATGTTATTTTATGAATGACTGGTATTTGATGCAAACAAAGAAATGCAATACAAAAGTAATGAGTATGAAAAGATAATGTTTGGCCCGGGTAATGATGTTCCCCAAGGGGACTATAGAGGAATATACTGGGACGGTACCACTCCCTTTGCGAAGTAGATGTCCTAAGCTAATGAGGCCAGGATGGACTGATCAAGTTCTCTTCATTTTGGTATAGACTTGGGGTATCACCAAGAGTGATTAATGCCTTAAGTATAAAAATGCAAGCATGTTGAGATACGAGTCAAAGCATGTGATAAGATTCTGAGATGGTTTGATTATGTTCTTACCATCTCAGTATAGACTTGGGGTATCACCAAGAGTGATTAAGGCCCTAAGTATAAAAATACAATTGTGTTAAGATACCAGTCAAGCTAAAGGAAAGAAAAAGAAAAGTTTTACGTTAGTTGCTTTTTTTATTTGATTTATTTGAAAGACTTTGAAAGTAAAATACCTTTACATGTTGTTACAAAAGGTTCGACAACAAGTGTCATTATATGATTGGTTTATAAAGGTTTTGAAAATGACTAAGTTATGATTATAAATGTTTTGTGTCCAAACCCATGTAGGTCACGAGACGTTTTGTCTTACGTATTTATTTTATGCCATGTATCACAGGTTCTAGACACGAGTGATTGAAACAAGTAGATGACCCGAAGAAATTGAGATTTTAGAAGGAGTGTGCTTTGGCCGATGTAACGGTTCGTATCCTAACTTGCTTTCTATGGTGTAGTATGATATGGAGTTGTAACCCCCAAGTTGTTTAAACATTTTTAAAACTTAAATGTTTTTGTTGGGACCGAAATTTTAAGACGTGATTTGACGTCATGAGAAAAGTTTTTAAAAGTTGACATTTTGTCACGTAATGTTTTTATAAAATATTACACTTCTCAAAGTGTATCAAAGATCGGGGCGTTACAAGTTGGTATCAGAGCCATAGTTTAAGCGATTTAGGTGTCGAGACTCGAACCTACACTTAAATTGTGTGAGACTTTAGTGAGAATACAAATATAAGATAAGACCGTAAGCAAGAAGGCTAAGGCCATGATAAGATGCATCGTAAGATAGGTTGACGAACCTAAGAACCTAAGATAGGTTGTAGACCTATAGGATGATTAGACTGCTGAGTCTTAAGATAATGCTCCACTGTTAGGGAATTATGTGTTTATTTTTATAATTGTTTATAGCTATGCAAGTATTTGTTTATGAGCCTTAAGATTCCCTAATACATGTTAACAATATAATATATTGTTGTGAAGTATGTTATCCTGAATCAGTGGACCATGAGACTTAGTGGTAATGCCAAAATCAAATATGTGTAGGTGGTTATGATAATATGGGCCCGTATTATCATAATCACAGGATATGTATATGAGATTGGTGGAATCACGAAGGAATCATGAGAATCTGGTAGGGGATACATGTATAAAGTAGTAAAGATGAGATAAAAAGTTTAAATGACATAGGATTGTTATATCTATGTAATAATATTAAATATGACTAAAAGTATGAAGGATAATATAGTGGGTATGTACCACCTAGCCTAAATACCTAAAATGAACAGATATGACATCTGATATGCTTTATACAGATTAATTAGCGCTATAAGTATACTTATCAAAATAAGATGAAGTATGAATGAGAAAATTTAAGGAAGTGTGATGAGTATGTGCCACCCAAATGGGAATTGCGAAGCAGATTACCTGAGATGTAGATAAAGAGCTGGGTTTTGTCATTTAGACACAAACCATATGGTTATGTGAAATAAGTAGAGAAGGAAGATTGAAGGTGGCTAGAAAAGAAAAGTAAAATGCCTAATAAATGCAAAGAACCCAAGAGGATAATATAAGCTAAAGATAGAAATTAGCAACATAATCAAGAAGTGGGAAGTTTTGACACCCAAACTCGAATGAGTACCATAAGTGAAAGTATCTAAAGGCTGGGCGAATGAATGAGTCATAAGCATGGTGACTTGATAAGCAAAGATGACAAGAAGAATCGTTGAATTCTGAAGATCGAGAAGGAAATTGATCAATGCGAAGCTTATGCATCATCAAGCTCAGAAAAATAAAGGTATGTCGCATCTCCTCATGTGACTCTTGGGATCAAGAAGTTGCTAGGATTCTAAATTTCTTCATATGCATATTAGCAATTGATGGTCACTACTGGTAAGTGACTGGCATGATGGCATGATGACATGATCATCTAATGGTTGATGATAAATGTTCAAGATGTAAGTTGATAAGCTCACAACTTACGACACGCATCGTATCTGTCTTTAGATTAGTAAGATTATTATGGTAGCTAAGTTGGAATTAGCTCAAGAATTTGATACTTAGAAAAGTTCTTTATGGACGGTGATGAAGCAACTGTTTCATCATCAGGAGATGATTATCACAAAGGTGATATTTTATTGGAAAGATTAATTGATTCAAATGACATGGTAGACTCATGTCATCCTGTGTGGAGTTAGTTAAGAATGAATGGAAATAGTTAAGAATGAAGGTTATTATGAGATTTTGAAATGTAAGAATTGACAAAAGGAAATAGAGTATTAATATGTAAGAATCATGTAAAGAGTTGGACCTTAAACGAAAAAGCCCTTCATTTTTGTTTAAGGGGTAGATGGGAAGACCTAGGATGGTTGGTTTTATGAATGATCATGTGATGGATTAGTGCACGTGCAAGTATAAAGACTTGATGAATGGAATGCAGCAGAAGAACAGGAGATGACGAAAGTCATGATAGGATACTTTGAAGCACATATGTCATCAATGAGATGATGCAGAGGATTGGATCCTAATGTGGAAGCATGATTGTCGCACGAGCCACGTGAGTATTTCATGTCTAGAGGTCGAGTCGACCGTGATCATGGATTAGAAATTGATTGTCGGCTGTTGCTGACTTTAGAAGACTGAAATGTCCGAGTGAAGTTCTCGATCATCTTGGATGCATCTAGAAGATGGAAGCGTGCTTGGAGATGTTGAAAGTCAAGTAGCTGCAAATCCCCGAAATGCAAAAGTCATAGTCAGTGATTGAACTGATGGTACACGTGGAATGAAAGGAAACAGATGATTCTCTAATCATCTATAGTAACATTACTGCGGTAATGCAAGAAACATGATGGCCAATTGGAATGGTCAAAAGAAATTTGGAATTTAGTAAAGTTCAACGACTAAATGAGTTAATGATGAAAGTAGGTAAGCGATATGTGTACCATAATGAACTACTATTATGGTATGGACAACCTAGCAGTCAAAGTCACTTACGAAGAAAGGATTCAAATGAAAGAAAGAATCACAGAGATAAAAGTCTTATGACTGACAGCTAAGTAGGAATGACAAAGTAGAATGCTACTTTAGGTGCAGTGACAAGAAATAAATGAATGGAGTATAAGTTGACTTTTGGGAAAAAGTCAAACTTGCTATGACATATAAAGTAAAAGCTAACAAGGTATTCTAATGAAGGTACATCTTAGTGATAACGAGTTAAATAAAGTAAGCACGCGAAATGAAATTTAGTAACATCAAGGAATAAATACCTAAAGTACTTTACAAAACAATGAAGACAAGAATACCCATATTATGGACTTAGTAAGGTGTCCTAATTTTACGTTTGATTATGTATTTATAAGCTAATTATATCCCACATTAGTGATTCCGAGGACGGAATCCGTTTAAGGGGTAGATAATCGTGACAACCGAAAGTTTTTACGTGTATAAGGTATGATTTGACGTGTAAACGTATCATGGAAGGTCATATAAGGTGAAAGTATGGAATTTTATGGGTTAAGAATATTAAGTCAATATGATACATTAATTCATTTAGAAATTGGTCTAAATGACATAAGGGTTAAATTGGAAATAAATGACTAAAAGTGAAAAGTTTATTGTGCAATCTTTAGAAATTTATATCTCAAAATCTAAGAGGAATTGGGAAAAAGTTATCAAGGTGACTTTGGTAATATTTGAGATAATAAAAATATAGGAAAAAGATTCGGGTCATTTGGAGCTATAGCGAAGAAGTTATGATGGATTTAAAATGGCCCAAAAGTGACAAAAAAGACCAAATGGTCATTTTCAAGGGTTGATATCAGAAAATTTATTAAGATTTAGAGCAAAGTCAGTAAGGGAATGTTGTAAAGCGCATTCCCACCTTTCTAAAGTTATAAAGTTTGTAACGTTTGGGTATCGTAGGAGAAAGATATGACTAGATGAAAAACAGGAAAAAATAAGGAACCAAAGTTGAAATATTTTCTAAGGCTGGAAAGGAGGGGGTATTTTTGTCATTTGCCAATTAGACCAGCCATTAGTTTTCTTTTCCTGTGGGCTTCGTTTATACCAGTCGCGTAAAACAAAAACAAGAAACATTGAGTGGAGTCGGAACATTCACGCACACACACCTTCACTCGATTCTTGTGTGTGTGAAAACGAGATCGAGAAAGAGAGAGTAAGAAAGCGATCGAGAGAGGGAAAGGGCAGACCAAGTAGCGATTTTGGTATGCGGTCTTCGAGCAGGTGAGCGGGGAGAAAGACGGCAGTGGGAGTCGCGAAGAAGACGAAGCAACATTGCTGCCTCCACGTTTTTCCGGTGAGGCGCAACCTCAGTGACTGGCGGCGACGGTGTTGCTAGCCGGAGGAGACAACAATTCTTGCAGTCAGGTCCAACAGCAGGAGGGAGAGAGATCGGAGATTGTGGTGGTCGGGGCTGCAACCCTGGCTGCGGGTGCGCATTTTTCTGGCTGAATCGCCGCTGCCAGCGCCATTTCTCCAGAAAGTCGCGGTGCTGGTGGTCGGCGGTAGCAAGGGGGTGAGCTAAGGAACCTTTCCCACTTGCCAATTTCATGTTTAAGATACTAAAATTTCTGATTTTTTGGGTTCTTGGACAGAAAATCGAAAAGGGTTTAATCTGATTTTGAAAACCCTAGATGTTAAAGCTGAAATTTGGTTCATGCATGTTAAAATTGAGCTGAGATTGTGACTGCATGGAATTACGGGAAGCTATTACATGCATCAAATACTCAATGCATGACGGATTTGAAGTTGGTTTTCGATTCTTAATCCACTATGGGTTCAAAAACATAAAGATTGGTAAGTTTTGAATATTTGGCTTGAGATTCTTTGATGCATATAAGAATTTTCAGAAATCTTAAGTGGGGTGAAGTTATTCCTTTGGTGTATGTTGGAATTACAATGAGATCTTTTATGCATGTCAAAATTGAAACTTGATTTTCTAATTTATGTTTCTTTATCAGTTCAAGAACACGCAAGAAGTTGTAGATGTTTGGGGTTGACGTAAATTTTTGTTGAATACTTGGATTTTTCTTAGTAGTTCATTAAATATATGGATATTACTTTGTTAAGAAATAGGAATTTGAGAATGAGAATAAAGGAATGGAATCATGGATTCCATCACTTGATGAAAGTTAGTTATTTGACCGTGAATGAGTCATGTTGTATAATAAAAGACACTTAAAGGTAAAATGTTAAAAAGGGACAAATAATTAAACGGGACGACACTTATGAGATGTTGGGGACACCTTGGTGATAACTTGAAGGAAAGTGTTAATGTTTTTGACGGTTTCTATTTTTAGAAACTTTATTCGTTGAAGTTTGTCAAAATGCCATAAATGGGTAAATAAAAATATGTCTTAACATCTAACTATTGAGATAAGCTTAGGAAGATGTAAAAATATTAGGAAGTTATTGAAATAACATTGTAGAACCCGAAAATAGCATTTTTTGGTCAAGTGGGACAAAAAGCGTAAAATTTGTCCAAAATAGTTATGATGCTTTGAGAATCATACTTAGTCATTAGTATGTATTAGATAATATTTAGCAATTGTAAGACTAAATTATGAACAAAGGCTAACAACGAGAACACAAGTATTTAAGTATTCAATCAGTCGAATGATTTGTATTCAAAGTAAAAAGGATGGTGCTCCAAGTCTTTTAATGACGAGCAACTATTAAGAGCATTACAATGAATATGCGACTGATTAAGAGAGTACGTACTAACAATCTAGGGCTAATGGTGTTTATATACTAAGATCTAATTGGATAAACACGTAATCCAGTTAGTTACAGATAAGCATAAAAACCCTAAGCATTATTACTACAAAAGATAAGTATAAAATTTAAACAGTCTTCTGATAAGCACGTAGACTTCGTATCAGCATCCACTTCGCATACACCAAAAGCTTCGGACATAAATATAGGTACTTCGGATATTAAATCTCATCACAATTAGAATCCTAACATTCTCCCCCTTTGTGGTGAAGATGCCAGGTATCCGAAGTCTCTAACATAAGAAAGGCTTTGCTCAATTCCCTCCGAACTTGTAACCACCACTTCAGATGAGTACATAACTCTTGCTTCGCATCATCTGAATTTTCATTATTCACCATCACTCTCGCTATCATTCCTACCAAAAAAGTTGAAGGAAACTTTTCCTTTTCATCCATACCGAAGAACAGCATTTTTAATGCTCCTTTCTTCGACAATCTTCCTTTGTAGACAACTCCCCAAGGCTTCTGAAAAATCTTCCCATAACTAATCGGTTGGATTAGGTGTCTAAGCCATGACTTATAATTGTATTTATCTTGTTAATTGAAGCAAAGTCCATTTGGGTTGCCCTCATAGCTGGAGGATTGATGTAGAATTCAGTAGAGAGAAAGGTTAATTTATTAACTGTTTAATAAATCAATAGAAATAAATAAATAGTTTATTAATATATTTAAGTGTTAATATATTAATTAGAAACTGTAATATTTAATTAGAAATTAATCTAGAATTAACTGGATTTAATTTGGGGATTAAATTAATTAATTAAAAGTGCAGGGACTGGTTTGTATTTATTCAATAGTTGAATAACTGGCAAGCCAGTTGCCAGGGGCCAAAAGTGGCGCCAACTATGGAGGCTTCTCCAAATGTGGTGAAACCCTAATTAGGGTTTAGGGGATCTGGTCCAACTGGTCAACAGGCTTGCCCACTTTGGAGGCTCTTCTAGGGTTTCAGCTGTAACCCTAGGAGGCTATAAAAGGAACCCCCTGGCACCCCAAAAACCTGCGCCTCCCTCTACTCTCTGGAACTCTGCTGGATTCTCTCCTCCTTGCTTTGGGTGTGACTTCATTTGAGGCAGGATCTCTTTGCTGCTAGCTTCAAGAACAAGATCAAAAGGTTGGTAATTCTTATTTTGATCTTTAGAAATAATTGTTGGCCTTAGGAGTTTGTTTATGTTCATAAGATAGAAAACATAGATCCTTCATTAGGTTGCATGTGAACTTAGGGTTTCTAGTTCATTGTTTGTGCAAAACCTTACAGTGGTATCAGAGCTATGCTTGTTTTTCTATATGAATTGCTATAACTGTTTGAGCCATGGGTGTTTTTGTGAAAAATACCCCTTGGATGAGGCTTTGATCGATTTCAATGCTAGGGTTTCCTAACCCTAGCCACCCCCCTTTGGTCCCCCCCCCCCCCCTTTTGCTTGCCTTGGTTAGTATGTTGTTATTTTTGGTAATTGGATTTATAAAATAACTAGAACACTTAAACCCATGCTTGCAATTTTCGATCCACTAGGGTTTTAAGATAGGTAAATTAATTTGTGTTATCTATCTTAGATTTAATTAATTTAATTGATTGTTAATTAAAAGATAAATTAAATCACCTTGAGATTTAATATTAAATTTTCGAAATATATATATTAATTTGCGAAAATTAGTAATAAATTAAATCTAAAATATTTTAATGAGATTAAAATACATCTTATATATTTATTATTAAAAGTTAATATTTATATATAAGATTAAACTGGTTAGTCTTACCATTAGTAGGTCTCATTCACAAAACTGTCCTATAAATAGGGTATAAGGCGACTGCCTATAAAATGGTAGTCTAATGGGTCTCCACTCTTACCCACCGCTCTCCTGGTCAATCGAGTGTCGTTAGCCGAACGGGTTTGATAAAACCGCTAAGCCTCTTAAAAGTATAATGCTATAATTGAAAGTACTAGAACCTTGAACAAATCTCAATCTAGTTACTTTAGGTTAAAAATGTGAATTGGTGCTAATCCATGGAATTGCACATTGCACTTTGTGGAACGTTGGTGGAGCGTGTGTGGTTTACCGGCACGCCAACTGGGGTCCGCAAAGAGTCGCAATGGGTTTCTCGATTTTGCCATTATTGACGGAGCGTGTGTGGTTAACCGGCACGTCAATTAGAGATGGTAATTGATTTCGAGAGTACCAAGCTAATTCGCATGGTTATTCACACCCGGTTTGTGATCCTCGGTATCCCAGTCACAAACAGTGGGGCATTCCCAAGATTGAAACATGCTATCGAACAGTTCGATAAATCTCAAAAGAAACTAGGAATTCCATTATAATTTGATTATGTTTCCGAAGTGGAATTGGCTAAATCGTCATTCGCCTACCTTATAAAATTTACAATAAAGATTACGGCATCCCTCCTCGATATTGTAAATTGTTATTGTAGGATCCTAGCCTTATATTTGTTCTTGGGTGAATATAAGGATTATTTATTAAATGTCTAATTAAAAACTATCTTCTTCTTGATAGATGTCTTCTGACCAAACCGCCCCCCACTCAAACTCCGGTAATGTCACCTCGATCTTGTCATTGTGCTCCAAAGTGACGTTGGACGACAATAACTACAATGATTGGATCTGTAACATCAAAATGGCTATAAGGTTTGAACACAAAGACTATATTCTATATCTAATAACTCATATTCTTCCTATTCTTGGGTCTTTGATACCGGATGTGGTTTTCATATCTGTTCTGATTTGTAGGGCCTAAAGGAAAGTAGGGAGCTGGAGCACGGTAGATTGAACTTGGTCATGGGCAATAGGCGAACGTCACTGTTACCAAGATCGGTGTCTATAGACTAGTGCTTAGCAGTGGAGTTAGTTTAGATTTACATAATTGTTGCTATTCGCCTGATATGGCTAGAAACATAATTTCATTTCATGCATTGTTCAAACAAGGCTTTTATTATACTTTTGATAAATTGAATGGTTCAATTTCAGTTTTTAAAAATGATGTTTTTATATTTAATGCTATGCCTTGTGATGGAGTGTATGAGACTATTATGTGTGTTGATAATTATGGTAAAAATGTGTTATATATTGATTCTTCGGACGGTATAGAAAAGGTGTGTTTGTGGCACTGTCACCTTGGCCATATTAATAAGAAACGCATCGCCCAACTCCAAAAGGATGGAGTGTTGGAATCATTCGACCTTAAATCGGATGATGTATGCGAGTCTTGTTTACTTGACAAGATGACAAAATCACCATTCAAAGGTTCCTTTGAAAGAGGTGAAGGTTTGGTGGATGTCATACACACAGATGTGTGTGGTCCCTTCAGAACAACCACAAAAGATGGCACGCGGTTCTATGTGACCTTTACTGATGATTTTAGTAGAGATGGGTATATCTACTTAATCAAGCACAAATCATATACCTTTGAAAAGTTCAAAGAGTTTAAAAACGAAGTAGAAAATCAACTGGGTAGAAAGATAAAGATGCTTAGATCCGGCAGAGGCGGTGAGTATCTTAGTATCGAGTTTCTCGATTATCTTAAGGAATGTGGAATTGTTTCACAGTTATCGCCTCCAAGAACACCACAGTTGAACGGTGTTGCTGAAAGGCGGAACCGAACCTTATTGGACATGGTTCGTTCCATGATGAATCGAGCTTCGCTTCCAATCCATTTCTGGGGGTATGCCTTAGAGACTGCCGCCCATATCCTTAACCTTGTCCCAACCAAGAAGGTTGCTAAGACACCTCATGAGATGTGGACGGGGAAAGCTCCCTCGTTGGCACACATCAAAGTCTGGGGTTGTGAGGCTTTCGTAAGACGAGAGACTCAAGACAAACTCGCAGAAAGAAGTGAGAGGTGTTATTTCATCGGATACCCGAAACAATCATTTGGATACTTGTTCTACAGACCAAACGAGGTCGTGGTTTTTGTAGCCAGACGAGGAGTCTTTCGAGAGAAAGAGTTCATTTCCAAAGAGGACAGTGGGAGCACTGTTGACCTTGAAGAAATTCAGGAAATATCCGATGAAACAACCTTAGGAGAAACTGGCCACCAACATGAGGAAGAGGTTCCTGTTGGACCAACTGACATCTCATTTCCCCTTAGGCGTTCGGGTAGAGTTAGCATGCCACCCGAGTTTTATGGTTTCTATATAACTACGGATGGTGATACGTTTGTCAGTGATCGTACACTAACAAATTTGGATGAACCAGCTAACTACCGCGAAGCAATGGCGGGCCCCGAGTCTGCCAAATGGAAAGAGGCAATGGATAGTGAGATTAAGTCCATGTATGACAATCAAGTTTGGAACTTGGTTGACAATGTGTCGGGTCGTAAGACAGTCGGGTGCAAGTGGATCTTCAAGAAGAAGACCGACATGGATGGTAAAGTACACACTTATAAAGCTCGGCTGGTCGCAAAAGGATTCACTCAAACCCCGGGGTTGACTATGATGAAACCTTCTCACCAGTAGCCAAGATTAAGTCAATTAGGATAATGCTTGCCATAGCTGTATTTCATGATTATTAAATTTGGCAGATGGATGTCAAAACCGCTTTTCTTAACGGGAAACTGACTGAGGATGTTTACATGAATCAGCCAGAAGGTTTTGTAGACACGAAGCATCCTGATAAAGTGTATAAGCTTGAGAGATCAATCTACGGATTGAAACAAGCTTCTCGCATCTGGAATCTTTGTTTCCATGAGAAAGTCAAAGAGTTTGGTTTCTCTAGAAGTGAAGATGAGTCCTGTGTATATGTCAAGGCTAGTGGGAGTATAGTCACTTTTCTGGTGATGTATGTTGATGACATACTGCTCATGGGAAACGACGTTCCGACCTTGCAAGATGTAAAGTCTTGGCTCGGGAAGTGTTTCGCCATGAAAAACCTTGGAGAAGCTGCTTATATTCTCGGGATAAGGATACTAAGAGATAGAAAGAAAAAGTTAATAGGTCTGAGTTAGTGTACATACTTGGAAAAGGTACTAAAGAGGTTTATTATGGAAAATTCCAAGAAGGGAGAGCTACCTATCCAAAGTAATGCCAAGTTGAGTAAGACTCAAAGCCCGAGTACGGATGAGGAAATAGCTGAGATGAGTCGGGTACCTTATGCTTCGGCAGTAGGGGCGATCATGTATGCTATGACATGTACTCGTCCCGACGTATCCTTTGCATTGAGCATGGTTAGTCGGTACCAGGGTAATCCTGGAAGGGCACACTGGATAGCGGTTAAGAACATACTCAAGTATCTGCGAAGGACAAAGAACATGGTGTTAGTCCTTGGTGGCAGTGATGACTTGAAAGTAAGTGGATATACAGATGCCAGCTTCCAGACAGATAGAGACAGCGGTCGGTCTCAGTTGGGCTGGGTATTTCTTCTGAACGGTGGAACGGTCACATGGAAAAGTTCCAAGCAAGAGACGGTGGCTGATTCAACGTGCGAATCAGAGTACATAGCAGCAAGTGAAGCGTCTAAGGAAGCGGCTTGGCTAAAGAACTTTATCGGTGACCTTGGAGTTGTCCCGAGCATTCAGGAGCCGATGGAACTATTCTACAATAATGAAGGAGCGGTCGCTTTGACAAAGGAACCACGAGATCATGGAAAGTCCAGACATATCGACAGAAAGTATCATTACATTCGACATCAGGTAGAAGAAGGTCACCTCTTGGTTAAGAGGGTATCATCAGAAGACAATCCTGCAGATCCTTTGACTAAGGCTCTGAGTAGGATCAAGCACAATCAGCATGCTCGGAGCATCGGACTGAAGGATGATATTAGTTTTAGCAATTAGATATGTTTTGAAACTTGTAACAGTATAAATGTAATTGACTTGGTGATTTTATAATGTAGAATTATAAATGAGTATTGTTTACTGCCTTTGTCAATTGTTTATTATTGTGTTTCAATTTTGCATGTTTAAACTTCCTGATTAATTAGATTATTCAAAACTCCACAGTCGATCATACTGTTAGGGAGTAAGTATGAACGAAGACTGTAATGAATCGGTTGTAGATTATCTAAGGAGTTAGACATTGCAGTAAGACTGCTACAACGTTCATGAGTACTTAGAGAATAGAGATTTGAGTATTGGATAAACCCGCACTTAACAGATTGCTTCATGGATTACATCACGAGCAATGTTAAGACGATAATATCCTTTGATCTTTAAGTGAAGAGATATGATCTGTAATTTGCAAGGCAGTTGCTCATTGATAATGCGAAAACGCACCGGTAACTCGGTGTTATAAAACGCATTGTTGTGAGTATTCTGACTAGTAAAAGGTATGGACATATAAGTCGAAACTTATCCGTCCCCTGACCCGATGGGAAACAGATATCTGTGGGCCTCTCGATGATTTTGAAGTTGACTGAAAGTGTTGGCCGACCGGGACTGAATTGATGTGTTCAATTAGCAGTCTTAAAGTCATAAGCAAATCAGAAATCGAGAAACAGAGTATCGGACCGAGATTGATCTTAATCCATGTCTTGAGTCTGAAAATATCTTGTTGGACGGAGGATCATCTGATCACTTATCTTTGGACAGAACTGACTGGGTCAAAGTTCAGGAACAGTTTCTAGGAAACTGATATTAATCAGAAGGTAAATGGACAATTAAAGTCATAGACTTATCCAAGTAGGAGACTATTGGATTAGGTGTCTAAGCCATGACTTATAATTGTATTTATCTTGTTCATTGAAGCAAAGTCCATTTGGGTTTCGCTCACAGCTGAAGGATTGATGTAGAATTCACTAGCGAGAAAGGTTGATTTATTAACTGTTTAATAAATCAATAGAAATACATAAATAGTTTATTAATATATTTAAGTGTTAATATATTAATTAGAAACTGTAATAATTAATTAGAAATTAATCTAGAATTAATTGAATTTAATTTGGGGATTAAATTAATTAATTAAAAGTATAGGGACTGGTTTGTATTTATTCAATAGTTGAATAACTGGCAAGCCAGTTGCCAGGGGCCAAAGCGCCAACTATGGAGGCTTCTCCATATGTGGCGAAACCCTAATTAGGGTTTAGGGGATCTGGTCCAACTGGTCAACAGGCTTGCCCACTTTGGAGGCTCCTCTAGGGTTTCAGCTGTAACCCTAAGAAGCTATAAAAGGAACCCCCTGGCACCCCAAAAACCTGTGCCTCCCTCTACTCTCTGGAACTCTGCTGGATTCTCTCCTCCTTGCTTTGGGTGTGACTTCATTTGAGGCAGGATCTCTTTGCTGCTAGATTCAAGAACAAGATCAAAAGGTTGGTAATTCTTATTTTTATATTTAGAAATAATTGTTGGCCTTAGGATTTTGTTATATGTTCATAAGATAGAAAAACATAGATCCTTCATTAGGTTGCATGTGAACTTAGGGTTTCTAGTTCATTGTTTGTGCAAAACCTTACATAATCTTGGTAATTCCAGCAAGCTCCTTGTTTGCAACTGGAACCGATTGCTTAAAAAGTTTTGCAATTTCATAATCGTATAGTGCGAAGTTTCTCAGATAAGAACCCATGAATCTCCCAATGATCCTCTGACCTCTTGTAAGACCAACCTACTGTGATATTCTCGTTTGTTTCAGGCTGTAGAATCTTTCAACAAGTACTACGAAGTCGTTTGGGTTCATAAGGGGAAAATCAGCAACAGTGAAAGAGCTTTCTATTTTCTGTTCTCCTCTTCGGACGTGATAAGTGAAGTTTTGATATAACTCTTCAAAAAGTGGTCCGGTCTCTATTCGATCAATCCCAACAATCTTTAAGCAAGACCAGACATCGGTTTGATCAGCAGCAAGGTTCGCATGAAACCTTAGTTTCTGTTCTTGGAATTTTTTCTTTTCAGCCTGATCAAATTCAATGTCATAGACATTAGCAGTGAAAAGCTTCGGATTGAATGGGATGTCTAGCTGTTGCTCTGTTGTATTTCCATCACTGTAAGACACAAGTGGTACTCTATCAAAGACTTCCACTATGGAAAATACCAGTGTCATGGTTTCGTAGGTCCAAATCTTGTTAACTGGACCCAAAGCTTCTTTGTTTCCAGCCCTTTCTCTAGACACTGCATACATATGCCTCAGCTTTTCGTACTCTTCGGCCTTTTGCTTCTTCTCCTCAGACTTGGTTAATTCTTGAACAATTTTCTTACCCTTGTCGACCGAAGGGCCAGTCTCTAGAGGGACTTGAGAAGTTGTTGTTTTTGTTGATATAGAAGAATGTGCAGAACTTGCTCCAATTTTGATTCCACCAGAGAATCTTTTTATGAGGCTGGAGGTGGATTCGGTTGTAATTGGTGTTGTTGTGATGATTGTTGCCGAAGATGGTGCGGAAGTGAATCCGAAAAATGGTTTTGTTGTTGGACCAGCGGTGGTTGATATTTGAGTAAGTGGTGCGAGGGTTGTGATTGTTGTTGTTGGTGCGAAGGTGACGCGTGTTTGTTTGGTTAGTCGAGGCCCTTCTCCCCCTCGTGACGAAGCACGGAGGGCTTCGGAGCACCCGGTAATCGACTGGCAAGCGCAAGAAGCGGTGCTATATCCTTTCGGATGGAGTCGGTAGTTTGAGAGACCAAAATTTGCATTTGCTAGTCACTGATTTTCTTCGCTTCTCTATATGCTTTTAACTCTTGCACCTGTGGTTCATATTCCAAAATTGTTTTCTTCGCGTCATCAACATCTTTCCTTAAACTTGTTAGCTGGACATCAAACTCCTCAGCTACTTGCTTTGAAAGATTCTCAACCGAAGTAGATAGAGAAGTAAGCTTAGCTTGAACTTTTGTATGGGCAGAATTTAGGTTGGTGACAACTTCGGTGAGTTTGGCATTGTGGTGATCTTGAACCGATTGAGACTTCTCTTCAACTATCCTTTCAACTTCCTTGCATCTCAGGTCAACCTTTTCCAAAATATCCCTCATCACCTGTTTAACGTTTGTTTCCATGACCTTTACTGCCTCATCAATCTTCTTATACACTTTCTTGGTGATGGTTTCCTCGAAGGACGTAAGCGATTCCGCCAAGTGATCAGTAGAGACCCCAGACCCTTTGTCCGAAGTGAATGTGGTCTGGGCCCTGATCAGAACATTTAATTTCGCATTGAGTTGGCGAAATTGCTTCATTGACACCAGGCTCGTGTCTGGTTCGTCATCATCTTCATCTTGAATATTTATTGGGGCTGTCTCGAAATAATCCTCCTCCCCTTTTTCAGTGTCCTCGGAGGGGGAATCAGCCAAATCGTCCATGAAGAATGAATGAATTGGAGGTGGGACTTCTATTGTTGTGGTGAAAATGGGTGTAGTATTCTTTGTTGGATTAGATGGTGGATTGGTGGCAGTGTGAGTACCCGATGTGAGACTTGTGTCCACATCAGATGTGTGCACAGGGGTCTCAGTATGGCTTGTCTCCACATTAGATGTTTCGACAGTGGTCATATGTGCAGTTACCATCGGATTCTCAATTGAAGAAACAAAGGGATCAGTGGGTGGTACCATAGTAGTAGTTGTTTCTGTTGAGGATGGTGGAATGGTGGTAGCCTCCTGATGAGATTGTTCTTCCTCTTCGTCTTCTTCTTCTTCCTCTTCGGATCGAGGTGTTGGTGGCCATGAAGATTGAGCGGTCTTCTTCTTAGATGGCTTCACCGCTTGAGTTTTCTTCCTAGTTTTTGACTTTTTTGCTGGGGCTTCGGATGGTTCGGTTGTTCCCTTTCGTTTTCCACCCTTGGCCTTAGGAAGCTCGGATTCTATTACTCGTGTAAAAACCCTGAGGGGTGTGGGTGTCGTGATTGTCTTGCGGTACGCAATCAAGGTTGGATTATCGTCTGGGACCTTGCACAGCATCGCCTCAGGAATTTGAGCAGTAAATTCCATCCGGTCATCCGAAGTTGAACTTGAAGGAATTTGAACCTGATGGAAGTCATGGACGGGCAGGTCCAAAGGCACTGGGACCTTCTCGTGTGCATATGCGGCTTGGACAATGAGTGCCCAGAACCGTGTTGATGCTATGTCTGTATCATTCTTCGCATGATTCAAATATGTGGTGAAGTCGGTCCAGAGGATTGAAGCGTAGTCAACTGGGACATTGTAGTATATTTCATAGTGAAGCTGCAAGAACGTGTAAGATGCGGAATTGAGGCCCGACGTTCTGCAAGAGAGACTTCGTAGGATTACGCTGAAGAAGTAACCCCATACTGAAGGTAGTCTGTTCTTTTTGAAGGAGCTCATTGTGCGGGTGATTGGTGTATGCCCCATCTCATTCAGCATGTTCAGGATCTCTGATTGAGATGCCATCTGGAACTGTCCAGACACCGGGAGTTGAAGGATTTTCACGAATTGCTCCTTCTTTATAGTAATTTTTTTCTTGGATTCATTGGCAAGGGCAATCTCAAAGGACACCGATTGACCATCTGCATTCAGACGTGCACTATAGTGTGCCCTGTTAACCCAGATATTTGGAACTTTAGCACTTGCAGTCATGGCATGTGCAAGAAGGGAATATTGTAGACAGACAACCAGCATCGCCATAGTGATCTATTTCGTCGCTCAACTACACCATTTTGCTGTGGAGTATAGGGGGCAGAAAAATTATGAGTTATGCTCTTCTCCTTCAGATACGAGTCAATTGTTTGATTTTTGAATTCAGTGCCATTGTCACTTCCGATGGCTCGTATTGGTTTCTTCAAATGAAGCTCGATTTGCTTGATGAAGGCTATGAGTTCAGCGGGTGTGTCTGAATTTTATCATAGAAAGATTACCCAT
This sequence comes from Cichorium intybus, assembly GCA_023525715.1. Taxonomy (NCBI): domain Eukaryota; kingdom Viridiplantae; phylum Streptophyta; class Magnoliopsida; order Asterales; family Asteraceae; genus Cichorium; species Cichorium intybus. Next base: position 75,097,577 of record CM042017.1, read on the forward strand.
GTGAATCGTGAGAAGTCATCCACAATAACTAATATGTATTTCTTGCCTCCCAGAGATTCAACCGAAGAGGGACCACAAAGATCAATGTGTAGCAGTTCAAGTGGTTCAGTGATCTTGGAGTCAATGGTAATCGGATGAGCTTGTCGTTTTTGCTTCCCATGCTCGCAAGCAGCACACAATGTGTCATTGTCAAACTTTAGTGTAGGCATACCTCGGACAAGGTCAAGAGCAACGAGCTTGTTGATATTCTTGAAGTTCAGATGAGATAGCCTCCGATGCCATAACCAGCTGAGATCTGAAGGGGCTTTTGATAGTAGACAGATAGAAGGTGTCCCAACGATTGGCTTCATATCTAGTGGATACATTTCACCCTTCCTTGAAGATTTTAGCAAGACATCCTTGGACCTTTTCTTCTTGATTACACTTTCAGCTTCATCAAATGAGACTTTTAAACCAGTCCTCATAACTAGTTGAGAGACACTAACTAAATTGTATTTTAATACTTCTACATAAGCAACTCGATTTATAGTGAATTTTCCATTAGTAATTTTCCCATATCCTTTTATGGGACATGTTTCGTTGTTCCCAAACTTTACATCTCCTCCATCTTCTAAACTTCTGAAATCCCTCAAATACTCTATCCTTCCTGTCATGTGTCGTGAGCAGCCACTGTCGATATACCATTCCTTATCGTGCTGCTCATCGATCAATACCTACAATTTAGAGAGAGAGTTCAAGTACCCAACATGTTTTGGGTCCTTGAGGGTAAGTATGCGGATCATAGATCCATGATGCTACCATATCGTCCTTTTTGTTACCAGAAGTTGATGCAATATTTGACTCGAAAGAGGGTTCAATTATTTGGGTTTTAGTGACTTTAGGAACCCAATTCAAAATTTTCTTTTGATTTTGCTTTTTAGGACTCAATGTTGGAAGTGGGTTTGGTTTCACAGGAACCCACTTTTGGGTTGAAAGGAGAGTTTGTCTAGACGATGTACTACAATGAGTAGACTCGCATAGAAACTCTTCATAAGCAAGTTTGAAATCTTGAATTGTTAAGTTTTTGTCTTTAAATAAATCCATATTCTTGTCAAGCCAAACATAAAACGTGTCGACTAAGTTGCTTCCTTTGGTGAAAGTTTTCTTTGTTGCCTTTTCATACTTCTTGTTTGAACAAATAGGTTTTGTAGGTTCAAAAACAATTTTCTTAGGTTTTATTTGAGAGTTTTTGACAGTAAAAGACTTTTGTTGTTGTTGAAATGCTTTCTTTTTGTTTTGGGAATCACGATAGTTCTTCCTTCGTCTATTATCGTAAAATTGTTTATGCTTTTCAACAAAAGATGGAGTCTTTAATTGAGTTCTATTTGTTGCGAAGTTTCTAGAATTTGAAGAATTTCTATTATTTGGAAAGTATCGATTGTTTGTAAAATTTCAATTGTTTGAAAAATTCGGTTGTTTGAAAAACTTCAGTTGTTTGAAAAACTTCAGTTGTGTGAAAAGTTTCGATTATTCTGTCGTCCGAAGGTGTTATTCATCTTATGCATATCTTGTTTTCGTTTATTGATTTTAATTTCCATTTCTGCATTCAAAGTGTTTTCAAACATTTTATCAGATGAGAAAAATCCTTCGGCTATGACATTTTCATTGTCTTCTTTTACAAGCAAAAGAAGTTCACAACTTTCTTCAAGTTTGACACCCTTTTGAATAAAAACTGTATTTTGAAGTTTGCAATCTTTGGATACGTACATGCTTGTTCGACAAGTCTTTTGGATTTATTATCCACGTATTCTGAGTAGTTATCTGAAGTACTAAGGATTTAAAAAGTTTTAGTTTTGTTATCCGAAGAGACTTGTGTAACCTTAGGAGAATTTTCTTGATGATTATGGGTACTTTCTTTATTCACAGAGGATTCGGATTTTGAAGAACAGACTGATGAAGTTTTCTTTTGTGATAAATCACTACAGTCTATTTCTTCAATATCAGAATCAGAATCAGAGTCATTGTCAGAAGCATCAACAATAACATTCTTAGAATCACTTTTAGTTACTAGAGAAATTGTGGGTACTCATGTTGGGTGCAATTATTCAAAAGGTGAAGACTTGGTGTAAAGTGCTAGTATGTGCTAAAAGGCAATTAATGGGTTGGTGATGGAGATTCACTATTACACATGCTTTTTCTTTTTGCTGTGTACACCAACTCATATTCACATTTCTTTTGTATATTATATATATACTCATATGTGTATATACAGGAGTCATTCGAAAGAACAAAATGTACCAAACTAGATAGAGATAACATCTCTTGTTATAATCTCTCTGATAAATATAAAACCTAGTTGTAGCCCGTGGATGTAGGATTTACACCGAATCTGAACCACGTAAAATCCTTGTGTTCGTTATTGCTTTATTTTCTGCTTTCGTGTGAGTGTGTGATGGTGTTTCCGCTGCGTGTACCCTATCCGATTCCTAACAACTCACTCATCCATTACTTTTAATAGATCATTAGGACTTAAAAAAATTTCAAAAGGAACAATACCATGAGCATAAGTTGGGTTTGGAATTTCAACAGATGACACAATAGATTCACATTCGTATGAAAGAGAATCTACACCTTGTAACTTAAACTCAATAAATGGTAACAACTTTTTGTGATGATCTAAAGAAATATCTGAAGAATGATAAATTCATGTAATATAAGCATATAATCTTTTAGCAGTTTCACAAAAAATATTTCTTTGTTTTAATAACAATTCATTGTTTTTCATGTACTGTTCCCTACTTTCTTCTAAAATATCTATTCTAAGTTGACTTTTCTCCAGTGCCCCACGAATTCCTTCTAGCTTGGCCTTGAGCGAAATTACTTCATCCTTGGCCTGACACGCATCATTATTTGCTGAAACAAGTAGTTGATTCATATGCAGACAGTCAGAAGTAATTTCGTTAAGGTCATTAATAAAAAATTCTTTAGGAACGTTAAAGTTTTGAAGTAAAAGGGATACATGTTCTGGAATGGTAAGGCGAGCTTTGGATGAAGACTTTATTCCTTGTGCCATGAGATAGACACCAGTTATCTTGCTTTCTTCCTCTTCATCCGAACTCTCCCCGTCGGACCATATGCCATGGCCGGTATGTGCAGCAAACATTGCCCCATGAGTAGGTCTGCGGATTTCATCGTCATCCGAACCAGATGACCAAATCTGGTAAGTACCATCACCACTATTAGGAGCAACGAGTGACAGGCTTTGAGTCTTCGCACGAACCTCTTCCAGTTTCTTCGTATAGTATGCTTCATCTTTGACTCGTTCCTTTTTCTCATTTGCCTTCTTTAGCATGCAGTCTTTGGCAAGATGATTCTTTCCGAAGCAGTAGTTACAATCGTATCCAGAATCACCTAACAACTTCTTTTCAGGTTGAGGAGTTCATCAGGCTTCGGTTTAGAGAATTCAGCTGGTTTTGTTGGCTGTTTTCCATTAAAATTTCTATTGAAGTTAGGTTTGTTCTGTGGTCATTTCTGAAAGTTCCTGTTGTTGTTGGAGTATAGTGCCTTCGTATCGCTTTCTTCATCCTCATCACCTTCATCATCAGCATCAGTGATGTCATCGGATTCAGTTTTTGAAACAAAGGCAAGAGTGCCAGCATTCGGTGGATCACCAGCTTCATCTAGAACATCATACTCGTATGATTTGAGTAGATTGTAGAGTTCTTCGAGCGAGTAGGAGTTGATCTTCTCATGAGCTCTTACCATCATGGTGATTTGCTTCCATTCCCTACGGAGACATTGCATGAATCGAAAGATTTTTTCATGCGAAGTCTTAGAAACTCCATACTTCTCCAGTTCGTAGACCACATCAGTAAACCTCTCGAACGTCTGATCAATCTTCTCATTGTCCAATTGTTTGAAGTTGCTTAAATCAGCCAGTATGTTGTTGACAATGCTCTTCTTCATGACATCACTTCCTTCGTATCGCATCTTCAGTCTGTCCCAAATTTCCTTAGCTGACTTTGACCTTCGGATCAGATTGAAGGCGACAGGAGGCACTCCATTTTTCAATTCTCGCATGCATCTTTTGTCATTCTCGATCTTCTTCTTATTTGCAGCAATAACAGCTTCTGTATCGACCAGAGGAGTAGCTGCTTCACCAGATTTTGCAGCAAATCTGGTTTGAACATTGGCAGTGAAAGGACCTTCCTTCAATGATCTCAAAAGATCTTCATCAATACCTGATAAGTGATCCTCCATACGATCAGCCCATTGATCGTAATGTTCAGGAATCAGCATAGGTGCCTTGTTGCTGGAACCAAGTAAGGCTGCGTAGTTCATCATAGCGTTGTTCATGTTGTAGGCCATTGAATGATTTGATCGTTGCTGAAAAATTATCAAGATTAAAATTTCTGAAACACGGAATAGTGGATTCAAGAACAATTTGAAACCACGAATCAAAGAAAAGGAATTAATCTCAATATTAAATCAGCAAATAACCTGCTATGATACCACTTGTAAGACTAAATTATGAACAAAGGCTAACAACGAGAACACAAGTATTTAAGTATTCAATCAGTCGAATGATTTGTATTCAAAGTAAAAAGGATAGTGCTCCAAGTCTTTTAATGACGAGCAACTATTAAGAGCATTACAATGAATATACGACTGATCTAAGAGAGTACGTACTAACAATCTAGGGCTAATGGTGTTTATATAGTAAGATCTAATTGGATAAACACGTAATCTAGTTAGTTATAGATAAGCATAAAAACCCTAAGCATTATCTACTATAAAAGATAAGTATAAAATTTAAACAGTCTTCTGATAAGCACGTAGACTTCGTATCAGCATCCACTTCGCATACACCAAAAGCTTCGGACAGGAATATAGGTACTTCGGATATTAAATCTCATCACAATTAGAATCCTAACAGCAATAGATCAAGAATGATTAGAAGAATGGTGAATGATTGGTTGTCTAATAAGTTCTAATATTCTATTAAAATTAATAGAGATTGAATGAAGCTTAGAAGCAATGAAAGGCTAGAGTTATGGGGATTAGTGTAGCTAGACGTACCTAGCTACTAAGGTGAGTACATGTGCTTTTTTTCCCACTATGGGGTACATGGCAAATTATTGATAAAGCTTTTATGTGATGTTTTTGAATATTAATGATATGCAAATCGTTCTAGTTATGGTATGATTATGAAAGTTTTATAAGATGAATTTGAAAGAACGTTTGGCAATCAAGCCATAATGATATGAAAGTATGTTTTGGCATCAAGCCATAATGATTTGAAAGTATGTTTTGGCATCAAGCCATAATGATTTGAAAGTATGTTTTGGCATCAAGCCATAATGATTTGAAAGTATGTTTTGGCATCAAGCCATAATGATATGAAAGTATGTTTTGGCATCAAGCCATAAAGTTATGAATAAAAGTTTTGATGACCGGCAATGTTATTTTATGAATGACTAGTATTTGATGCAAACAAAGAAATGCAATGAAAAAGTAATGAGTATGAAAAGATAATGTTTGGCCCGGGTAATGATGTTCCCCAAGGCGACTATAGAGGAATCTACTGGGACGGTACCACTCCCTTCGTGGAGTAGATGTCCTATGCTAATGAGGCCAGGATGGACTGATCAAGTTCTCTCCATTCTGGTATAGACTTGGGGTATCACCAAGAGTGATTAATGCCTTAAGTATAAAAATGCAAGCATGTTGGGATACGAGTCAAAGCATGTGATAAGATGCTGAAGTGGTTTGATTATGTTCCTACCATCTCAGTATAGACTTGGGGTATCACCAAGAGTGATTAAGGCCCTAAGTATAAAAATACAATTTTGTTAAGATACCAGTCAAGCTAAAGGAAAGAAAAAGAAAAGTTTTACGTTAGTTGCTTTTTTTACTTGATTTATTTGAAAGACTTTGAAAGTAAAATACCTTTACATGTTGTTACAAAAGGTTCGACAGCAAGTGTCATTATATGATTGGTTTATAAAGGTTTTGAAAATGACTAAGTTATGATTATAAATTTTTTGTGTCCAAACCCATGTAGCTCACGAGACGTTTCGTCTTACGTATTTATTTTATGTCATGTATCCCACGTTCTAGACACGAGTGATTGAAGCAAGTAGATGACCCGAAGAAATTGAGATTTTAGAAGGAGTGAGCTTTGGCCGATGTAACGGTTCGTATCCTAACTTGCTTTCTATGGTGTAGTATGATATGGAGTTGTAACCCCCGAAGTTGTTTAAACATTTTTAAAACTTAAATGTTTTTGTTGGGACCGAAATTTTAAGACGTGATTTGACGTCATGAGAAAAGTTTTTAAAAGTTGACATTTTGTCACGTAATGTTTTTATAAAATATTACACTTCTCAAAGTGTATCAAAGATTGGGGCGTTACAATAAATATACGCATACACCACAATATTTTTACACCACAAACACATATCTTTTACTACACTTTCAAATACTATCAAACACAAATGGATCCTGTCCAATTTTTTTTATTTGATTCGTCATCGTCGTCGTCGGACGATGATTATGGAATCGACAATGCAAGTCGCTGCACTAGTCCAAGAAATTGTCAATATAATACTTGACATTGCACAAAGTTTCCAAAGTGTACGAAATTTCACAAGAAGGACTACAATAAACAGAGATTGTGAAGCTGCAGTGATGCACACGATCTCCTTGTATGCTACTACTTTGCGGAACACGCGCTGTACACGACATTCGAGTTTTAGTGAAGGTTCCGAATGGGAAAGCAACGTTTTATGCGTATACTTCGTGATTTGAATGAAACCAACCCATTTTTTCAAATAAAATGGGATGCAAGGGGTAAAAGGGGTTTCATGTTGTGTCGCTGCAGTCTGTCAAATTGCAACTGACACCATATTTAATTTATGGGATTATTATTTCAAAATATCGGAGCGGGCCGTTCGGGAAAGTATTTATGAGTTTGCAAGTACTATCATCCATCTTTACGTCAAACAATATTTGCGTAAACCAACGATTAACAACATTCAAACGTTTTACGCCGCACATGAAAGCAAATATGGTTTTCCCAAAATGCTTAGAAGCATTGACTATATGCATTCGGAGTGGGCTGCTTGTCCTAATGCATGGTGTGGCCAATTTACACGAGGCTATCATCGACACCCTTCCATAATCATTGAGGCAGTGGCGTCCCAGGATTTATGGATCTGGCATGCATTTTTTGGTGTTGCGGGTGAAAACAACAACCTCAACGTTTTGGATCAGTCGTCTATTTTTAATGACATTTATAGTGGCTTTACCCCTTTGTTTATATTTCAGGTCAATAGAGCGCAATACAAACACGAGTATTATCTAGTTAATGGAATATATCGTGATTATTCAGTGTTTATCAAGTTATTCACATCCCCTAATGGATCTAAAGCGACAAATGTTTAAGGTTGCACAAGAAGCGACTAGGAAGGATGTGGAACAAGTGTTTGGTGTTCTTTGGCAATGCTTTCACATTGTAAAATACTCGGCATGGGCTTGGGATCCGAAGAGAATAAGAGATGTGATGTACGCATGCATCATATTACATAATATGATCTTGTAGGATGAAGAGAGAGCGATATGTACGTATGATCCAAAATGAAATTGTACCATCGTAAGAGTCGGTACCAATTACGTGCGTCGCCACAATATCTAGCAAACACAAGGGGAAAGTGCAAAGCAAAGAAACATATAACAACTTTCATGCGGATTTGGTCGAACATATCTATAGGGTTAAAGTTCATCAGATGCATGTGCCCGACGATGAGGAAGAAGAATGGGAGTGATGCTAGTAGTTTTTATTATTATTATGTAATTTTTGTTTTATTTTAATTAAGTTAATGTAATTTTAAATTTATTAGGTTTTAATTTATCTATTTTAAGGAAATATTTTATTTTGAAATTAGTAATTTTATTTTATTTTAAAATTATTTTTTATGTTAAAAAGTGAGGAGAAGTGACAGGTAGTGGGGGTGACCATTTCCAAGGATAAGGGGAGTAGTGATGGGTGCTGACTGGATAATGATGTGGCGGGAAAAAAGTAAGGGAGAGTGAGAGACCATACTAGAGGTCCTAAATGGACCGATTACCACACATAGTACATTACGGGTTCAATTGTGTGAAGAGAATGGAGAAGCTTTGATTGCACAACAGATTTTATTATATTTTTTTTGTCGATACTTAAAACTACACATTTAATGCTATTTGGATTCTATTCAAGAAAATATGGATCCACATACATTATCGGGCTTTATTCACGAAGTGCTTTGGTGAAAATAATAGGCCTAGAACTTCTGAAGAATTGGGATTTTTCAATAAGTACAAAAGTGTGTCAAATGATACTGCAAAAGTTCGGCTTTTAACAAAAATTAATTTGTGACTTCTATACCTATGTCTTCGGAAATTCATTTATTTTTTCGTTGGCCTTTGAACTACCAAAGCATTGAGTTTTCAGGTCTATTACTGAAGTGGCACTTTAATAATTTAGATGTTTGGCCCATGACGTCATTTTTTTCGAGCATCTATTTTATCGTTTCGGTATACACAGCTTCTTTTGGCAGATTACTTCACTATTACATTTTTTTAGTCCAGTGTGATGAAGAGAGGGAGCTTTTCACGTTTACGGGGTGATTCGGATTTCGATTCCGAAGTGTATTTCCATGGTGGGTCTATGCTTATGATAAGATTACTTTTGGTTGCTCGAGGTTCAGAGGTCCTCTAGAGCACGGTTACAATTTGTCAATATCTCATGGTCTGTATTTGGAGACTATCGATGTCTTGAGACTCGAGGATTTTTTTCTACAACTTGTGTCATTATCGACTTCGATTTTGCTACTTGCTCGATATGGTACTTAGAGTCGTGTTATCCATTCCTAGCTTTGAGGGGTAGAATGTTGGGTGCAAAACTCTCCATGGATGATGACTTGCAGGCTTGGAAGGCCTGTGGGCAATGGGCCTTTGACCTAGTTGTGTACCTCATGTATATATTGTCATGTTTAGTCATTTGTAGGTTGAAAGAGCTCACAATGTGAGGGTATTGTGCATGTAAACATTGATTGGGTTTTCATACCCTCGGAGCATGATCTTTTGTACTCTCTCACATTTATGAATCATTTGACACAATTTATATTGTTCTTGAGTTCTTGTGATGTTCGTATTCTGCATTCATGCCAAATTCAGACTTAACAATTAGTTACTTACCTTTTAAATAAAACTTAACTTTATTTAAAGTTTAAGTTTACTTAACTTTTAAAAAGAGAAAAATGACTAAAATAGTATAATCACATAAGATTTTATTTTAAAATAGTCAAAGATTATGGTTTTCCCAAAATAGTCATCGAAATTCCAGTTGGCTAAGTGTTATCTGCGATTTTGCTACATTAATTGTGATTTTGTATTTAGTATATAAAAAAAATTGAAGCTGCAAATTTGAAAATCACCAAATGCGATTTCCACTCCATAAATTGTGAAATCTTCTTTAAAAACTGCGATTTCATGCATATAAAACTTGTACATTTTGCTTTAAAACTTGTGAAATCACATATTAAACAAATCCTATATGTGTAACGTAAATTTTACAACTAAAAATGATTAAACATAACTTTAAACAACAATAAAAGAATGTACAGGTTTTTAGTTGTAAAATTTACGTTATTGAATATAGGATTTGTTTAATATGCGACCTTACAAGTTTTTAAGCCAAATGTACAAGTTTTAAATGCGTGAAATCACAATTAGGATTTTCACAGTTAGGAAATCGCAATTGTTTGATCTCACAGTTTATGGAGAGGAAATCACAGTTAGTAATTTACAAAATGGCAACTTCAAATTTTTGTATACCAGGGACAAAATTGTTATGACACTTAGCCAACTGTAATTTCGGTGGCTATTTTGGAGAAAAAAATAATAATTTTTTGCTATTTAAAGATAAATATTATGAAAACATTTTAGTAATTTTCTCTTTTAAAATTGTGTATGTGGTTTGTAACAAGGTTAAATTCTTTTTTTAAATTTTCCTAAAAGTTTTGATTTTATTATAAATTTGGTCTCAGTCCTTTTATAGACTCATCTAGTTTTCTTATAAATTATGTTTTAACTTTTTTCAAAATTTCACTTTTATTTTTTTTACAGTTTCATTTCTATAAGTTTCTATCTTTCACAACTTCGTTTTTACATTTTGTTTTTATACGTTTTAACTTGTTTCCGTATATATATATATATATATATATATATATATATATATATATATATATATATATATATATATATATATATATATATATATATATATATATATATAAATATATATATATATATATATATATATATATATATATATATATATATATATATATATATATGTATGTATATATATATGTATGTATATATATATATATATATATATATATATATATATATATATATATATATATATATATATATATATATATATATATATATATATATATATATATATATATATATATATATAGAGTTAGGATCTTTTGAAAACCACAAGTCCCCCGAGAACCCGAGAACTCCCAAACCGATATTTTTTTCAAAAAACCGACCCCATAGGCCTCTAAAACGCACATATCTAAGACTTTTCGAAAAAAAAAATTCCAAAAAAAACGACTTTTTTTTTTGAAAAAAATTTGCACATGTACAAGAAAAAAACTTTGCACATGTGCAAACTTTTTTATACGTACATTTTTTTTCAAATTTTTTTTACAGTACAGCTTAAATATATGCTACAAAGAAATCCATAAAAAAAATTTGAAAAAAATATACGTATAAAAAAGTTTGCACATGTGCAAATTTTTTTCAAAAAAAAAAAGTCGTTTTTTCAGAAATTTTTTTTTCGAAAAGTCTTAGATATGTGCGTTTCAGAGGCCTATGTGGTCGGTTTTTCGAAAAAAATATCGGTTTGGGAGTTCTCGGGTTCTCGGGGAGAAGTTGGTTCTCAAAAGATCCTAAGTCATATATATATATATATATATATATATATATATATATATATATATATATATATATATATATATATATATATATATATATATATATATATATATATATATATATATATATATATATATATATATATATATATATATATATATATATATATATATATATATATATATATGTATATAATTGTGTTGTTTTTTACAACTAGCATATTTATAATAAATATCTTGTAATCTTAAAATTAAATTTCACAAAAAAAAAAGTTTTATAAAATAAATATAGCTAGAGGAAGTAAAAAAGTAAAACCGAGTGAAAATAAAGTTGTAAAAACCTTAAAAAGCTATTGTAAAAAGTTTGTAAAGTTTAAAAAAAATACTAAAGAGGTGTTTGAGATTGCTTATTTAACTCAATAAGCACATTTGAATATAAGTTCTTATTGACTTATATAGTGACAAAAGAAATTTTTAAAAAAGTTTTTGGATTGACTTATTTGGTGGAAAAAGTTATAAATTGATAAGTTAAAAAGTGTTTGGATTGATTTAAAAAAAAATTGTCTTCTTATTTCAACAAGTCATAATGAGATCTAATAAGTAAGAGTGGCCTTACTTATGTATTTTGATTTATTTGTTTATACTGAAAATGAGTTTTAAAAGTGATTTACTGGCTTATTTACATTTATCAAACACAACTTATTGACTTTTTAAGAAGCGAATAAGGCAATAAGGAGTTTTAATAAACAATCTCAAACACCTGCTAAACAAAATTCATAACAAAATTAAAACTTAGGAATACCTGGAGGACCAAGCTCAACATTAACCCTTATGTAAAACACTTAATATAATGGGGTCTTTTATTTAACCAAAATCGTTTTTTCCAGAAAATGTCCTAGTATTTTTAAATATTTTTCGTTTTGTCCCATTTACCTGGTTTGCATGTAATATTTCAATAATACACAACGTTTTTGAAAAAAAAAAGGGTAAATTGCATAAAAGACACTAACTTTTTCAAAATTCTCGATTTTGACACTGTGTTTTAATTTTTTGCAATTAAGTCATTATGTTTTCAAAAAAATTGCAATTTAGTCATTATGTTTTACAAAAAGTTGCAGAATTGACCATACGACGGGATGTTAACAAGTTACTGGTCATATAGTCATATTAGCAATTTTTCATAAAAGTTAGTGACAAAATCGAAAATTTTAGAAAAGTAAATGATTTTTATGCAAAAAATAAGAAAAAAGAATAAGCAAAGTTCAATGTTATTTGTGACAAAAATTGGAAGTTTGATGTTATTATGCAAAGTTAACGACTAAAACCATAATTATCAACATTGTATCAAAGCTAGTAATTTCTAAGTACCCAACCCAATTTACAAAAAGGGTACTCAAGTTTGGGTATACCATTTACAAAAGAACATATTTCCAACGGGGAAATTTAATACAAAAAGGGCATACAATATAATGGCCCATGTACCCCTACAATTCCTAACTTTTGCAATTTCCAACCTATTAATTTCCAAGTACCCGACCCAATTTACAAAAAGGGTACTCAAGTTTGGCTATACATTTACAAAATGACATATTTCCAACGGGCAAATTTACTACAAAAAGGGCATACAAAATAATTGCCATCTACCCCCTACAATTCCCAACTTTCGCCTAGTCAATAGTTAGAGGATCCCCGCTGCTTGCACCTGTAGAACCGATCTGCTGACTTAGCTTTCTTTTTAGTATTCTCTCAGACTTCTTTCTCTTTTTGAGCAGTTGCTTGGAGGGTTGGGTTTCTTCAATTCCTTTATCAATCTCAAAATTCTGTTGTGTTTCAGGAACCATATCAGGAGAATGAGTAATGGGATTTTCTTCTTCTGCAGGGGTCATGACTGCTACTTCTAATGGAAATGGTGATTCTTGCAAAGCACGTAGTACCTCATCTTTTGAGTACCCCGACTCCAGAAGGTTTGCTGCATTTCCATCGCCCCTTAATGTTTGTTCAACTACTACATCTTGCAGCCCTTCCTCAACACCTTCATTTACCCTTGCACCACATGCAACCAATTTCTCCTTGCCCTGATCACATAAAAATGTCATTTAGCAATCCACTTTTAGAATGCAACAAGAAATAACAATTTACTTTGAGAAAGTTTTACAAAAAATAGCAGTCTACTTTAAGAATGCAACAACAAAATAGCAATCTACTTTGATAATGCAACAAGAAATAACAAGCTACTTTTAAAATCACCAAAATACCTTTCTTTTAGTGCTTGTTCCAGATCCGTAAGTTTCACCAGCTTTGGTTCCTGTCTAATTCTGGCTTGTCTTTAAGGGTCTTCCCATTTTTTTCTTCTCTTTTGGTGGTGGTGGTTTTGCTGGATTTTTACATGTTCTTTTGTTGTGTCCAGATTCCCAGCAGTTTTTGCAAATTGTTGTGCCACCTGTAGCCCTTAGTCTCGTATATCCCCCATCATCCTCTGTGACATATCTTCTTCTTTTGGTTGTAGGCCTCCCTGGCATTATTCTAGCCATTGGAGGTAATTGTCTAATATACGGGGTTTTGGCCCATATACTACTACCATTTAAGGGTCTGATGTTACCTTTATACGTGTGAGCAAACATCTCTTTACTAAAGTAGTTGCTTACAAACCCTTCTGCTTGTTGATGGGTATAGTTCAATGCAGCACAAGCATGAACACATGGAATCCCTGATATTTCCCAAAGTCTACAAGTACAAAGCCTTGATTCTAAGTCCACTTTAAACGAATCAAAGCCAAGATTAACTTCAAACACTTGGCAATCACTTGCAATAACAGCCCAGAACCTGCATTTTTCATACAAAATTAGTAATGTACCTCAAGTAGTTACTAGTATCACAGATTTAGCAATGTACCTCATGTTAGCACAACGGTCCTTTAACTTTCTTAAGATGGCAGGACAAACATCATCATTCCATGTCAGGTGTTTTGTTGACATTCTGCAGAACCTTTCCATAGTATAAATTCGTATCTCCTCCAACATGGTTAGTATCGGTTTTGTCCTTGCCTCGAGTATGATAGAATTGAAGCTTTCCGATATACCATTTTCCACAGCTTCAAAAGCCCTTCCTTCAGCAAAGAATGCCCTACTCCAAGTGTCGGGGTCCTTGTCAATGAGATACTGATATGCACTGCTATTCATAGCCTTCAATTCCTTCATTACACCAAGAAAAGATGCCTCGGTAGTTGAAGTGGCTGCTCCCCAAAACATTCTTTTATAATCCACACCATTATAGGTTTTTTTGAAATTTGCGTACACATGTCTTGCACATTGCCTGTGCTCCACTAAAGGCAGAACGATCTTTGCAGCCTCCACTAATCCCTGTTAATTTTCAAAAAATTTATCATTAATAGATAAATATGAACAAATAGTAAACAAATATTATGTTTCATTACCTTATGTTGGTCAGAAATAATAGTCAGACCACCACCTTGCTGTACACCTATGTGATCGACGAGCAACTCTAGAAACCATTGCCAATTTGCCTTGTTCTCAACATCAACGACAGCCCACGCAATTGGATACAGCTGGTTGTTCCCATCCCTACCAATTGCAGTAAACAACTCTCCTTTGCATTGGCCTTTAAGGAAACAACCATCTAAACCAACAACTCTTCTGCAACCCCTTCTCCACCCTTCGCTTACTGCCTTGAAGCAAACATAAAACCTATGAAAATAAGTGTTTCCATCTGGATTGACCGTGACACCTACTTTGGCTGTACTTCCTGGGTTAGATCTGATAACCTCATTTGCATAGTCCCATACACATGCATAATGTTCTGTTAGCTTGCCATTTATAATTTCCAATGCTTTCTTCTTTGCCCTGTAGCATTGATCCTTTGACACTTCACATAAAAACTTATTCTTTACTTCTGCTCTCATCTCTTTAGCTTTCATTCTTGGATTTGTAGTTAACTTTTTAAGTAATTGTTTTGCAATCCAGTCTGGACCTACCATAGCAGCATGCCTAAAGTCCCTAATACAAGTGTGTGTTTCATTAAGTCCCTTAATCTGAAAGGATTTTTCATTGTTCATCCAGGATGCCCAGAGTTTGAAGGGACATTTTTTCCCTTTCTTATCGGTACCACAGCTCGCTTGAAGCCTTTCACTAGAAGATTTCACCACCTTTATTGGATAACCGTTGGCGACGGCATAATTTGTTAAACAATTACGTAACTGTTGTTGATTAGCATACCTTTCCCCAAGGTGTGGTTTCATCTTCTTCCAATCAACACACGAGTCATGCATACCATATTCAGGAACACTTTCAACTATATCATCATCATCCATGTTCCTTTCATTGTCTGATATGCCATCTTCTTTTATAACTTCATCATCAACTTTATCATTTGTAACGGGGACATGGCATAAGTCGTACAAAAAATCATCATAGATACGTTTTACAATTTGAGTACTACATTCTTGATCTCCATCACTATCATCTAATTCCTGATCAACCACAAAGGCTTTATCATCTGATTCACTTGATGTTTCTCCTTTCCTGTAAAGAATCAACTTCCAAAATCAGAAATTCCAATAAACATTGAACCCATGTAACTATTTTGATAAACGAGAATACAGAAAAAACTTACCTCTGAGCAGTGTCCTTTTCATTCGACAATGTGGGTTCTTCCATGTTCTCCTTTGTCAATTTATCATTCCTGTCAAAAATCAAATCTAAACCTAATTAAACACTTATGATTCCTGCCAAAATCAGAGACTGAAATCGGTGTGCAACTGACCCAATTCCCAAATCGAAGACCGACAATGGTGTGCGTGAGGGTAAAAGGTGAGAAGCAAGAATGAAGAACACGAACGAGGTGCAGATACCGAAGAATGGTGCTATGTGCGGCTGTTATTGGGTCGAGCCGGTCTTAATTGAAGATCGACTTCGGTGTGCGTGAGTGTGAGCAGTGGGAACAAAATAAGCCAATAACTTACCTGGAAGAGGTGCTGATACCGGAGAACGGTGGAGGTGCAGACGCCGGAGAAGGTCGATGGAGTTGCGATGGTAGCAGTGATGGTGTGCGCAGTGGGAGTGAAAGCGGGAAGGAAAGGGTTACGAGGGGTGAAGGGTTTATTCAACTTTTAACACTTTTATCCCTTTATCAAATTAACGAGGTCAGGTTACCGGAACTACCTATGCAACCGGTTATATGGTCACTTTTGCAAATTTTTTAAAAACCTGATGATTTAATAGCCAAATTTTAAAACACAGTATCAAAATCGAGAATTTTTAAAAAGTTAATGACTTCTTTGCAATTTACCCAAAAAAACCCTCACATTGAATTGTAATACTTGTGTTTTCGACTAGTATTGATCAATGATATTAGTTATATAAGTAATCAATTATTTAATATGGATATGTCGTAAAATAATATCTATTCTATAATTTCATAAATATACTTCGTTTTCATATATAACGCTAATTTGAAATTTATCGACATGCTTTACAAATACGGTATCCATAGAATTCTACTTCCAATAATATAAAAAAATGATACGTTCCAACCAAAGTATAAATCGGATCACAACAAAATTGCATTGAAATATAGATAAAAACAACCTGATTCCGAATATATATTTATATATTTACCGAATCATTATTTATAAAAAAATCATAATAAAAAATTAGATTAGTTATCAATATATGCACCATAACTTTTTGGATTAAATCTATCTATTATAATAAAGAAGGCCTTTGATTGCCACATGTCAATTTTTTAATGTCATACTTTGCCACGTATTATGCTCTAAAAATCCCTAAAATTCGTTTTCCCACCTAAAGTAATTGTGATTCACTTATCCCGTCGCCAAAACAGTTCTTGAAATTATGCTATCTCCTAATTTTGCCTAATTTCTTAAATCTCGGCTCAATCTTTACCATTCCGTTTTGAATTTTGAAATCCATATCGAGGAAATAAGGCAACAATCCAATTCATATCTCCCTTAATCTCGATAAGTTCGTAGATTCTGTTCACGAGATCTTCCCTGGCATACCTATTATCGCCTCTCCATTCTGTCGTCGCCTTCATAGTTTACCCTCTCTAAGAACCTCTGCTCTGCCTTCTCCACCTGATTCCAACCTTTGGTTTAAGTTTATCCAAACCAATTGATTCGACCAATAACAATTCCGGTAATATCTGGGGTTATTCTGATTCTGAATCTGCACCAGCTTCCTCATGGTCTACACTCCCTAACAGGTGTGTGTTTACTGTTTATTATCATGTATTGTGTTAACTAGGTTTGCTATTAGGTGTAATTTTTAAATCCTTTTTTTATGCACGTTAAACGTTTATTTGGGTTTTTTGTTTTGTGTGATGTTTTTACTCCCCACTTCCAAGGAAATGTTTTCTTAATGAAGAAAATTGGTAGCCAATGGGTTTTAGACTCACAAAAAAAGCTCAAAGGAAATTGAATACTCATGTACTTAATTGGCAACAAATCACTTTCACATATTTGATGTAGTTTTGTACTTTTTTTCACGAAACATTTTCTTTAGTTTTTTTATTAGAATTGATGCGGTAGCTGTGGTAAATTTGATATTGATACGTAACGTAAATGAATTGGTAGTTTTCCTTAAAATGGATTTGAATAAGAAAGTTGGTTTTGTGAAACTTTTTCACCACGTCTACAATTGTAAAGTTTTTACAGAGGTTAGGTGGGGGGTTTGGATGTTCTTTTTTTAAATGGGTAATTTAAGAATAAAAAAGAAATTATTATTTTTCAAAAATTAGAAGCACTTTATGTCATTTTAGAGATAACCTTGTAAAAATACGGTCAATTATTAACACGTGTGAAAATTTATGTTTTAATTGCTTATGTCTATGCTTTTTTATCGTAATTTCTTTGAGAAGCTAGAAAACAAAGAAGAATAATTTGGTATATCAGACATCAAAAGTGAGTTTTACATCTCTTGAAGAAGTGTTTCTCCACATTGCAAAACAAGCAGAGTTTGAAAGTGCTGCATTTGAAGTTAGATTCACCATATTGACTTTGACCTCGGGAACCTCTCTTCAACTAGATATGTTTCACAAATTTACTTTTTCTCAAACTTGTCAAAATGATTATGAAGTAAGCCTAAAAACATGAACTGGATTTATGTAATTATGTAGATACTAGTTAGAGCAAGATACATAGGAATACCAGTTAGATACCGTTAGAGCAAGATATATAGGAATACCAGGAACTATTTCGACAGAAAATCTACAATGAGTTATGGTAGAAGTCTTTTGCATGCAAGATGGAACTGTTAGGAACCGGACCGGGTACACGCAGCGGAAATACACTATCACACACACAAACTCACGAAAATAAAGCAAGAAGAACACAATGATTTTTACGTGGTTCGGATTCGATGCAAATCCTACGTCCACGGGCTACAACTAGAGAAATCTTATTAATACTCACAAGATTACAATTTATAACTCTTGTTTTGAGCTCAAGTGGTGCAATTTTTCCTTGAACATATGAAGGCTATTTATAGCCTTTGTATAACAACTCTTGTTTGAATAAAACAAGCTTAACCACCTAATCTTTGACAAAGTTTGCACCTACCAAAGAAAATAAGTCTACCAACTTTTGTTTGACAAATAAAATCTACCGTCCAAACAAAGTCATTAATTTGACTTTCTAGAACAAGCCTTCATTTACCTAACAATCTCCCACTTGAAGGCTTGAACAATATAGTCCGTCTCTGTCATCCAATTCCAGTAATCTAACCAAGTCTTCCAAGTCTCCAGTTCCCAAGAACAAGCTAAACTTAGTCCAATTTCTCTAATTGCAGCCACCCCCCCATCTTCAAGTACTAGAAGGGCCAGTTGAAGCTCCCACTAGCTCTAACTCAGCCGTGGCTAATCCCACCACCGACTCATCCTCTGTCTCAACAGGTTTGGACACTCCACCAGCTCCAGAGATACACCGAGGACCATTAACACTCTCCAAACTTTGCAAACTTCCAACACGAGAGAATTTTCCAGTCTTAGTCTTTAAAACCCAACGGCTCTTTGTAACTGTACCAGGAACACACCCCGTGCTCCCACTGTCACAAAATCCCCTGAATGGTTTAGACTTTCCGACTCGTTCAGCTAACATCCCCTTGGCTCCAGAATTCATGTTTGCAAAATGAATTCTCTTAGCACTAGATTTAGCGAACCAGATTTTGTCATGCTTAATGGGGACGGTCATACTTCCCTCAGCAGGTACCTCAACCATATACAATAACCCACGCTTCATACCTTGAGCAATCATCGAATTACCATTCACCACCCTCCATTTACCACCACCAAACCTTACTTCCAGTCCTTGTTTATCCTGCTGACCAACAGAAATCAATTTCTTCTTCAGCTCCGAAATCACCCTGACATTCTTTAGGTTCCATGTAGTTCCCAATGAAGTAACCAAATCAATATCTCCTATGCCCGTTACTTGAAGCATATCGTCATTTGCTAACCGTACCTTCCCAAAATCTCCTTCTTTTAGATTCATCATCGTTTCTCCGTTGTCCATGGCGTGAAACGAAGCCCCTGAATCCATGACCCAAGAGTCTACACAGTTTTCCATACTGAGTATCAATGCATCTTCCTGATAAACATTCTCAGCACCAACACTGTTTAATTCTTTCTTTGGACATTGACTCTTAACATGTCCCACCTCTTGGCAGTTCCAGCACTTCATATTCTTCCAAGTTCTAGATGAACTTCTTCCCCGACTCCCACTCCTCCCACTATTCCTGCTATTCCCTCTACCTCTTCCGATATTTAATAACTCAGAAGAAGAAGATCCACATTGATTCTTGCGTCTGACATCCTCGCCAAGAACCAAATCTCTAACCCCTTCAAAAGTCATACCACTGGTCCCTACTGAACTTGTAACAGCGGTTACTGTTCCAGACCAGCTATCAGGTAGTGAAGCTAGTAGCAGTGAAGCTTGAGTCTCATTATCAAATTTAATTCCCACAGATGATAATCTGGACAGAATTGAATTTAGATTGTTAATGTGAACCGTATTTGAGCTTTCCTCATTCATCCTTGTAGTGAACAGCTCCCTCATCAAGAACACCTTGTTAGCCGCCGACGGTTTCTCATACATGTTCGTCAGAGCATCCATCATACCACGTGCTGTGGTTTCCTTCATGATGTTGAAAGAAACGCTCCATTCCAACGACAACGTAATAACCGCCTTAGCTTTCTTGTCCATTGAGTTCCACGCATCTTCAGCAGCTTTTTCCATTTTCTCCGGTTTGTCTCCAAGTACCATCTCCAAATCTTTCTGACATAGCAATGTTTCTAATTGCATTTTCCATCAGCTAAAGTCAGAACCGTTGAACTTCTCGATTACAACCTTGTCTTCAGCCATTACGACAAACAAGAGACAAATATTTTATAGTACTTTTGTGTGACAGAACAGTACCCTTCAAAGTACCGAGATACCTTTAATACGATTAATAGAAATTAGTTTCTGATGTGGAAGATCAGACAAAACTGCAACCACAGAGCATACTTTAATTTCTAAAACCGAGACATCCTCCAGAACCCAAAGCTCTGATACTGGTTGTTAAGAACCGGACCGGGTACACGCAGCGGAAATATACTATCACACACACAAACTCACGAAAATAAAGCAAGAAGAACACAATGATTTTTACGTGGTTCGGATTCGATGCAAATCCTACGTCCACGGGCTACAACTAGAGAAATCTTATTAATACTCACAAGATTACAATTTATAACTCTTGTTTTGAGCTCAAGTGGTGCAATTTTTCCTTGAACATATGGAGGCTATTTATAGCCTTTGTACAACAACTCTTGTTTGAATAAAACAAGCTTAACCACCTAATCTTTGACAAAGTTTGCACCTACCAAAGAAAATAAGTCTTCCAACTTTTGTTTGACAAATAAAATCTACCGTCCAAACAAAGTCATTAATTTGAATTTCTAGAACAAGCCTTCATTTACCTAACAGGAACATGTATCATGTGTATTTTAGGCCACTCAAATGAAACATGAATTCCATCTCTTGTCCAGCTATCCAATTTTCCTTCACATAGCTCCTAGAGAAACTTTTTTGGCCGTCATTTCCAGTTCATTGAACTGTTATCGAAACGAATGAAATTTGTAACACAACATCTTGATTTATGTTAAAACATCTTACAATTGTACTTTCATTTTTTTTTATTTGGGGCATTATACTTTGAAAATTGTAGATGCCTATAGCATTGTATTTCAACTTTTTTGTTTCTTATTAAGACATTCTACTTTGAAAATTTTACCCAATTATAGCACTCCACTTTCATTATAATTATAATTACAACAATTTTTTATTTTAATGTGAGTTATAGCAATTTACTTTCACTTCAATGCAATTCGTTTTTCAATTACAACATTCAACTTTTGAATGCTTTCAAGTTATCATCGAGTATAGCCTTTTATTTTAATTTTTTTTCAATTACAACATTTAACTTTCATTTTAATGTGTGTTATAATATTTAATTTTACCAAGACACTTACTATATGTTGTTTTTGCTATTTTAAGTTGTCACTCCATGTATTACACCGGTTTTTAAACTAGTTATAGTATAAAAAATAATCATTTCTTCTCCTTGAGAGTTCCATTGGCAGAGCCTTGAGAGTTCTTGCCGGAGATAAAAGTCGACTGTTAGGAAATAGATCTAAATCTATAACCTATTGCCCAGGAATAATAACGACAATATAAAAGCGGAAATACAAACACAAAGAAACGACACAAAGATTTAGGTGGTTCGGTCCAAGATGACCTACGTCCACGGACAAGAGAGAGTATTCTTTATTCCAGAGCTAAATACAGGTGTTACAGAGCGTACCTAGATTGCTAATAATCGGCCTCCTCTGACTAACGACTTATGACTTTGATATTAATTAACCCTAATGACCAGCCTTTATATTTATAGGCTTTACAAATAGGCGAAAAAACCTAGCCGTCGCCCTAGCTATTACGGCCCATCGCGGCGCGGAAACCCTGGCCGTCATGACGCGCGTGACTAAAAAACCCCAGACGGATTTAATTCCAATTCACTATTTAACAATCTCCACCTTGAATTACGAATTCACCATAGCTCTACCTCGCTCTAGAAACCAAAAAACTTCCTCTCGTCTACTGCCAGTTTGCCCCGTAGGGACTTACCTCCTGCGAACATCAACCAAGTTCAAGCATAGCTCGAACTTATCCTTGGGTAACGACTTCGTCAACATATCTGCCGGATTCACCTTGGTATCGATCTTCAAGATTGAGAACTTGTCTTCTTCAACTATGTCACGAATGAAATTTAACCGGATATCAATATGCTTCGTCCTTTCATGATAAACCAGATTCTTTGCTAAACACAAAGCACTTTCACTATCACAGTTCAAGATAGGCTTCTCCACCTTCAACCCAGACTCTCCACCAAACCATGTAGCTAGATACACTCCTTTATACCTTCAGTCATTGACATGTATTCTGCTTCAGTTGTAGATAAGGCAACTGTAGGTTGTAAAGTTGACTTCCAACTGACTGCACATCCAAACAAAGTGAAAATATAACAGGTAAGCGATCTCCTTTTCACCAAGTCACCACCATAGTCTGAGTCTGCATATCCAACCAAGTTACTATGAGTATTAGCACCATAGACCAAACAAATATCCTTAGTCCCCTTCAAGTATCGCAGGATCCACTTGACCGCTTCCCAGTGAGCTTTCCCAGGATTACTCATAAACCTACTAACCACACTAATTGCATGTGCTAAATCAGGTCTAGTACAGACCATAGCATACATAAGACTTCCAACTGCACTTGAGTATGGAAGTCTACTCATATAGTCTTTTTCCTCATCAGTAGTTGGTATAGTACTTCTGTTTAATTTAAAATGTGCTGCCAAAGGAGTTCGAACTGGTTTTGACTGATCCATACCGAAAGACTGCAAGACTTTCTCAATATATTTCTGCTGGGAAACATATAACAACCCTGCTTTCCTGTCTCTCCAAATCTCCATCCCCAATATCTTCTTTGCTGAACCCAAATCCTTCATTTCAAACGCACTTTCCAAAGCTTCTTCAAGTTATTAATTTCAGCCATCTCCTTGGCTGCAATGAGCATATCATCAACATATAGCAACAGATAAACAAAGGACCCATTGGGTAACTGTTTCAAGTAGACACAATTATCAAACTGATTCCGAATGTAGCCATACGAAGTCATAAACAAATCAAATATTTTGTACCACTGTCTAGGAGACTGCTTCAAACCATAAAGAGATTTCTTCAATAGACACACATGATCCTTATTAAAACCCGGAAAACCTTCAGGTTGTGACATATATATCTTCTCCTCCAAGCTTCCATGAAGAAATGCAGTTTTGACATCGAGCTGCTCAAGCTCTAGATTAAACGCACTCACCATAGCCAAAAGAACCCGAATTGACTTATGTTTCACGACCGGTGAGAAAACCTCGTGATAGTCGATTCCTTCTTTTTGAGAAAATCCCTTCGCCACTAACCGTATCTTGAACGTTGCGGGTTCAACTCCTGGAATTCCTTCCTTTTTCTTAAAGACCCATTTGCATCCAACCGGTTTTACTCCTTTCGGTAATGGAACAAGATCCCATGTTTCATTCTTCTCAAGAGATTGCATCTCTTCATTCATCGCCATCAACCAGCTTGATCCTTCTTTACTTGCCACGGCTTCTTTGTAGGACCGAGGCTCATCAGTACCAATGTTTTCACCAACAGCTAGTGCATTTGCAATAGAACCAATATCACCATTAATAACACATGCAACATATCTAGCTGGTTTCTTCATGTTCCTTTTCTCTCTTCTTCTTGCTATAGGTTCATCCTCATTATTCTCTTCATTGACCTCAACATCACTAGACTGATCCTCATTGGGTTATTCATGAGTTTTATCATGTCTATGCTGATCATCACCGACATGCTGTTCTTCATTTATCACAATTCTGTCTGGAATTTGTGTGACAAACTCCACCTTCTAGTTGCCACACTAATCTTTCCCTACATGACTTGTATCACCTCCTTTTTGGTTCACCATAACAGACTCATCAAAGGTCACATCTCTGCTATTAATAAATTTTGGAGTTCTTTCTTCTTCTGTACACCACAGACGATAACCTTTCGCTCCATGTGCATACCCTAGAAATATGCACTTCATTGCCCTCGCCTCAAGTTTACCATCATTAACATGAGCGTAAGCAGGACAACCAAATATACGTAAACCAGAATAATCAGAGGGTTTTCCAGACCATACCTCTTGAGGAGTCTTAAAGTCGATTGCAGTTGATGGTGATCTATTCACCAGATAGTAAGCAGTATTAACCGCTTCCGCCCAGAATTTCTTTGATAAATTAGCATATAGTCGCATGCTACTAGCACGCGCTAACAGCGTTTGGTTCATCCGTTCTGCCACTCCATTCTGCTGTGGTGTGTTCCGTATAGTGTGGTGCCTCACTATACCTTCTGCCTTGTAGAAGTTGTCAAACGGGGCATTGCAGAACTCCAACCCATTGTCAGTTCTGAGTGTCTTGATAGATTTTCCGGTCCGTTTTTCAATCATCGTCTTCCACTCCTTGAACTTCCCAAACACTTTGTCTTTAGTCTTCAAAAAATATATCCAAACCTTCCTTGAGTAATCATCAATGAAAGTCACAAAGTATCGTGACCTTTATAAGACTCGACCGGAGAGGGACCCCACAAATCTGAGTGAATGTACTCCAGGATTTCCTTGCTTGTGTGTTTACATGTACTAAACTTCACCCTGCGTTGCTTGCCTTTGACACAAGCTTCACAAAACTTTAGCTTTCCAGTTAGCTCACAACCAAATAGCCCCTGTTTACTCAGAATTGATATACACTTCTCACTCATATGTCCCAACCTTTTATGCCACAACTTTGTCTTATCATTACTACTCTTTAAGGATTGAGTAACCGTCACTGTTCCCCTGACCGAATTTCCTTCTAAGATAGGAACCCCACTCTTCTGCACCTTTCCTTTCATAACTACTAGAGAGCCCTTGGTGACCTTCAGCCAGTCATCTTCACCAGAGTATTTCAACCCATTCTTTGCTAAAGTAGTAAGAGAAATTAAGTTCTTACGAAGATTCAGAACATTCCAGCAATCAAGCTTTCTTACCATACCATCGTGCATCATAATATGTACCGTACCGCTTCCTTTGACCTGAGCAACCCAATCATCATCCAACTTTACTGTTCCTTTCAAGTCTTGAGAAGATTCGAACCAGGCACGATGAAAAGCGATATGATAAGATGCCCCAGTATCCAAGACCCATGCATCAACAGAACTAGATGTACAAACAGTCAACACATCACCTATGTCCTCTTCATCAGAACCATCCTGAACAATAGCCGCACTACCATTGTTGTTATTTTCTCCCTTCCCCCTTTTAGTAATGGACAATTTCTCTTGAAGTGACCCTTCTCCTTGCAGTTATAACACGTTTTTGCAGAAACTTTCGATTTTGAACGTGACTTACTCTGATTTCCACCATCTTTCTTATCTGATGTCCTTCCTCTGCCAACGAACAGACCTGAACCGGATGTCTCCTCATTCCCAGAAACTCTAAGTTTGAGTTCCTTTGACAGCAGAGAATCCTTCACATCATTCACAATAATTATTGTTCTTCCATACAACATAGTATCAACAAAGTGCTCATGTGAATTCGGCAGTGAACATAAGAAAATAAGGGCTTGGTCCTCATCATCAATCTTTACTCCTACTCCTTGAAGATCTAGAATAATACGATTGAAAGAATCAAGATGGTCTTTTACTTGAGTACCTTCTACCATCCGGAAAGTGTACAACTGTTGCTTCTGATATAGCCTATTTGTCAAAGAACTGTTCTGATACGTATCACAGAGCTTCTTCCAAATACTGGCAGCAGTGGGTTGATCAACAACTTCCCTCAACACCTCATCCGTCAAGCTCAAAAGAATAGCACTATGTGCTTTCCCCTCGATCTCCTTCTTCACAGCATCTGTCATGTCCTTTGCATATTCTCCTTCCACTGCAACTGCGCATCCTTGTTGAACCAGAAGAGCCTTAATCTTCACCTTCCACAAAGTGAAATCATTCGAGCCATTGAACTTCTCTAAATCGAACTTGTGAGATGACATCTTCAATCAATCGGTCCTTCTAGTCTTTGATAAACTAGTGTAAACCCGAATCTGTTTACTGCTCATGACGACGCGGCGCGATCTTCAACAGACGCGGCGTGTGCAGCCGTAAACCCGAGAGTGTTACCGAATTCAATCAACCAGATCTAAAAGATGCAGATCTAAAACCGCTGATAACCACAGATCTATAATCGCAGATCTGAAACCACGGCTCTGATACCACTTGTTAGGAAATAGATCTAAATCTATAACCTATTGCCCAGGAATAATAACGACAATATAAAAGCGGAAATACAAACACAAAGAAACGACACAAAGATTTATGTGGTTCGGTCCAAGATGACCTACGTCCACGGACAAAAGAGAGTATTCTTTATTCCAGAGCTAAATACAGGTGTTACAGAGCGTACCTAGATTGCTAATAATCGGCCTCCTCTGACTAACGACTTATGACTTTGATACTAATTAACCCTAATGACCAGCCTTTATATTTATAGGCTTTACAAATAGGCGAAAAACCCTAGCTGTCGCCCTAGCTGTTACGGCCCATCGCGGCACGGAAACCCTGGCCGTCGCGACGCGCGTGACTAGAAAACCCCAGACGGGTTTAATTCCAATTCACTATTTAACATCGACGCTACTACTGCTACCGCCCAGCACTGCCTTACGTCTGTCGCCGATCTGAATCCTCTCCTTTGAGCCACTTTCTCCTCCTGATCTGGTTGTAAACTCGTTTACGAATTCAACAAGTCTACCCCAATTTCTCTACTTTTTAAGGATCCAACGACGTCTTTTCTTCTCTTTCTTGCTCCTGTTCTGGCAGCCCGTATACGGGTCACATCCCCAAAATGATGCCATATTATGTCTCTGGAAGGTTCAATAGCTGAGATTGTGATAGGTGATTGGCAAAAGGTTAAGAGGAAACTGAAGGAGGACTTTGTTCAACAGGTGTCTCATTTAGTGTTTGTGACCAACTTTTCAGACGGCTTTTCATATTTGGATTCGAGAAAGAGTTGTAGGCAATATGGAATGGTAATTGATGTGTTCCTTTCAGCTAGAAAATCTAAACAGGGGAACAATTCGTGTTCGTTGGGTTTATTAAGGTAAGTAACAATGATTTGCTAGTTGGAAAATCTATATACCATGTTGGTGCTGCTTCTTGGTTTACAATCATTCAGCCATGGTCAAATTCTTTCTCTACAGATGAACCGGTTGTTTGGGTTGATGTGGAAGGTATTCTTTCTTTAGCATGGACAAAGAACACTTTTTTGAAAATAGCAAACAGATGGGGTGAGCTCTTACTTACATAAAGAAGATCCAAACGACAACAATCTTTGGAGGAAACAACTAAGTCTTCATCGAGGCTGGAAACAAGAAAATTCAAAAAAGGCATCGTCGTTTCTGAAAAAAAACAGGGCAGGCCTCAACGATGTATAAGCAAAAAAGGGTGTTTCTTTGATTGGTACCTTGGAAAACTTTATTGAAGTCAGTCAAGCAACAGGGTATTCTATGGATGGTTGTAGTTATTACCTATCATGGAGTGCTAGTTGGGAATAAATGAATTTCCTTTGCCTTAATGTTCAAGGCTTACGCCAAAAGGAGAAGAAAACTTGGGTTCGAGAGCTTTGTTTAAAACATCGGGTTAATTTTATTTCTTTACAAGAGACCAAATAAGACAATATTGATTTATTTGTCATTCGTTCGTTATGGGGAACCTGAATTTTGATTCAACGTGTAGAGGTATTCTATGTGTTTGGGATCGGGAGTTGTTTGTTAAAAGAACACGTCTAGTTCGGATTAGTTATTACTAGTTGAGGGAATTTAGAGACCTACAGGGACACAGTTGCTTCTAATTTCAGTGTACACTCCTCAGGAATTATCGGAAAGACGTATGTTTTGGGATTATTTGATACCTAGAAATTTTCGACTTTTCAAAAACCTTTGTTTTCATAATTCTTTCCTAAAAAATGGTCCCCATCAAAACATTTACGCTATTGTAATAAAAATCTTGGTGAACACCAATTGCATATCATTAAAACCATAGTAGTAAACAAGAATTTACACATATCATAATGAATAATATAATAGCATTACATTCATTTAAACTTCACTTTACTTTTATCTTTTTTTTAATTAATCATTGTATAACCTGTAATACAAGACATAAAAACATATGTACGTAAGACCATAAAGTCTTGTGATTTATACGAGTTTGGACTTATAAGAACATAAATATGCTCTAACAAAATTATTCATTTACTATGTGAATTCTTATAAAAATATTTCCTATAATAATTTCTTAACATGCAATTCATTTACTTGTCAATTCATAAAATTGACACATTATTCATTAAGTTATAAAAATCACTCTTATTACATTAAGTTATATACATAACTTATACTTAGTAATCATATTAATGATTCTTTACCTATACTTAATAATCACTTAGATTATCCGTATACCTTGCTTAATAATCACATAGATTATTCTTAGTTCATCCTTAATAATCATATAGATTATTCATATTATATCTTAATAATCATATAGATTATTTTTATTTCCTTCTTAATAATCATATAGATTATTCTTTACTTTTACTTAATAATCATGTAGGTTATTCTTTACTCATATCAACTTAATCATACATATAACCCTTACTTATGAATCATATAATTTATTCCTTTTACTTAAACCATAATGATGGTTCTTTATACATTATGTCACATGAATGTCTTACATTCTTTTAGTCAAGTGAATGACTCCTACTTATTAACATGTTAACATTCCAAGCTTCTTTATTAACCCTTACCTTGGTTATAACATATTAGTCATAGAAATGACATTCTTACATTTTAGTCATATAAAGACTCTTTTATACTTTTAGTTGTATAAATAACTCTTTTCTTTACCTTAGTTATAAAATAACTCTTTCCTTCCTTTAGTTATATTTACCTTGCATAACTTTGGTTATAGAAATGACCATTTTAACATTAACAATGAAAATGGCTCTTTTCATACTTTAGTCATAAAAATGTCCCATTAAACATTAGTCATATTAAATGACTCTTTACTTAACTTAATAATGATTGGATGATTCGTTATTTCGTATTTTTAACCTTAATGTATTCGGAAATTTACCTTCATCCCTCTTTCCTAGTCGTTCTGTCAACTATGCAATTTTTCTTTCAAGGGTAGCAATAGACTTTGAATTTGTATCTGTCTTCTATTAAGCCTGAGTAATAAATTTCATTATTTTGTCTAACTTGCTACTATCATTTTCCTCATTCTTCGATGGGCCAGCATCCCTATATATTGTTATTTGATGGTGGGAACTGTCTCTGCTGATTCTGGTTCTAATAGTTCCCCTGGATATTGTTATTGAAATTACCTCAATTGTTGTACCCACCTTGGTTGTTTACTCTGAATGGTCGTCGACTGTTCTTGAATTGTCCATACCCGTGAACTTGATTGATTTCTTCGTGGCTTTTGTTACACGCGTCAGCCCTATGGCCAACCTCTCCGCAACTAACACACGTCATCTGTATATGCAATAGATGTGTGCCTTTTTCTTTACTAAGGCTGGAGAGTAAGAGACCAAACTTCTTTTTTAAAGAATGAATGTCTGAATTGACCTCGTTCTTCCAAACCTTATCGAGCCCTACTGAAGAAGCACTAGAAGCTGGATTCTCCTGCTTCTTGGTTGAGTAATTGATCTTAGAATCGTTACTTAGTTGTTCCAGGAAGCTCCAGGCGGTGTCACTATCTTGCATCATTATGGTACCGCCGCCCGGTAAGGCGTTAATCATCACCTGGTGTGTTGTCTACTCTATCAAAGAAAAATTTAACTAACTGCCACCGATAGAACTCATGATGTGGACATGAGCGTAGGAATTCCTTGAGACGCTTGTTAAGTTAGATTTGACGTTTGGGGAAGAATAATAACGTGAAGATCGAAACAAATATTCAAGGTGTCGAATGATTAATATATGTGAGAGTGTACAAAAGATCATGCTCCAAGTCAAAATGGACGAGCAACGCATAAAACACATACACCTTACATTGTGAGCTCTACCTGACAAATGACATAAACATAACTATATATAGGTAGGAAACACAACTAGGGAAAACCCCAATACACAAAAATTGTTGGATTAGGTGTCTAAGCCATAAACTATAATTGATATATACTTGAATTGATAGTAGCACGGTCCTTTTGGGTTGCCCTCAAACCTAGCAATTAGACAGGATGACTTTAAGAGAGAGAGAGACAGACTGATTTATTATGTGATTAATAAATCAAGATAAACAGTTTATTAATATATTATGATGATAATATATTAATTAGAAATAGTAATATTTAAATTAATAATTAATCAGAAATTAATTAGAATTAATTTTGGGATTAATTGGATTAATTAAAAGTGCAGGGGCTGAATTGTAATTGTTCAATAGTTGAGCAATGGACAATTGAGGAAGGATAATGGTGGACGAAATTATAAGGAATTATCCTTATAAATTTTGCCAATAATATGGTTGGTGATAATGGTTTGAATTTAAGATAAAAGGTTTATCGGGTTTAAATTCAAATAAGGCTTATTTGTAAGGCTTATCTGCTATCACCCTTGAGACTATAAATAGAACCTTCAGGATCCCATTTTCTACGCCACTTTTAAATTCCCCTCTCCTCTCTCTATTGTCTTATGGCTTGCTAGTATTTGGGTGTGAACCATTTGAGGCATGACATTTGTGGTGCTTGCTTCCAAAGAAAGCAACTAAAATGTATGTAATCCTAATCTTGTTTTTATGATTTTAGATTTATACCTTTAGGATTCTTTTAGGTTCTTAGTTATAGATTCAATTAGAGAAAACATAGATCCTTAGGTTGCATGTGAACTTAAGTGTTTTAAGTTTATTTGTTTGCCTATTTCCTATCACAAATCATAATGAGCCTTTCAATCCCTCCAAACATCATCCAATGTATGGCTTTGTACCCTAACAATCTCCCCATCAAAGGTCAGAATGGATGGTGTAGCGCAACACCGCGAATGAGCAACTTCCAGAACCGAAGAGGATGATAACACGGGGTGTGATAGCGAATCCTCGAATCTCCATACATCGGTAGTCTCCACAATGAGACTTTTCCCCCTTTTTATGATCTAAAAATTAAACCATAAAAATATGAATGCGTGGTCAATCGGGTAAATCAAATAATTACTCCCCCTTGATTTGTGCATATTCATCAACACCCAAAAATTCATTTGCTTATTTCTTGTAAAGATAAATCATGGAATCCAAAACTATTCCCATGTTCCCGACTTTTTGTTTTGGATTTGTGTTTTATTTAATCTGTGTTGAGATTTGTTTTTAAAATTTTGTTGGAAGGAGAGGGTGACCGGAGGGGAGGAGATGATGACGGGTAGTGGTCGACGGGACAGAGAGATAGAGATAGAGAGAGAGAGAGAGGTCGGTTGGAGGGGGTGAGGGAATTTAATATCATTTCTTCATTTACTAAAACTGATAAATATTTAAAAGTAAAATGAAAATAAATTAAAAAGGGTAAAATAAACATTTTAGGTTGGACATGGACCTAAACCACAAAGAAACATCATGATAAGGACTATTTTCACGATTTTGAAAGTCAAGGGACCCTATCCACAAAAAATCGCAAACCACAAGGATAATTTTCTGCAGTTTTGTCTTTATCCGAAATAAAAACACGTTATCAGGCGTAAGAGCTAGAGCTGGAGCTGGAGACCCAGCAGACCGAAGCGACACGAACCCGAGCAGACGCATTCGGAAGCGAAGAAATTCAAGACTGTCGATAAGAGAGTTGGGGGACAGAAGGGCCACGGTCAGCTGGGATTGTCGATAGGAGACGAAAATATTTTATCATTGCGATCATGTTAGCCACGTCAAGGCCAACTGTCCCGGACTGGTGCAGGGAGCGGTGCAAAATTTGGTACCCGCAACATTGCGGATTACTGATGGCCGCCAGGGTAAGGTGGAGGCCTCGAAAGCCAAGGGTTGGGCATACCATCTTACTGCCAAGGAGGCGCAGGTGGCGCCAGACGTCGTCACATGTATTCATATATTTACATTTATCCATGCTCTCAGTTTATGTTCTTATTCTTATTCATATGATTAGGTGCGTTCCTAGTCAATTCTTTGTGTGTGTTGGTGTTGTTTGATTCTAGGGTGAGCCACTCATTTGTATCTATTTCTTTTAGCAAGGACCTTGGTGCTACCTTAAACTCATTGGACCACCCGTTAGAGGTGGAGAGAGAGGAAAACTACACCATAAGAGCAACTCGAGTATACCGCAACCGTGTATTGGAAATATATGGGGTAAGGTTTTCAATGGACATCATCCGTATTCCGATGGGTGATGTAGGTGTGATAGTGAACGTTGATTGGTTGAGTCGTCATGGGGACTTAATCGATTGTGAGAACAAGCAGGTGTGGGTTCGAAGCCTAAGTGGGGGAGAACTGACCATTTAGGGTGAGGGAAGGACGAGCAACGTGACTTTTTGCATGGCTGCCAGGGCAACTAGGTACCTACAGCATGGGGGCACTGGATTTTTGGCATATGTCATTGATCCTTGGGAGGAGAAGAAGAAGACCGTAGATGACATGCCAATGGTTCGGGAGTTCTCCGACGTGTTTCCCAAGGACGTATCGGGCGTGCTTCCGGAGAGGTAGGTGGAGTTCCTATTGACTTAGTTCTCGGTGTGGCTCTGATAGCCAAGGCACTGTATCATCTTGCACCTCCGAAGATGCAGGAGTTGTCCATACAACTTTAGGAGCTGTTGGGCAAGGAATACATCAGGCCCAGCGGTTCTCCTTAGGGAGCGCCGATTTTATTTGTCAAGAAAAAGGATGGGTCCTACCGGATATGCATCGACTATAAGGAGCTGAATAAGATTGCGGTGAAGAACAGGTATCCACTGTCGAGTATTGACGACTTGTTTAACCACCTGCAGGGATCCACTTGGTTCTCTAAGATCGATCTGCTATCCGGTTATCATCAGATGAATAACCGTTATGAGTTTGTGGTGATGTCATTCGGGATCACAAATGCGCCAGTGACTTTCATAAATCTCATGAATCGGGTGTGCGGGCCCATGTTGGATTGATCGGTCATTGTGTTTATTGATGACATTTTGGTCTACTCGAGGAATAAGGAGCAGCATGAGAGCCACTTGAGGTAGGTCTTAGAGACTCTGAGGAAGGAGAATTTTATGCCAAGTTCTCCAAGTGTGATTTTTGGTTGAGAGAGGTTCAGTTTATGGGGCATCTCGTCAACCAGAAGGGCATTATGGTCGATCCAGCCAAGGTCGGGGTCGTGATGGGGTGGGATGTCCCGAAGCCTCCATTTGAGATCAGGAGTTTCTTGGGTTTGGATGGGTACTATCGAAGGTTTATTCGTGATTTTTCTAAGATTGCGGTGCCACTAACTCGATCGACAAAGAAGAATGTCGCCTTTCGATGGGGTGATGGTCAGCAGACTGTCTTTGAGACGTTGAGGCAGAGATTGTGAGGCTCATGTTCTGACTGACACTACCTGAAGGAGCTGATGATATGGTGGTGTATTGTGATGTGTCCATATTCGGGTTGGGTGCGGTCCTGATGCAGTGTGGTCGAGTAATTGCTTATCCTTCGAGGCAGCTGAAGCCTCATCAGGCTAATTATCTAACTCATGACTTAGAGTTGGGGACAGTGATGTTTGCCCTCAATATCTGGAGACATTATTTGTACGGGTTTGGTGTACCATTTACATGGACCATAAGAGTTTGAAATACCTGATCGATCAGTCGAATATGAATATGCGGCAGAGGAGATGGCTCGACGAGGTCAAGGATTATGACTGTGAGATTTTGTATCATCTGGGAAAGGCCAATGTGGTGGCCGACACTCTGATTCGGAGGGTGGTTAGTGTGCTCCTCCGTGAGTTGTGCTTGAGGATGACCATAGTCACACCCTTGCTCAAAATGACTCGTGTTTCCAAGGTTGAGGCAAGCAGTGTAGAGAATCAGAAGAGGGAGCAGATTATGGGTCAGATGTCATACATGGTTAAGGATAGCCGTGACTTGTTGACTCGATATGGTCAAGTTTGGGTTCCTATGACGAGCAGAGCTCGTCAGACATTGATGGATGAGGCACACAAGTCGAAGTTCTCTATCCATCCGGGAGCGACGAATATGTATCGGGATCTTTGTGAAGATTATTGGTGGTCCGACATGAAGCGGGGTGTGGCTTGGTACGTGGAGAGATACTTGACCTGTCAGAAGTTTAAGGCCGAGCACCAGAGGCCTCACGGCAAGCTCCAACCTTTGGAGATTTTCGAGTCGTAGTGGGAGCACATCACCATGGATTTCATCACAAAGTTGCCGAGGACCCCTCAGAATGTTGATACTATTTGGTCAGTGTTGCAAAACTCGGCCGACTCGGCCGAGTACTCGGACTCGGACTCGGACTCGGACTCGGCTAGGTACTTTGGTGGTTTTTCAAGAATCAATCTAATATATTGGACTAGCTATTACTCGGAATTCCTCGGATTTCCTCGGAAATTCCTCGGATTTCCTCGGAATTCCTCGGTCAACCCTTATACTCGGTTTGTTGACTGAAAAAAATATGAAAATAAACCCCTAATTACAAAAATTCGTCTAAGGCTTTGCAATTTTCAAATTTTCATCCACAAAAACACTCCCGCCTCCTCTAGTCTCTCTCTCTCGATTTACGATATACGAGGGTATGACAGGTACGGGTTCTAGTCTCTTTCCCTCATCTCTATTTCTCGAATAGCTTCATCTCAAGGGACCGATTTCAAAAAACCGTTATCAGGAATCAATTTCAGTATAATCGATTTCAGTAAAACTTAAACATTTAAACAAGTGTCATGGTTATTGATATTCATATATTTTGTTATACATCTAATAAACTTATAATATTTATCATATATATAATTTACCCAAAATTAGTTTCTTTACAATTTACGTTATCCGAGTACTCATCCGAGTACTCCCCGCCTAACCGAGTAATCGCTACTCGCCAATCCACTGACCTGGGAGCGCCTAGCGTCTTTTGCAACACTGTATTTGGTTCATTATAGATCGGCTGACCAAGAGTGCCCACTTTATACCGATTCAAGAGACTTCTACCACGGAGACGTTAGTTGGCATTTATGTTCACGAGGTGATTGTCTGACATGGTGTGCCTATTTCATTGATATCCGATCGGGATGTTGGGTTTACTTCCAAGTTCTAGAAGAGGTTTTATGAGGATCTAGGCACTCGGCTCTACTTCAGCACAACATATCATCGTCAGACCGACGGGTAGAGTGAGACGACGATTTAGACTCTAGAGGATATGTTGCGGGCTTGTGTTATCAACTTTGGTGGGAGTTGGGGTTCATATCTTCCATTGGTCAAGTTCTCCTACAACAACACTTTCCACGCGAGTATTGGTATGTCTCCTTTCGAGATGTTGTTTGGGAGGAAATACAGGACCCCGATATGCTGGGGAGAGGTCGAATAGCACGTCATGGGGAGGACTGAAGTCGTGCTGAAGATGACTGAGCTTATTCAGAGGGTCCGAGAGATGTTACAGACAGCTCAGAGTCGACAGAAGAGCTACGCGGACACGCGCCAGTCAGACTTGGAGTTCCAGGTCGGAGACTTCGTCCTTTTTAAGGTGTCGTGTTGGAAGAGGGTCATTCGATTTCGAAAAGCGGGGCAAGTAGGGCCCAGGTATATTGGATACTATTGGGTCGTGGTAGTGTTGGCAAGGTGGCCTAAGGTTTGGAGCTTCCCGAGCAGCTCAATCAGATCCACGACACTTTCCATGTCTCAGAGTTGCGAAAGTGCATAGCAGTCGAGTTAGTAATGGTGCTCTTAGAGGATATACAGGTGGATGAGTGCGTGAATTATATGGAGCGGCCCGTCACGATTCTGGAGAGGAAGACAAAAGTGTAGCTCAACAAAGTCATCGGGCTAGTAAACGTGCAGTGGCAACACCGGAAGGGTTCCGAGTGGACGTAGGAACCGGAAGATGAGATGCGAGAGCACTACCTAGAGCTGTTCGTGGGATAGGATTTCAGGGACAAAATCCAGCTAAGTGGGGGAGAGTTTTAAGACCCGTATTCCAGGTATTGGTTTTACATGCTTTAAAGAATAAATTTTGGTTTTGAGGCCCTTAGCGACGCTACCTGTATGGGATGGCAACGCTAAGGAGGGTTTAAGTGTGGATACGGATGTGCTGCAGATAGAACGCTATCTTCCAGTATTAGCGACATTATGCGCTGCTATTTCAAAACCTTAGGACGAAGTCGAATGACCCCCTTGCCCTACTATCTTCCAGTATTAGCGACATTATGCGCTGCTATCTTCCAACTTTCCCCGCTTTTCGAAATCGAATGACCCCTTCCAACGCGACACCTTAAAAAGGACGAAGTCTCCGACCTGGAACTCCAAGTCTGACCGGCGCGTGTCTGCGTAGCTCTTCTGTCGACTCTGAGCTGTCTGTAACATCTCTCAGACCCTCTGAATAAGCTCAGTCGTCTTCAGCACGACTTCAGTCCTCCCCATGATGTGCTATTCGACCTCTCCCCAGCATATCGAGGTCCTGTATTTCCTCCCAAACAACATCTCGAAAGGAGACATACCAATACTCACGTGGAAAGTGTTGTTGTAGGAGAACATGACCAATGAAAGATATGAACCCCAACTCCCACCAAAGTTGATAACACAAGCCCGCAACATATCCTCTAGAGTCTAAATCGTCGTCTCACTCTACCCGTCGGTCTGATGATTATATGTTGTGCTGAAGTACAGCCGAGTGCCTAGATCCTCATAAAACCTCTTCTAGAACTTGGAAGTAAACCGAACATCCCGATCGGATATCAATGAAATAGGCACACCATGTCAGACAATCACCTCGTGAACATAAATGCCAGCTAACGTCTCCGTGGTAGAAGTCTCTTGAATCGGTATAAAGTGGGCACTCCTGGTCAGCCGATCCGTAATGAACCAAATACAGTGTTGCAAAAGACGCTAGGCGCTCCCAGGTCGGTGGACTGGCGAGTAGCGATTACTCGGTTAGGCGGGGAGTACTCGGATGAGTACTCGGATAACGTAAATTATAAAGAAATTAATTTTGGGTAAATTATATATATGACAAATATTATAAGTTCATTAGATTTATAACAAAATATATGAATATCAATAACAATGACATTTGTTTAAATGTTTAAGTGTTACTGAAATCGATTATACTGAAATTGATTCCTGATAACAGTTGTTTGAAATCGGTCCCTTGAGACGAAGCCATTCGAGAAATAAAGATGAGGGAAAGAGACTAGAACCCATACATGTCATACCCTCGTATATCGTCGAGAGAGAGAGAGAGACCAGAGGAGGCGGGAGTGTTTTTGGGGATGAAAAGTTGAAATTGCAAAGACTTAGACGAATTCTCGTAATTAGGGGTTTATTTTCATATTTTTTTCAGTCAACAAACCGAGTATAAGGGTTGACCGAGGAATTCCGAGGAATTTTCGAGAAATTCCGAGTAATAGCTAGTCCGATTTATTAGACCGATTCTTGAAAAACCGCCAAAGTACCTAGCCGAGTCCGAGTCCAAGTACTCGGCCGAGTCGGCCGAGTTTTGCAACACTGACCAAATAGTATCAACATTCTAAGGGGTCCTCGACAACTTTGTGATGAAATCCATGGTGATGTGCTCCCACTACCACTCGAAAATCTCCAAAGGTTGGAGCTTGTCGTGAGGCCTCTGGTGCTCGGCCTTAAACTTCTGACAGGTCAAGCATCTCTCCACGTACCAAGCCACATCCCGCTTCATGTCGGACCACTAATAATCTTCACAAAGATCCTGATACATTTTCGTCGCTCCCGGATGGATAAAGAACTTCGACTTGTGTGCCTCATCCAGCAATGTCTGACGAGCTCTGCTCGTCATAGGAACCCAAAATTGACCTTATCTCGCTAGGAAACCGTCTCTTATCAGCTAGGAAACCGTCTCTTATCAGCTACCACTGCCCAGATAAACCCTAATTTGTAAACCCTAGCCTCTTTTTGTGTTCTAGCTCTAATTCTTGGGTTTTGAAGCTTGCTTGAGAAGGAAGAAAGGAAGCTTTGGTGCCAAGGGGACTCCTACAGCCAAGATCAAGCTTATTCTTTGGCTTTTGGACCTTTGTAAGTCATAAAGCTCCCAGTTGTTGGTTTTCTTCATAGATCGAGTCTAAATCAAGTTATGGTGGTTTGGGTCCATGATTGTAGTAGTTTTGGAGTTTGGGGAACTCCATACCATGTAGTCGAGTTTGCATCCTTTCTGGAACTCTTGAACTCTGGTTGAGGGCATGCTCAAGCCCTCTTAAGCCCATACAAGCTTTATCAAGTGTTTTGAAGCCCTTTTTGACCTAGGTTTAGGATTTGACAAGCATTGGATATGCATGTCCATAAAGTTTCGATTTTTATGGATCAAAAGACCAAATGGATAAACCCAAGAAGTTTGTAGCCTTTGTCTTAACGAATTAAGTGCTTAACCAGGAAGTTGGAAACTTTAGGGATAGTGTCGCTAACGTTCGAAGATAGCGATACTATCTTTGGCAAATCCCATTGGAATGTGCCCCATAGCGGTGCTATGGGTGCATGGTAGCGGCACTAAGCGTTGACCGTTAACTTTGACTTTGATTGTCAATTTTTTGACCAGTTTGACTTTTTCTCAAACCTCGGGGGATTCTGAGGGTTAACCATGGGGGTTGACCTCGGTTGTGTTAGGTCACTGATTTGTACCTATTTATGATTTAGGAGGTTCATGTTGACCGGTTGTTGAGGACACGTGTGTATACTCTTACGCATTTTGATTCAAGTGGTCCTCACTGAACTATGCATGTGAAGATACATGAACTCGTAGGGTGTGTCTTGTAGCCTTACTTGTTATGATGATAGTCGTATGACTCGTTCTTATGACTATAAGTTGTTTATCGTAGGACATGGGTAGGATAGTGCCTTGTCCCCTTAGGGGTAGGACTGTGTCGAGTCCCGATAATGTTGTGGTTGTAGGTAGGACGATGTTGGGTCCTAGATGTTGGGATGGTAGGGCAGTGTCGAGTCCCACGAGGGTGGGACTGTACCGCGTCCCGTTGCTGATTTGCTATGTGTTAACATGTATGGTATTTGGGGAACTCACTAAGTTTTGTGCTTATTGCTTCATTTAAGATGTTTTTCAGGTACTCCCTGTGATAGGGGAAAGGGCACGGCGTGACCGCACCGCATCGGCATCATGAATTCAATCTTCCGTTGTTGATTATATTTAATTTGATACAATTTTACATATTTTGAGAACGATGTTTATGGATTTGAATGAATGTTTGGAACGAATGGATTATGATTTCTAACTAATACTTTGATTTTAAAAAGAAATTTTTTTCATGAAATTTGGGACGTTACAATATGCAACCATATTAAGAAAGTGCGTTCTTGACGACTACATTAATAAAAATCTCTGTCTGGTTCGTGTGAGACATAACCCAATTACTTTGATCAAATAAACCATACTAATTCATTGTGTTATTTATTTTATTTGCATCTTTATTATGGTGTGTTTGAGAGTGTTTATTGATCATTAATGCTAACATATATAAACACATGCGAAACAAATTCATAGTTTGAGATACACTTTTTATATCCGTTCGGATTTTAGAGCCGTGTTTATAAATTCACCCCTATATTCATCCACCATGTTGCCCAATATATATCTACATGCAAACGAGATAAACAGAACCCGATAGAGTCCGCTCAAGTATAATTCTTACCCATTTGGCAGATCAAACTTGACCCCATGAAAATATAAAAAAATAACAAAAGAAAGGAACGATGTTCCTTACTTTGGGATCCTTATTCTCATTTCGTACTCCAGGTTTTGCCTTTTGCCATCTTCCATTATCAAAGCTTTTGCATATATAGCATACGATCTACATAGATTTTGAACAAATCAATTCTAATAATTTCTTTTTCATAAATCACCAATATTATCACACACGTAATTCCTTCTTTGATCGCAATGTCTTATCAACTTATTAGCAATTGGATACGTCAGCTCTTATCGGTACTCTCTCAATACATACAGGTAATTGTTAAAATTAGATGGTAAAAACATGTGTATGTGATTATAGAGAATTATTTTTAGTTTATATATGCTAGTAATAGTTAGAAAAGATTGAGATGTTATTTTTTAACAGAAACCCACCCCAAGGCTGAAGTCCGTGAGATTCGAACACGTGTCAACTCCATATTGGAGTGTTTCATACTAAGTGGTCACCACTAGGTTACCTTGATAGTTGTAAAAAAATTGATGTTACATCCTTCTATTGATCGTTCTAAATATATTTGGAATAACCATGTGTGTTATTTAGTCTAATAATAACTAGCTTAGAAGAATAATATACATATCTATGTCCATGTTATACAGATATACATAGTTCTTCCCATATGTTAGGCTCTATCTATTATCATTTAAGAGACTCAAGTAATTCCCTTAGCATACTGACACATACAAATTCTTGTTCAGGCTGTATAAGAACACATGTCTATCAACGTTGGACTCTTAGATTCTTTATCAATAGAATAGCATTGGTAAATGATTGGCATAATCATCGTAGAAATCCAGGTCATACATATATTTATGAGCTAAGATGAAGATGGATATTGATAATCATCCATTTAAGGTTTTTATGTGAGCAATGTATTATCGGTTGAACTTTGATCCTTGTAGTAAGAAAATCCAGTGGCTCCTTGTTGTATAA
Source organism: Cichorium intybus (assembly GCA_023525715.1). NCBI lineage: Eukaryota > Viridiplantae > Streptophyta > Magnoliopsida > Asterales > Asteraceae > Cichorium > Cichorium intybus. The sequence goes on from CM042017.1 coordinate 75,138,566, forward strand.
GAAGTACTTTATCAGATAAAATAACCAAAAATAATAATAAGATATAACAAATATTGAAAGATGTAAATCCAAGAATAGAATAATGAATATGTGAGTATAAGTCGTTTAAAAAAGTTTTGCATTTATTTTGTCTTATTGAGCATTTATTCTAGGTATTTTATAATTAGCTAAACTTTTCCATTAGACTTTTCTATTAAATCGGATATTGTGCTTTTTCGTTAGATGGAATTATTATTATTATTATTATTATTATTATATAATAATAATAAGAAAAGGGCAAAAGGGACAAGTTACACTTGGCTAACATATGGTCCAACCCTTTTCTTCATGCAATCTTATCTACCGAGAGACAGAGAGAAAGAAAAGGGGGAGAAATAAATGGAAGAGCCCTTCAAGTTTTATTATATTAGGGGCAAATTCTCCCACTTTCTCTCTCTAAACGCTAAGAAATTACTTCCAAACATACAAAAAATAACTAAATTTTTGGAAAAATCTTAGCAATTCTTGATGCTGGCCTCACCGTCATCCTTCAAGAGAATTAATTCTCTGGTACGACCTCAAATTCTTCAAATTTACTGTTCTTTACGACCTACATTAACGATTATTCAATTTTGACTCAAACCCACTTTATAAACAAGTTAAATTTGTAGAAAAATATAAATCTTTTGTGTCAATTTTGTTGATTGATGTACATTGCTTGAAATGCGTAGAAAAAGTTAAACTTTTGATTTTCTTTCTTGGGTGAATGATACATTTCTTGAATTTGAAGTCAACTTTTGATTTTTTTTATTTGTCGGTCATACATTAGCTTTAATAAAATCAAGCTGAATATGTTATAATTATTTCTTAAATGTATATTCTATTCGGCTCAGTTTCTTGATGTTTTCCTTGTGACATTCGCTTTTGGTATTATATTTAATTGCAAGGTTGTTGTTGCTTTTTTGTTCTTGAGGTTATCTCAATTAAAAATTTCAAGTCTTCTGCGAATTCTCTAATATTGTCAACGCCACTTATATTAAGTTAAATTTAGAAATTTTTGATTCTTTTAGCTGGTACTTAATATATTTCCTGCATTTATGTAAAAACATGTATATCAAAAGCTTCTCATTTTCAAGTGGCAGCAAATTGCAATAAACAGCAATGCATTTTTACGTTAATTCTAATTTGGTCACGTGAACTATGAAACTTTTAATAACCGTTGCAAAAGTCATCCAACTTTTAAAAACGGTTATAATAGTCATCTAACTTTTAAAAAACCGTTATAAAAACCATTGAAATTCCTGTGCATGCTACAACATTTTTGTCTAATTTACCCAAAATCAATCATATTGAAAGTAACGACTTTTAAACTAAAGCAAAAGTAGTTTATTTTTCACTTCTTGATTTACCATATATATTTTTCAATCTTAATGAATATTATTTGTGTTATGTTTCTTGATTCTTGCTTTGTGGGTATTATTTTTTCTATTATAATTTTGGTGAAATTGCATCGTTTCTGTTCCATTTTGTTCTTGAGCTTGTTCGAATTGCATGCTTTTTAGGTGTTATGTAAAAAATATTTCAGCTTTGACCCAATCCCACTTTATATACAGTTGGGTTTGTGTCAAAGTCAATAAGTTCTAAAACTTTTTCAGTTGGGTAGGTTAAAAAAGGTAAAAAAATAAGTGGGTAGGTCATACATTAGTCCATGCTGCTTTAATTCTTTATATTCTAAGTTTTTTTAAATTAATCTTGATTCTTGATTTGTGGGCATTATTTATTTATTGAGTTATAATTTTGGTTAAATTGCAGTTATGTTGTTGGATAGTGTTGTTGAGCTTGTGTGATTTGCAGAGACAGTTGTTAGGTGTTTTGGGGGATAGAGGAGAGAGAAAGAGTAGTCTGTCAGTAGTGGCGGGTATTGAAGATGATGATACTGCAGCCAATGACGATGACGACGATGATCCACCATTTACTCCTTGGGCTGTCTCTGTTGCCAGGTAACTCTAATCATTTTTAATGTATATTTTTATTTCCATTATGTTTGTCGATGAATTTATTTTTATCTAAAAAGCTCAATTTTTTCAATTTACATCATGATTTATAAGTAAACAAATTGATATTTTCATCCGTAAGAAAAAAAGAGTTGGAATTATAGATGACCGTTTTAATAGGATTTATTGATAAATAATATGAACGTAGTCGATAGATTATAAATTTTCATAGTTCATGTTAAATAATTCAACAATATATTAAAATGTCCATTTTGGTTGTCGTATCTATTAATTCTTTAAACAATCATAATTTGTCAAACACTAAAAGCTAATTATATATCTAGTTATTACAACTTCAACAACATAAACACAATCAAATAATATATTCTCAACCGATTACCAACATGATTCTGGTCATTCGTGTCACGTGATCACTTTTAAAACGTACATCCAAACACTCGTATAATTACCAAATACAAATTTTCAAGTGAATTACAATGTTTGTCATTAAACTCTATCTCAATTTGCATGGATGAATCTGTTATCTGAATATGTCAAATTCACATGTTTTGTCCCTGACTTTAACATCAAAATCAAATCCGTCAAAGCCTGTAAAACTTTATAATTTTTATTCTATAATAAAGACCATCCCTGAAGGGAATATTATTGCAATTAATATAATATGTGATCATATATACTGTTGTTAATATTATTATTTACCTGTTACTATTTTGTTCAAGATATCATCAACTTTATTGTATCCGACTTTGTGTTTCAGTGGGCATGCTTTGTTGCGGAGCCCGCAACATAACAAGGGGCTTGCTTTCACTGAGAAAGAAAGAGACGCTCATTACTTGAGAGGGCTGTTGCCTCCTGCGGTTATTAATCAAGAACTTCAAGTAAGTTCACGATTTGATGCCAATGTGCAAGATATAGCATTGTACTTTTATTGACTTATTTATTATAACATCTGACTTTCATTATTTCCTATTACAACATTCTACTACGAAAATCTACCCAATTATAGTAATGCCATACATATATTATGAAATGTCACTGCTATAAATGGGTAGAATTTTCAGAGTACAACACCACAATACGAAGAAAAAAAAAAGTACAATACTATAATAGAAAGAAAGTAAATAAGATTCTACAATACACAATAAATGAAAGTACAATACTATTTATTGCATTTAACCCAATAAAATATTGTTCTTATACTATTCCGTTGACTCAAAATTTATTGATTTTGGGAATTAGGAAAGAAGAACTTTGCATATACTACGCCAATACCAAGTTCCATTGCATAGATACATCGCCATGATGGATCTTCAGGTACCCGTATATCTCACATCTTCTTGTAACTTAAATACACCAACTTTGTTTTTTAACCAATTTACAATATGATTTGATTTATAAATTTCTGCTAATGAGTTAAAAAAACATGCAATTTTATCAGGAGAGCAATGAAAAACTATTTTACAAGCTTCTCATTGATAACGTTGAGGAACTACTCCCTGTAGTTTACACACCAACGGTTGGTGAAGCTTGCCAAAAATATAGCGGCATTTATAGGCGTCCACAGGGACTTTATATCAGCTTAAAAGACAAGTATGTTGACTTGGTCAAAGTTCAAATAAAGACTCTTTTCTATATACATTTTGTTCTTCTTTTGTTAATTTACAATTGTGTCCCCGTGGTAACTGAATTATCAGGGGAAAGATTCTTGAGGTGTTGAGAAATTGGCCGGAGAAAAACATCCAAGTTATTGTTGTAACCGATGGTGAGCGTATATTGGGGTTAGGTGACCTTGGCTGCCAGGTAAAATCCATAAAATCATAAGAAAAAATATTATTAGATAAAGGCTGTCTGAAAAAAAGATGTTTAAAAAATATATGAGAAAAATAAGAAATGGAGGGAAAAAAAGGAATGAGGGAATATTTGTATTAAATCCTTCTTTTCCTTACTCTATCTATTTAGTAGTTTCTCAGCACTAAGTCAAAAAGAACACACATACATAAGTTACCACATTAAGTCAAAAGAAACAAGACCTACATGGATTTAGGATGGGCTATCTTTTGTGTTTTTTGGATGCTTATGGTATATTTAATTTTATGTTTGTTTTTATGTATTTTTTTCTAAGTTTTGATAATATTGCTATGTATCAAATATCACAGGGGATGGGGATACCCGTTGGAAAACTTTCATTATATACGGCACTTGGAGGCGTTCGCCCTTCCGTTGTAAGTCTTCTTAATTCGATACAATTATATTGATTTTTACCGTCTCATGTAAGTATTTTACGGACCAAAATCTTAAGTATAAAAAAATTAGCGATGATAGAATGAGGTAAAATAGTATTTGTAGCTTGACATCCTGAACTGAAACTGTTGTCGTTTTTTGGGACAATGGAAGTAATATATGATTATTTGGTCCCATCTTGTACTTGAAACTTGATTTTGTGGTAGTGAGTTAACCATGTTAAGGTCATGTTTGGTACAGTGCTTGCCGGTAACCATTGATGTGGGCACAAAAAACGAGGCATTGTTGAAGGATGAATTCTACATCGGTCTCAAACAAAAAAGAGCAACGGGCGAGGTCTCATCTTGTTAATTAACTTCATTTCATTTTTAGTTCCTTTTTGAATATTTAATTTAGCGGGCAGCCTGGTTACAGTTGTTAAGGCCTAAAGGTGATTGCTTTATGTTCAATTTAGGAATACAACGAATTGTTAGAGGAGTTTATGACCGCAGTCAAGAGGAACTATGGAGAAAAAGTCCTCATTCAGGTGCGTTAGTTTGTTTCTTGAATTTATTGGGATTTATTTTGTGGCTTAGGCTCTGTTTTTACATTTTTAATATAGAACAACAAATAAATAGTCATTTGTTATTCAGTATCACTTCTAAAAAAAGGGTATAGTGTTCATTTACTCATATTTAAACGGTCCGTTCGGTCCAAGAAAGAACTAGATTTTTTGTATACAATACTTATACAAATTTTCCATTGAGCACTTTATCGTACAAACACTTGATAAAATATAAACATGCCCCAAGTCATGTCCCTGTTAAGTCTTTTAAGTAAAAGAGAAACAAAACTAATCTGTTTAACAAGAATCCGTGGTGTCTTTACAGTTTGAAGATTTTGCCAACCACAATGCATTTGAATTGCTGACTAAATACCGAACAAGTCATCTTGTTTTTAACGATGACATTCAGGTAACTTCCTTAGAACAAAAATCGTGTTTTAATTTTCAGTATGTCATTTACATATTTCCCTCTCTTTAGGGTACCGCATGTGTCGTTTTGGGAGGTGTGCTTTCGGCTTTAAAATTAATTGGCGGGACTCTAGCCGATCATACATTCTTATTTCTCGGTGCCGGAGAGGTCAGCATCATATATTCCTAAATTGATTTCTCGCATTTAGGCCCTTTTGTTACACATGACATGACAGAACAGCGGAAGAGTAGTGTTAATGGGACAAAAGATGCAATCTTTTTCCCCACCCACTAAAGGTAGAACAAGGTAAGATAATCAGATAAGCACTCCCTCTCGATCTCTCGTCTATGCAAAAAGACATTAATGCCCTCATCATCTTTGTTATGGGAAATATCCCTAAAAGCTTGTCACATCCCGTGTAACAAGCGGTCTTACGTTTGGATATTCGTAATGTCCTTTATTGTATTTTGTTTTTTTGTTGTAAAGGCTGGCACGGGTATAGCGGAGCTTATTTCGCTTGAGATATTGAAAAAGGTAACAATTCTTTTTACGGAAAACTGTTATAATAACAACATAGTTTCATTTCATTTCTAATTTGGTTCTGATACTTTCAAAATGGGTACTAGAATCATCGTACTCTCAAAAAAATTTATTTCATGTAATACTGACCAAAAGGCTTGAACTTGACCTCAATTATGAATTATCACCTTTTTACCACTAGAGCAAACAAAACAGTATAAAATGGGCATTTCATAACGCACATCTTAACCATGGAAATTGTTGTTTGTAGACAAAACTTACCTTGGAAGAGTCTCGAAAGAAAATTTGGCTCGTTGACTCAAAGGTACTAGAAAAACGCTCATGAGTCTTGTTTTTATGGACTAGATACACTATGAATGTTAAGTGTGTTTTCTTTGATGTAGGGATTGATCGTGAGGTCGCGTAAAGAATCCCTACAACATTTTAAGCAACCATGGGCTCATGATCATGCACCTGTGAAAGGACTCTTGGAAGCCGTCAAGGTATGATTATACGGAAAAATACGGAAACATAACATAATCTACCTTTTCATCGATTTAGTCACTTGACTATTTTGTGTAGTAATTAAGTCATTATACTTTTTTTGACCATTTAAAAGAACTATATTTTTTACAATTATCGGTTTTGCAAACACCTCAAATTAGCACAACGTACTTTCACCATTTAATTGATTTTGTCGGTGACCTATTATTTATTTATCCTTATTGTATAAAAATATCAAATGGCTAACTCAATAAAATGGTGAAAGTGTGTTGTGCTTTCTTTATCTTGCTCTTTTGCGCACACCGGAAAAAATGGGTTTTTTAAACGCCAAAAAATAATGGTTTGATCACTATGGAAAGTAGTTGAGTGACTAAATTGACAAAATCGTGAAAATTTAAGTGTTTTGTGTATTTTTTTTTCATGATAATATCTTCACATAATGTTTTCCTTTTCGTTTTTGGTCCGAAAACAGGCTCTTCACAAAATGTAAATTAAAGACCACTTATGTTAACTTCTTAAGTATGTTAATGCAGGCTATCAAGCCTACAATATTAATAGGAACATCTGGAGTTGGGAAACAATTTACAAAAGAAGTTATTGAGGCGATGGTATCAATCAATGCGGTTAGTTCTCTCTTGCTAACTTGCATTGACACAAAACAAAATGCAGTTTATGTACATAAATACGAAATTTTATACTACCGTTTGATATGTAGAAACCTCTCATTATGGCTCTCTCTAATCCGACTTCACAATCTGAGTGTACGGCGGAAGAAGCGTATACATGGAGCCAAGTAAGTTGTCCACGCTTTCTTCAGGATGTAATAATTTTGTGCTTATGTTCTTTAGTTTTTTCAAACATAGAGAGAAGGGCCCCACAACCGCATTCTCTCTCCCTTATATATAATAGGATCCATGGATGGAAATGCTAAAACACACGCACAACTAGTATGCAGATACTTGCAAAAAGCCATGCTACACATTGATAGAAGTCTTAGATTATAGTTATAGTTAAAGGTTTAAGTGTGAGAAATAGCAACATGCTTTCTTTTATTTGCTTATTATACGATTCTACTTTCATTTCTTTCTATTACAACAATATACTTTAAAAATATACCTAATTATAGCATCGTCATCTATATGCAATTCTATTTTCACTACTATAGCTAGCTAGATTTTCGAAGTATAATGCCCTAATAAGATAAACACTTGAAAATAGATTTCTATCATTGGGTAGCCCATTCAAAGTATGATGATCTAATCAGGTAGCTTTTTCAAAGTACATGCATTCTAAAGAAAAATGTTGGAGTGCAATGATGTAGTAGAAAGAAATAAAAATATGATGTTATAAGACACAAATAAATGAAAGTGAATTGCTATTACTCACATTTGGCTCTTATGTAACCGTCTAAATAGCCTTCAATCATGTTTAAGCAGGGAAAAATGTTTAATACGAATTTGTAATTCCCAAATGAAAGAAAAATATGAGGACAAATGTTGACATTAGCAGGACTTTATGGCAATCGTTTTATTGCAAAGTAACACCTATGAACCTTTGATTAAATCATCATACGAGTTCAAAAATTTTGCAGGGTCATGCGATTTTTGCTAGTGGAAGCCCATTTGACCCCGTCATATACGATGGCCAAGAGTTTGTGCCTGGACAGGTCTGAAGCTCATACACATAATATACAATTAACGATCAGATTTGACGTGATGCTTGATCAAGGAATGTTTCTATACTGATCTCTGGTTTTTTTTATATGCAGGCAAACAATGCTTACATATTTCCTGGATTTGGCTTGGGATTGATCATGTGTGGTGCAATTCGTGTGCATGATGAGTTCCTTTTGGTGGCAGGTAAGTGAAAACATATTGACTTTTATATCCTTTAAGTTCCGGACGATGTGATATTTCTTTTATGTGGTCCCCACATGCATGTCCTAATAGTAAGGAGGTGAGAATCTATAAGTGCTTGTCGACCACTTGGTAGGCCTTAAAAGTGACATTTTTTCCCTTTTCATTTTCTTTTGCCTGGCCCCATATGTTTTCCCTAGCGGTAAGGAGGTGATAATCTATATATGGGGTATCATAATCAAGATTAGCACCATCTTCCTTGATCTACGGACATTGTGATTCACATGCCTTGCAGTCGTGGGGGCAAGGGGTGGTGACTAGAATAATTCATTTTCTTTCATGTGCATCTCATGTTAAAGTTGGCCCATTCATTGTATTCTGTGGGTCTCATCCTCATTTATCATGCCTTATATAGCGGAAGCTTTGGCATCTCAAGTGACGGAAGAAGAGTACGCGAAGGGTATTATTTATCCACCTTTCAAGAAGATTAGAAAGATTTCAGCAATTATTGCCGCTAAGGTAGCTTCTAGGGCATACGAACTCGGTAAGTACTTTCACATTATGAAATGCTTAATGGAATGTCCATTCGGTATATCTCATTGATAATGTTATTTTCGGTACTTTCAGGGTTGGCATCTCATCTCCCTCGTCCTAGAGATCTTGTTAAATTTGCAGAGAGTTGCATGTATTCTCCGACCTATCGTAATTATCGTTAACTCTTTAGTTTTTAGGTTAAAATTGATTGATATGTCATTTTAGTTGTTTTTAGGATTAAAGTAATGATATGTGTTTCAAAAATTGTACAATGTTATTTGAATGATAATATAAGTGTTCTCTTCATAGGTTTTATATATAATGAATGGCTAACTACAAGAAATAGCAATGTATTTTCACGTATTTGTGTGTTATAGCATAATATTTTCATGCTTTGTATTGTCACATTGAACGATTTTCTTTCTAATGAAGACAATGAATCTTAAAAAATCTATCTAATTATAACATTGTAATTTTAGTTTTTTTCTTAGGACATTATATTTTGAAAACTTTATTAAACATATACCAACTTTTATGGAGACGGGTTATCTTATGGTTAAGATTTCTTGTACATATGGTCTTCTAGAAATCTTCGGTACGTCCATATTCAAAGGATCTAACCGTTATGTGAAATTTCGGATGTATGCCATTTTTTACACATCTGTAAGATTTTATGGCCCAAATAAAGAGCAAGATGTTAATAACAATCGTTGTTACTTCCTTTCACAAATTCTTGCATAAACCATGGAATTTTAATAAAGTGCAACATTCTCAAAATTATGATATGGATGGATTGAATGTGTGAATTATGTTAATATAAATGCAAGGTCCATCACTACCAGGTTCACATACACTCTTAGACTATATTTGGCAGACTAGCTAATAAAAAATGATGTTTAGTAAAAAGCTGTTGAGTTGTGGAGTTCGATCTTCCCTTTAACCTCATTTGTTGCTACAAAGTGTTAGGAATAAGAACCCCTTGACAAATAAAGATGCGAAGAACAATAAGAACAAAAGGATTTAATGTGGTTAGCAAGCTACGTCTGTAAGTGAACTATGGAGATATTTATTGATAATATTGAAAAGCACGCTAAACTTCGCTTTCTACCTCCAATCAATACAATAATGATAACACACACTAGGGTTACAATTATGAAGATCTATTTATAAAAATAATTTTTTCTTTTAGACTGGGCCATGGGCCTTTAACATCACCAACCTAAAATGGCCATCTACTTTGGTTCCCAATTTACTAGGCCAATTCAAAGTTGGAATCAGGGGCTACCCCGGATCACTGATTCACTGAAGGATCCGAAGTTTGATTTAATATTGAAGGAGAAACTCAGGCGTTGAGCTTCAAAACTTACAGCTGAACTTCGGTTGTTTGGCTTGTTGTCAAGTCTTTAGACTTATCTTCTTGTCTGAAGCTCCACTTCTTGGCTTTGCTTCTGATATCATTTGTGGCCTCACTTATCTTATGCTCTGCAACTGTGCTTTAAAGACTTCTCATCTGCATCTGTGATCTAAACTTTGAAAGTCCAAAGTTTCGGATATTGAGTGGGACCCATGCTTGGTCACTGAAATGGCACTAAGGTCAATGGAGATTAGGATCCGCAACTCAACATAGAGACCAAGCATGCAGAGTGGTTATGATGCGGCCATGGATTAACAGACCGCAATTGTAGTTCCTTAACAGGCTTGCATTGGTCGCTTATCGAGTGCAATTGTGTTGTCCCAGAACCGCAGTTGTCGTAACTCGACAGAGCAGCTACGATGTAAGCAGTCCTAGAACCACATGGTCCAGGCCAACCTCTTATAACAAAATGTTATTTTTCTTCTATATGATGCAGATTAATTATAGTATTGGCAATAATGGTTGATCAATATGCTACGACTCGATTTTGATCTAAAAATGGACCTGAATGATCCTGCTTTTATTAAAATGCATGGAAAGCAAGGTGTGAATTTAATCATAAGTTGTGATTTCGCAAACAAGCGCGCATAACTTGTTCATTGAAATATAATTAAATTAGACATAATTTGCTAATATGAAATCAACAAGCCTCGAGTTTAACATGAAAACCACATGGAGACTAGGAAAACACCAACCACAATGAACCCTCGCATACCTAGAGAATTCACATTGTATCGAATTAATCTCATAACATTATGTCAAAGTTTTCTACAAAATTAAGTGTACCGCTTTCTATTTGAACCAATTAAAAAGACAACTACACACAATTAGTTAGCATTTCTTCATTTAAATCTCAATTGAAATTATAGCTTTAATGAAAAATATAATAACAAATTGTTAATTCAAATGGAAACCACTTAGGAAATAACACCAAAAGCAACAACTTCACATGTTAAATCCCAAAAATTAACACATGATCGCATATCAAATGTCAACATTAATGATTTAGTCACTTAAGGTAACTAAATTGTGGGATATGATGTGATAAACCACAATAAGTTAAACTTATAAGTGAAAGCTAAAATCTAAAATCTCCTTAAAAGCCTCTAAAAATTTTAACTCAAAATTCATAGGTGGTGAAAAAAAGGAAGGGGCTACATTTTTATTGGGCAGTTTTTGGCAACTTTTTGGGCGGATTAGTTACGTGACTATGTAAACAATATGGTGATGTCGTTAGATGATTTATTTTTTAGATTGTAACTTATGGCATGACCATCCACTTGTATGCAAAATGTGTCTGTTTTTTGGATTGCAACTTATGGCATGACCATCCACTTGTATGCAAAATGTGTCATACACGATCATTGTAACACTTATGATGGTGTGCTACATATTTAGGGATTAAGTGTTATAATTAATTATTTGTGAGTAATTAAAATCCTTAAATATGATAATTATAATATTTAAATTATATTATAATATTTGAATAAATATTGTAAGTGTGTAAATAATATTTGAATAAAATATACGAGTTTAGTTAATATGTAAATTAATTAAAAGGGGTTTATTTTATATATAATTTATAAAAGGGTTTACATGACATTTAGATAAATTCAAAGGGTAAACATGTCACGAAATAAACTAAAATGTAATTAAAATTGTTCAAAGAAATTAAATAGGAGGATATGAAAGTTTAGGGTATTAGGTGGTAATTTCAAAAAATACCATTTTAATTATGGTAATTGGGTTTTTGGGGAAAATATGACAAGTATTCAAACTTCACGGACCAAAATGGAAATTTTGAAGTTCTTTATTCAAACTTGCGAAACCATACAAATGACATTTAGATAAATTCAAAGGGTAAAAATGTCACAAAATAAACTAAAATGTAATTAAAATTGTTCAAATAAATTAAATAGGAGGATATGAAAGTTTAGGGTATTAGGTGGTAATTTCAAAAAATACAATTTTAATAATGGTAATTGGGTTTTTGGGGAAAACATGACAAGTATTCAAACATCAGGGACCAAAATAGAAATTTTGAATTTCTTTATTCAAACTTGTGAAACCATACAATTGGACCCTTCAGTTTTGTATGTTTAGCCCCGATTTTGCCATTTATGATTCCATATTCTCCTCAAAGTCTACTTCCCTTCTAGATATACATGCATACACAACATTAGGGGGTTGACAAAGTTAGGTAACACAAACATGAAAGTTTATGACATAATGAGTGGGCGGGGTCCATGTGGTCAAAAAAAAATTTGTTCTTTCTGTCCTAACAAGAGAAGCGATATCCCTACGTCCTCGATGATTTAGTGCTAACACCAAAATACACGGTCGCACTCAAGCTAAGTTGATAATGGATCAATGGCGTAGTGTGTTTTTGGTCATCATAAATCTCTATCGGGAAACATAATAGTGAATGTTTGATTTAGATACTTCAATGTATTATGTTTATATGGATATTACAAAACAATAGAATATTCGATCATTTACTTAGGAGTTAAGAGTGTATATACCTCTTAGGTTATAAGTACAGTTGTAGTATTGAATGATGCAAACCTTGTTGGTTAAAAGAAGCTAGAACTATATGGTTGTTGTAACATGTACAAATGAGAGACTGTTGGAAATATGCCCATTGTCACAACAATTTAGCGACTATCCATAATTAGTATGGTCCTTTTAGGTTGCAATACATGATTTAAGCTCAAAATGACAAAGGGAGAATCGCAGGGACTTGCTTATTAACATGTCACCTTATGGTGAGTTAATTAGAAACTAAAAAAACTAATAGGGTCTAAGTGTAATTATGTTGGATTTGAATTAGTTAGTATATATTCCTTGGATTAAGGGATAAATAAATTAATTAAAAATCAAGATAATCACTAGAAAATCAACCCTACGAGCCGATTACTAAGTGGTACATGTTTTCCCTTTCATTCCTTCCTCTTCCTTTCTCCCTCTCACTCTCACTCTCACACTCTCTCTCTTTCTTTCTTTATTTCTCTCTCTCTCTCTCTCTCTTAGCTTATTGCTACCCACGGCCTCCCCACCCCCAGTATGCTAGGGTTTATGTTGTAAAATACGACGGATCCGAATTGACTTTAGACAATATTAGCTCAATGCGGAATAGGATCAAAATTATCAAACGATAATAATCACAACGAAAATACGAATAAGGTAAATAAAATAGAGACACGATGATTTACGTGGAAAACCCAAATCGGGAAAAACCACGGGCGGAGGAAGCCGAGAACCAATTCACTATACTTTGCGGTATTTACAAAATGTTTGGAGAAATATAAAAATACAAAGAGTTTGAAACTCTTATGTATTTGCAAGAGAAGAGAGGTTTTTGGTTTTTGGTGTGGTTTATATAAACAGATTTCCTTTCATTTATATAGGAAATCAATGGAACACCACCTTTGAAAAACATTAGCAAAATAGAATAGAAAAATACTTGGCAGCAGCTAGCCATATTTGAAAACAATTTTGCAGCCTCATATTCCTTTCTTCACGTGGGCTTTAATACGCAGCCACATCTTTGACTAACCAATAGCTTTGAAGGCACTTTCCACAATCTCCACCTTGACTTCAAAGTGAGTAAAACTTGTACACCCATTTGGTAAAACCAACAGCTCTTCAAATTCCAAAACTCCATAAGAAACTGCAATCATCATATAGAGAAAAACTGATTCTGACAAATGAAATACTTCCTCCACCACGAGCCTAATCAGGCTCAACTGCGATCAGAAATACCCATTAAGTCCAAACACAGTTTGAACTTGGCTATTGGAAGACTCTTAGTGAACACATCAGCGGGATTATAATATGTATCGATCTTTTCTATGACACAATCACATTTTTCAATAATTTCACGCACAAAATGATAACGAATATCAATGTGCTTTGTACGGTCATGAAACATCTGATCTTTACTCAAGAAGATAGCACTTTGATTATCACAGAATATTGTGGTAACCTTTATTCTATCATCGAGTTCTCTAAACAATCCCTTTAACCAAATATCTTCCTTAACTGCTTCTGTAATCGCCATATATTCTGCCTCTGTAGAAGACAGTGCAACTGTAGACTGTAACTGGGCTTTCCAACTAATAGCACAACCGTTCAGTGTAAACGCATACCCTGTAATGGATCTTTGTTTATCCAAGTCTTTGCCAAAATCTGAATCAACATATCCAACCACCCCAGTGTTAGATTGTCCATAGCGTAGACACATAGAAGACGTATCGCGTATATAACGTAAGATCCACTGTACTGCTTTCCAGTGTTCTTTTCCCGGGTTCGCCATATATCTACTAACCATGCTAACTGCATAAGCCAAATCAGGGTGTGTGCATATCATAGCATACATCAAAGATCCAACAGCACTAGTGTAACGCCAAAACACTCTTTTTATGTAAATATAATAAAGGGTAAATTGGTCATTTTACCTTAGAAGGGTAATTTGGTCTTTTGGACAGAAAAGAATTTGGTTTGAAATAATATTTTGAGTTTTGAACTTAAAATGTTATAAAAACTGACTTTTGGTCATTTTACCATAAAAGGGGTAATTTGGTCATTTGACCAAGTGAAAGACCAATTATGTAAAAATAATGTTGCTGGTGGCAAAAGTATGAGAAATGAAAGTTTTATGTAATAAAACTTGATTATTGTGGTCAAAGTTCAAGAAAATGAACTTAAGGACCAAATTTGTAAATTTTGGAAGTATAAATAGAGAGGTTGACTCTCTTCTTTGACTGGCCATTTGTGCAGCAACGGGAAGGGTTTTTGAGAGCAAAAACCTGGAAATCTTTGAAGCTTGAAGCAAGGAATTGGAATCATAGCTTGGAATTGGTGATTCCTAAGTTAAACAAGGTTAGTAATTTGATTTTCTAGCCAAGTTCTTGAGGTATTCTTGATGGGTTTGATAGAAACTGAAATCTGCAAATTTCAGTTATGATATGTGGTTGAAAGTAGCTTAATACTTCCAATAAGTCATGCAAAAATGACTTAATTCAAGAAAAATGGAAGTAGGTTGCTATTGTTGATGAATTTGAAATGTTGCTCAAGAACCCTAAATCATGAATTGATGTGATTAAGGTGTTTCTAAGGGCTTAAAACTTGTTATTAGACAAAGGTTTTAGTCCTAGAACAATCCATGATCGTTAAGTCGAGTATTAAGGGCTTAAAATGAGAAAATGAGATTTTGTAGCTTGAAAATCGGAGTTTCTGGCCTGCTGATCAGCTCTCGCGACTCGACCAACATGGTCCTCGTGACTCGAGGGTGAGAACCTTCGCGACTCGACCAGCATGGTCCTCACGACTCGAGGGTGTGCCTTCGCGACTTGACCCTCGCGACCCTAGTGACCCGAAGGCTTGGCCTTTGCGACTCGACCATAGGTTCGGTCGCGACTCGTGCCCTGGGCAGAAACCATTTCAGGCTCTGTTAAAATTTGGTGCATTTTCCAAATTTGATTTTGATGCTAGGCTTATCCGATTGACCTGAAATTTTAAACATAGGTATAATATGTTGTGAAACTTCATGGAAAATTATCGGAATACGAATACGACCTCCCGAAAGTACTGTAGTAGAATACGCGTATTTCGGGAAGTGTATTAAATTATATAACGATGGTTATTGATTGGAAATACTTGGAAATGGTTCCCAATTGAATTGTATAGGACTCTTGTGTAGTAGAGTCAACTAAAATGGTTATTAACCTATTATCATTTGGTATATAAATGAATAAATAGGTACGGGATAAATGGTTGTGGTGCACGCAAAAGCAAGAAACAACCGGATTCAAATGCAGCTAGCATCCAGGTGAGTAATCTCACTGATATTATATATGATATATGATGATTGAACTGTTACAGGTTGAAACAGCTTCGAGGGACAAAAATGACAAATTACATGATTTGAAATATGACAAGACCAGATAAGTCGTGAGTCTATGATAGACAAGAACGGAGCTGTGAGTCAATAATGCGACAAGACCAGATAAGCCGTGAGTCATTGCGATGACAAGAACGGAGCTGTGAGTCCACTTTAATTAGGCAAGACCGGATAAGCCGTGAATCATTGCGATGACAAGAACGGAGCCGTGAGTCTAGGCAATAGCGGGTTAAACCGTGAGCCATAATTGATCGTGAAACAAGCTGTTAATAGATGGTGCGGCCACTTGTGGCTATGATATTGGATGCTATATCCAACCGATGCGGCCTATACGGCTATGATATTATTACAGGTACATGGTGCGGCCTTTTGGCTATGATATCGGGTTATTGAACCCAGCTGGTGCGGCCTGCGGGCTATGATTTATATATTGATAATGTTTTGGTGCAGCTTATATAGCTATGACACAGGTTGCGGCTGAAATAGCCATGAAATACGATGCGGTCAATTATGACCAAGAAAAATGGGACAGAAATGTATGCAAATAACAACCCGTAAGACTATGCAATAGGATGGGCAATCCTAAGACATATGGTTAGCCAGAACGGCTAGGCGTTTGGGACCGATATCCGGACAGAGATATACGGTTGATAGATCGATCATATATAGGAAATTATATATGAATGTATTTTTATACGTGTTATTTGCAGATACGATTACTCACTGAGCTTTGTAGCTCATACCGTTTGTTAAATGTCCCTGCAGGTTAGCATAACCCTGAGAAGGGTAAGGATAAAGTCCGTGACTCAAGAAGTGGACTTGTAGATGCTGTCAGTAGCAGCCCGGCTTATATGGAGGTTACTATATTTGTATACTCCTTGATACGCTTGTACCCGTTTTTATTAAAATATACCCCTTTGTTTATGGTTTTAAGTACTGAAACCTATGTTTTAAATGAAAATTTTTCAGGGGTGTTTTTGTTTTAAAAGCCGGGTGTTACAAGTTGGTATCAGAGCCGTGGTTTAAGTGAACTAGGTGTCTATAGAGTAGATTCCTGGACTTAAACCTTGAGACAGTAGACAGGATGTACCGTTAGGTGTATATAAATTGTTATTATACATATATAACCTAACTATTGCTGACTTCTAACGTATAAGAAGTATAAGCAGCGAATATTACCGGGAGGAATTTAGGGCATGGAGCTTTAAGAGGCGGACCAGCCCTTTCTCAAGGCTCCATTGAACGAGGGGCAACGAGACAAGTAGCAGAAAATCCACATGACAAGCAACAGTAGTTGCTGTGGTCAGAGAAAGAAATTGGGTGTTCACCCTGATTGATATCAAGGTGAAAGAAAAGTAGCTGAGACTACAAGAAAAGCAGAAAACGATTAGTGGACGCTTCAGGAGAAGTTACCACAGACTGGTCCAACCTTAAAGGGAATGGACAAAAATGAAAAAGACGATGCGATGCAAGAAGTGCAGGAAAAGCACTAAGAAAACTTTAGAGTTGAGACTCTACCGTTGAATTGCTGAAATTGCAGAAAGCAGGAGCAGGTGGCTCGAGCTTGTTGGATGGTACGGAAGTGTGTCTAGCGCGGAGCTATAGATCACTTTCTTATGAAATACTCACATGCTAAATGTGGAGTAACGGGTAATGAACCCAGGAAAGAATGGGGAGGAAAGAAAGAAGAAACAAATGGTCGAAAAGGACCAGTGATACTTTGAGCATTCCAGCAGACTGTGGAAAAAGCTCGTGAGTAGACTGATATGGTCTCAAATATAATTGTTTTGAATATACTCCCCGTATACGTTATATTTGATCCATGAAGCTATGCTTTAGATCGATGACTTTGATGTCTTGTCTGAATATTTCATCAACGATTATGGATGAAATTATGGAACTGGCTATAACAGATAGCAAAATTTTTCAAAATATTGAACACCTGGAAGGTAGTCTGCCTAGGATTTACGGGACCCTTTTCCCCTATAAATCTGAAGCTGATGACTACCAGTGAATCTGAAGACATTGTACATATGTATTGGTTAGCAATGAATGATGCTAACATGAATTGTAGAAATATGAACATGATGGTTCAAAAATTAGAAATGAAATGGACGAAAATCCATGGTAAATGACTGTTGTTGAGAATACCAGTTATTTTCTTTGCTTAAACTCGGAAAAGAGTTAGTAAAGGAATGATGTTGTAGTTGGCATACGTGGTATGGGCCAAGCTAAATAAAGCGGTGATAGTAGTGTACTACTTTGAATAAATTCTCGAATGTTTCTTTTGAAAAGAACTTCCAAGATTTCTGCCAGATTGGCGAGAAGAGCTTATGATTAAGCTGGTCTTAGGAGTCGTTCCTGTTATTTAGGCTCTATATTGATTAGCCTCTCCAGAGAAGGCAGAGTGGTAAAACAATTGGAAGAAATTGTTTTTAAATTGGGGTCTCATATGGCCGAATGTGTCATCGTGTGGAGCCCTATCTGTTGGAAAAGAAGAAAGATAAGTTAATGTGTATGTGCATTGACTACTGAGAATCTGATATTCTCGAGACCAGACTGAATATGAGGTACATTTGTACCAGATATTGGAGTTATTTCACTGAGTTAAGTGATATATAAATTCTCCAAGTAAAAAAAAATTGCTAAAAGAATGTTTCATATTCTTTGGGCATGTTAATAATGCCAGAGATGATAAAGTAAATCCAGTGGAATTGATGATGTGATAAAACTGGAACCGCCTGAGGAATCTGACTGAAATTTGTAGTTCATTGGATTGGCGGGTTATTATAGGAGAGTTGTAGAAAACTGCTCCTTGATTGCTGGTTATCTGACTAAAGTTGACCAAGAAAAGTGAAAAAAAATCCGAGTGGTAGAAAGACCACAAGTATATTATTAAAGGTTGAAACAAACATTGTGTGAAACTCCGGTGTTAGCATTATTGCTAAGCGGAGAAGATGAATTGTTTCATAGAAATGCATCCAGAGTTGATTTTGGATACATGATATTGCAGTAGCAATTATGATTTTGGCATTTGAGCTTTGGAGACACTACTGATGTGGTGTAAAGCTTACTGTTGATACGGATCATAAAAGTTTAAAGTACTTAATTGATCTAAAAGAAGCTAAAAATGAGATAGCAAAGATAGATGGGTTACTTAAAGATTTCGGTTATGAAATCTTGTACCATCTCGGAAAGGCGGATGTGGCTATAGATGCCTTGAAATGAAAAGAGTATCTTTTGAAAGATACAACCACATGCATGAGTGTGGCGAATTGATTACCTGAATTGATTCGGGTAGCACAAGAAGAAGTGTGCAAGTTTGAAAATGTGAAAAGTGAATGAATGATTAGCTATTGAAAGAAGCTAATTAGAAACTCACAGCGATTGAAAACCCTTGGTGGTTGTGTATGTGAGTTCCAAAGCAAGGTGAAATATGAAATTTACCCTTAAAAGATGTAAATTGGGGTAGATATGCAAAATGCCTGAGGCACTACCAAACTGTGTAGGATGATAAAACCTATGTATTAGTGGCCGGGGATAAAGAAAGACATTGAAAGACATGTGAAAAGTGTTTGACTTGTGTGTAACTACAGTCAAATCATTATAAACATACGGAAAATTTAACCGTTGTGGATCCCAAAGAAGAAATGGGACGAAAATATTATAGACTTTGTAATAAAGTCTTTGCAAGTACCGCATGGGTATGACACCATATGGGTAATTGCAGGTTGATTGATGACACCAGTGCAAATTTGTACCGACCAAAGAAGTAAGTAAGATTGAAAAGTAGTGAAAAACTACATAGAAGGATAAATGTGTCGACATGCGCTGCAGGTGTCGACTGTATCAGATCGAGATACTAGAATTATTTGCTGAATTTAGCATTAATTCCTAGAATTAATAGTTCAAAAGTACTAGTAAGTACTGTATAAGACTTGCAGATTGATAAACAAGGTGAAATAATGATGCAGATTTTAGAAGATGTGCTTGAAATTTGCACAACAGACCCTAGTGGAAGATGAGAAGATCGTCTATCGTTGGTAAAATTTGTAAGAAATAATAGTTTATATATTAGTATTATATAGACTTGTATGAAGTGTAGTACGGGGAACCGTGTTATCCTTTGATTTATAGGATTGAAGATGTGGAACAGCCGTTGGCTAGATCCTAGACGGTGGTGCAAGCTAAAAAGAAGACTTGATAAATACGAGAAAATTGGAAAATGGCTAAGAAGCAGTAACGGTAGTACATGAACCATAGAGTAAAACCGTTGAAATTCCAAATAGGGAAAGATGACAGTGCTCAAAATATCCCTTGGAAAGACTAAAAATCTGCTTGGGATGAAAAGAAAGTCAAGCCCTGATTTATTGGATTTTTCCATATGTCCCAAAGAGTAAGAATTGGGGTGTACCGATTGAAGTTTCTTGATGAACTTCAAGATAATGATAAAGTTTTCTATGGGTCTCATGGTTCTGAGAACATAGACTGATAAATTTGAACGAATATCTCATGCTGAAATGAAGGTAGATAAGTAGTTAAGGTACCCGGGACAACCGGAGGAATATTAGATGAACAGTGATATAATCACGAAATAAGAAGACTAGTATGGTAAAAGTGTTTTGGTAATACCATGAATGTTTCCGTATGATATGGGTAACCGAAATTATAACGAGATAGAATTACCCTCGCTTGTTTGTATGATTTCGGGGACGAAATCTTTTGAAGGATGGGAGAATTTGTAACGCCAAGACACTCTTTTTATGTAAATATAATAAAGGGTAAATTGGTCATTTTACCTTAGAAGGGTAATTTGGTCTTTTGGACAGAAAAGAATTTGGTTTGAAATAATATTTTGAGTTTTGAACTTAAAATGTTATAAAAACTGATTTTTGGTCATTTTACCATAAAAGGGGTAATTTGGTCATTTGACCAAGTGAAAGACCAATTATGTAAAAATAATGTTGCTGGTGGCAAAAGTATGAGAAATGAAAGTTTTATGTAATAAAACTTGATTATTGTGGTCAAAGTTCAAGAAAATGAACTTAAGGACCAAATTTGTAAATTTTGGAAGTATAAATAGAGAGGTTGACTCTCTTCTTTGACTGGCCATTTGTGCAGCAACGGGAAGGGTTTTTGAGAGCAAAAACCTGGAAATCTTTGAAGCTTGAAGCAAGGAATTGGAATCATAGCTTGGAATTGGTGATTCCTAAGTTAAACAAGGTTAGTAATTTGATTTTCTAGCCAAGTTCTTGAGGTATTCTTGATGGGTTTGATAGAAACTGAAATCTGCAAATTTCAGTTATGATATGTGGTTGAAAGTAGCTTAATACTTCCAATAAGTCATGCAAAAAGGACTTAATTCAAGAAAAATGGAAGTAGGTTGCTATTGTTGATGAATTTGAAATGTTGCTCAAGAACCCTAAATCATGAATTGATGTGATTAAGGTGTTTCTAAGGGCTTAAAACTTGTTATTAGACAAAGATTTTAGTCCTAGAACAATCCCTGATCGTTAAGTCGAGTATTAAGGGCTTAAAATGAGAAAATGAGATTTTGTAGCTTGAAAATCGGAGTTTCTGGCCTGCTGATCAGCTCTCGCGACTCGACCAGCATGGTTCTCGCGACTCGAGGGTGAGAACCTTCGTGACTCGACCAGCATGGTCCTCACGACTCGAGAGTGTGCCTTCGCGACTTGACCCTCGCGACCCGAAGGCTTGGCCTTTGCGACTCGACCATAGGTTCGGTCGCGACTCGAGCCCTGGGCAGAAACCATTTCAGGCTCTGTTAAAATTTGGTGCATTTTCCAAATTTGATTTTGATGCTAGGCTTATCCGATTGACCTGAAATTTTAAACATAGGTATAATATGTTGTGAAACTTCATGGAAAATTATCGGAATACGAATACGACCTCCCGAAAGTACTGTAGTAGAATACGCGTATTTCGGGAAGTGTATTAAATTATATAACGATGGTTATTGATTGGAAATACTTGGAAATGGTTCCCAATTGAATTGTATAGGACTCTTGTGTAGTAGAGTCAACTAAAATGGTTATTAACCTATTATCATTTGGTATATAAATGAATAAATAGGTACGGGATAAATGGTTGTGGTGCACGCAAAAGCAAGAAACAACCGGATTCAAATGCAGCTAGCATCCAGGTGAGTAATCTCACTGATATTATATATGATATATGATGATTGAACTGTTACAGGTTGAAACAGCTTCGAGGGACAAAAATGACAAATTACATGATTTGAAATATGACAAGACCAGATAAGCCGTGAGTCTATGATAGACAAGAACGGAGCTGTGAGTCAATAATGCGACAAGACCAGATAAGCCGTGAGTCATTGCGATGACAAGAACGGAGCTGTGAGTCCACTTTAATTAGGCAAGACCGGATAAGCCGTGAATCATTGCGATGACAAGAACGGAGCCGTGAGTCTAGGCAATAGCGGGTTAAACCGTGAGCCATAATTGATCGTGAAACAAGCTGTTAATAGATGGTGCGGCCACTTGTGGCTATGATATTGGATGCTATATCCAACCGGTGCGGCCTATACGGCTATGATATTATTACAGGTACATGGTGCGGCCTTTTGGCTATGATATCGGGTTATTGAACCCAGCTGGTGCGGCCTGCGGGCTATGATTTATATATTGATAATGTTTTGGTGCAGCTTATATAGCTATGACACAGGGTGCGGCTGAAATAGCCATGAAATACGATGCGGTCAATTATGACCAAGAAAAATGGGACAGAAATGTATGCAAATAACAACCCGTAAGACTATGCAATAGGATGGGCAATCCTAAGACATATGGTTAGCCAGAAAGGCTAGGCGTTTGGGACCGATATCCGGACAGAGATATACGGTTGATAGATCGATCATATATAGGAAATTATATATGAATGTATTTTTATACGTGTTATTTGCAGATACGATTACTCACTGAGCTTTGTAGCTCATACCGTTTGTTAAATGTCCCTGCAGGTTAGCATAACCCTGAGAAGGGTAAGGATAAAGTCCGTGACTCAAGAAGTGGACTTGTAGATGCTGTCAGTAGCAGCCCGGCTTATATGGAGGTTACTATATTTGTATACTCCTTGATACGCTTGTACCCGTTTTTATTAAAATATACCCCTTTGTTTATGGTTTTAAGTACTGAAACCTATGTTTTAAATGAAAAATTTTCAGGGGTGTTTTTGTTTTAAAAGTCGGGTGTTACAACTAGAGTATCGTACGCGTGCCATGTACTCCATATCAGTCTCAGTAGTAGGACTTAAAGCGGATGATAACTTGAAATGAGCTGCAAAAGGTGTGTTGACAGGCTTTGCTTCATGCATATTAAAACGTCTTAGGACTTTCTCAATGTAACCTTTTTGAGAAAGATGCAAGATCCTAGACTTCCTGTCACGAACAATTTCCATACCTAAAATTTTCTTGGCAGCTCTTAAATCCTTCATTTCAAAATCAGCTTTCAACTGGTCTTTTAACTTCTGAATCTCCTTCATATCTTTTGCTGCAATCAACATGTCATCCACGTACAAGAGTAAGTAGATCTTTGAACCATCGTCACCTTTCTTGAAATAAACGCAGCTATCATAGGTGCACCTGCTGAATTTGTGACTGGTCATGAAAGAATCGAACCTCTTGTACCATTGTCTAGGAGACTGCTTGAGGCCATAGAGAGATTTCTTCAATTTACATATGTAGTCCTCCTTGCCAGGAACTACAAAACCTTCAGGTTGTTGCATGAAAATCTCTTCCTCAAGCTCACCATTTAGGAAAGCTGTAGTAACATCTAGTTGCTCCAACTCATAATCATTTGAAGCAACTAACCCCAACAATGCACGAATAGAAGTGTGTTTGACTACTGGGGAATAGATGTCAGTATAGTCAACGCCTGGAATTTGACTGTAGCCTTTAGCTACCAACCGAGCTTTATATCTTGGTTTCTCATTCGGGTTAACAGGTTCTTTGAGCTTGTAGACCCACTTGCATTTAACTGGCCTTTTCCCTTTTGGAATAGGAACTAAATCCCAAGTACCATTTCTTTGCAAGGATTCCATCTCATTATGCATAGCAATCATCCAATCACTTGAGTCTTTAGATTTGATAGCCTCATCATAATTTAGAGGCTCCGTTTCCGACTCAATATCATTAGCAACAATAAAAGCATAAGCAACAAGTTCAGCTTCAGCATACCTCTTTGGAGGAACAATTTGTCTTCTCGGCCTATCTCTTGCAATGCTTCGAGTAGTAGCTTGTGGTTGTGAAATTATTGTATCTTCAACAACGACATGCTCATTTGGCGAGGAAGACTCTTGTTGCTCAACTGGACTCGGAATGGTGACAGGCGAAGTAGGAAACTCCACCTCCATTTGAGCTTTCTCTTCATCTGCTTTTGATGATGCGACTG
Source organism: Cichorium intybus (assembly GCA_023525715.1). NCBI lineage: Eukaryota > Viridiplantae > Streptophyta > Magnoliopsida > Asterales > Asteraceae > Cichorium > Cichorium intybus. The sequence goes on from CM042017.1 coordinate 75,162,912, forward strand.
TATCTTCTGTAGAGTCGGAAGTTTGATGAATCATAGCAGACTCGTCAAAAGTAACATCTCTTGAGATGATGATTTTATTTAGATCATTTCTCCATAACTTGTAACCTTTAACTCCTGGATTATAACCAAGAAAGACACATTTAAGTGCTCTCGGTTCTAACTTCCCATTGTCAACTCGTGCATAAGCTGGACATCCGAAAGGTTTCAGATGTGTATAATCGGCAGGTTTCCCGGACCATAATTCATACAGAGTTTTCTTTTCGATTGCTCGTGATGGTGATCGGTTGATAACATAGCAAGCAGTAGAAGCAGCCTCTGCCCAAAAGGACTTTGGCAATTTGGAATTTGAAAGCATACATCTGACCTTCTCCATAATGGTGCGATTCATCCTTTCGGCTACACCATTTTGTTGAGGCGTATGGACTACCGTGCAATGTCGAGTAATGCCTTCCTTTCGGCAATAGGCATTAAACTCTTCTGAGCAAAACTCTAGTCCATTATCCGTACGAAGATACTTTACCACCAATCCTGATTGCTTTTCAACCTGAACTTTCCAGTCTCTGAAGGTAGAGAAAACGTCTCCCTTATGTTTTAAGAAGAAACACCATACCTTCCTGGAGAAATCGTCAATGATAGTGAGCATATAGTTAGCTCCACCTTTAGAAGCAACTCGAGCTGGTCCCCATAAATCCGAGTGGACATAGTCGAGTGGTCCTTTCGTTGTATGGATACCACTTGCAAACCTCGCTCGTTTTGCCTTGCCATATACACAGTCTTCACAGAAATCCAAATCAACAATCTTTTGTTGACCAAGTAAACCTCTTCGACTCAATTCTGACATGCCTTGAAAACTCATATGGCCGAGTCGAAGGTGCCAAAGACGGGACTGATCTGGATCAGAAAGAGACTTTGAAACAATAACAGCATCACTCGAAATTGTTTGCCCGTCAAGAAAGTAGAGGTCTGAGGTTTTTCGACTGGCTCTCAGTTTGTCGGAACCGTCTTTGAACACCCTGAGAACTCCACCTTTACCGGCAAACTTGTATCCCTTTTTATCAAAGGAACTGAGAGATAACAAATTTCTTCTGAGGTCAGGGACATATCTAATATCCCCAATGGTTCGGATAACGCCATCAAACATACGGATTCTGACTGAACCATGTCCAAGAACTGGACATGTAGTATTGTTACCCATCAACACATAGCCCTGGTTAACCTTTTCAAATGTGTAAAACCAACTTTTGTTGTGACACATATGAAAAGTACAACCAGAGTCGAGTATCCAATCACCAGTGGAAATCCAGTTTATCTGAATAAACTGTCAAGAGTTCTCCAATACATTCGACCTCTGCTACATCGGCTTCACCCGAAGTGCTAGCTTGTTTACCATTTGCTGCATCCTTCTCTTTTTCTTTATTCTTCAACTTGAAACATTCTTCAAGCACATGTCCCTTCTTGTGACAATAGTTGCAAAACTTTCGTTTGCCTTTTGACTTGGATCTGGTTCTGTTGGAAGATTGAGAAGTTCTACTTCTCTCTATTGTTCTTCCTCTGGCATTCAAACCTTCGGCTTTAGCATCACTTGAACCACCACCAGTAATATGCTTCATCTTCTCTTTAGAATCCAAAGCTGTAAAGACTTCATCTAAAACAAGAGTGTCACGGCTGTAGATGATCGTATCACGAAAATGGCTATAGGATTCGGGCAACGATGACAACAAAAATAAAGCCAAGTCTTCATCTTCATACTGAACATCCATATTCTCCAAGTTATTTATTAACTCTTTGAATGTGGACAAATGTTCAGCTAATGAGCCTCCTTCAATCATTTTGAGATTGAACAATCGTTGCTTTAGATGCAACTTGTTTGGTAAGCTCTTTGTCATCAATAACTGCTCCAACTTCAGCCACAAAGCAGCCGCCGACGTTTCTTTTAGAACATCTTGTAAAACATCGTTTGACAAGTGCAAACGAATTTGAGATAAAGCCTTCAGATCTTTCATCTCTTTTTCTTCTTCGGTCCATGTATTGGGCATCCTTTCGAAGCCCAAGAGCGCCTTGTGTAAATCCATCTGAATGAGAATATCTCTCATCTTTATTTGCCACAGCGGAAATCGGGTATTCCGATCCAGCAGCGGAATATCGTATTTCACCGAAGACATGATTAATTACTTGATAAAATGATCCCAACAAGCTAATATCAAAACCCGGACGCTCTGATACCAATTGTTGTAAAATACGACGGATCCGAATTGACTTTAGACAATATTAGCTCAATGCGGAATAGGATCAAAATTATCAAACGATAATAATCACAACGAAAATACGAATAAGGTAAATAAAATAGAGACACGAGGATTTACGTGGAAAACCCAAATCGGGAAAAACCACGGGCGGAGGAAGCCGAGAACCAATTCACTATACTTTGCGGTATTTACAAAATGTTTGGAGAAATATAAAAATACAAAGAGTTTGAAACTCTTATGTATTTGCAAGAGAAGAGAGGTTTTTGGTTTTTGGTGTGGTTTATATAAACAGATTTCCTTTCATTTATATAGGAAATCAATGGAACACCACCTTTGAAAAACATTAGCAAAATAGAATAGAAAAATACTTGGCAGCAGCTAGCCATATTTGAAAACAATTTTGCAGCCTCATATTCCTTTCTTCACGTGGGCTTTAATACGCAGCCACATCTTTGACTAACCAATAGCTTTGAAGGCACTTTCCACAGTTTATGTTTTTGCTACAAAGTAAGAGCAAGGAGTTATCATTTGTTGATGGATCATCATTCTTGGGTGCAATTACATCAGAGAGTTGCTATTTTAGACCTTCAAGTCATCCAAACCTAATAAGAAATCGGGTCTATTGTTCTACATGAAAGGTACTCCCTCATCTTCTTTATGTGTTGTCTTTTGTTGCTAAAAATAAGCTAGAACAAGATCTATGGTGGGTCATAATGATCAAGTTTTGATTTTTTTACTTCTATTGCTTTGTACTCATTAGATCATCATAACCCAACAGCTAAAACCTAGTAAAGTTATACGTGAAAATTTTAGATCCATATAATTAGAGTGTCAAATTCCATGTTAGCGATTGATCAATTGAACCATTCTTTTAATACTAAGGGGTTACATGGTAAATTGTTTCACCTTTGTGCATGTTGAGTAGTGAATTCATGTCGTGATAACAGCGACTCATATACATGCAACACCAAACTGTTGGAAGAATTTTGTTATGAAAGAACTATTTTGGTGTACACAAATCATTATATCCATGTCATGTAATATGTAAGAAACGAGGGGCTTAATAGATTAGAACGACCAAAATATCCTCATATGCATGGCATATAAGGGTTCTTGACAGTTCTACCTTGAAAACAGTTAGGATAAGGGATCAACACTGGTAATTTAGTTTCGACTAGGGATTTACAAACATCAACACTGGTAATTTATTTTGATCTATGCAAAAATTGTATTTAGACTAAATGTGTTATATTTACAAACATCAGGGACCAAACATGTAGTTTACCCTCAATATAAGAATGAGGACAATAGATTTTTAACCAGCCCCCATGCTACACCCACCTTTGAGTTAGTCGTGATAAAAGACACGATATATCTTAACTACAAGGTCAATCCTAAGTTAGACTAACAAGTGTCCATAGACACCCCTTAATTTTAAATATCTTTAAGGAATTATACCATAAATATTGGATGGACTCGGTTTGTATTTAACGAAGGACACACCTTACATATTTCTTGAACCACACAACATACACTTTAAATTAGAAGTTCAAAAATGAAATCTCATAAGGATAATTACATAGTTTAAATAATAGAAATAAGGATATATATTACGTCCAAAAATAAATTGATGAAATCAGGAAAAAAAATGGTAATCGTAACCACTCAATATCTCCACCAACGTTGTTGTAAAACAATCTTGGTCATGCTTGCTACCTCACCGCATCAGTCAGGACTTGAGAACCACCATGTAACTTTGATGACTCTCTCACTGTCTTATTCTACCGAAAGGAATCACTGACGGTCAACCCTTATACGGTCCTCGTTCGTGTCTTTGTAGTTCCTTCTCCACTTCTTGCCTCGTCAGTCAAAAACTAAAAATCATATCTGTGATATTCTTGCCATCTAGGTTTTGCCATTTTTAAATGAAAGATGAGATATCTAGACTTTTTGAATGTTTTATAAGAACTAGTATTTCAAATAGCACAAAGAATGAGTGTGAATGTGAGTTATTTTATAAACTTAATATGGATCTTATGTTTTCTTCTCTTTAGCGAAGTTATGATACATTTGTCTTTTTGTGTGTTTTGTATAAATTAATAGTGAATTATTATGTTTTTTGTTTTTATGTACAAAAAATGTATAAAAGAAAGGTAATATCATTTTATGAAGAATGTGAGAATGATTATTTTCTTTGGTCGTGTTTTTTACACTTTTTTATTTCATCGTAAGGTTGAACGGTATAAGGCTTAAAAATCGACATCGACGTGGCAGCTTCATGTTGTCGACATCACCGCCATGTGATGTCGGTATCCTTCAGTGGCACCGGCATATCGGCAAGGAGATGCCTCCCTCTCTCAACGGCTACATCATTTAAAATAAAAGAATAAATTCACACATTAAATACATATAACGACTATAAGTTTAAAACATATTTTTTCTCAACTATAAATATACACACAACCCTCAAATAAATTCACATCAACCTCATTCAAAAACCCTAAAATTTTCTCTCAATTTCACACAACCAAAAACATGTCGGGTCCATCTCGTAGAATAAACTATTCGCTTGTTAAAGTAGGGCCTGTGATTCTAAATTCGATGGAAAAGTCGATATCTTAGAAGAAGAAGAAGAAGAAGATGCTGAAAGTTCACATTCGAGGACGCGGGTCAGGTTGCTCAGAAACCGTGCCGCTGCACACAAACCTTCTTATGTCACATTATTTCGACGAGAATTGTGTTTATGGACGGTACAATTTTCGTTGGCGGTTTTGAATTGAGCGACATTTATTTATACGTATTCTCACCGATGTGAGGAATATGTCCAAGTTTATACAACAACGTGCCGATGCGAGGTACAGAAGGTTTTAGTTCTATAAAAAAATGTACAGTTGCGGTGCGCCAACTAGCTTACGGTTTTGTATCAGACTCATGGGATGAATATTTCCTAATATTCGAGCGGATCACACGTGAAAGCATTGATGAGTTTTGTAGATGCGTCGTTGCTATATATTGTCACACCCCGCTAAAACGGAAACACGAGGTATGACACTACAAAAGGGTCTCATAGCAAAAGTTAAAGACAACAGCAACCATATTATTAAAAAGCATTACAATTTACAATAATTTTGAACAATTTTTAAAGGAATTGCAATACATTCAAAAAAACAACACATGCGTAATTCTTCTACAAGTGATGTGTCTCTAGGTATCACTTACTAGATGATTCCTGAAAAGGCATGTCTTGTGTCAACAGATTATAACTCCTGATACACCTGTCTTGTGTCAACAGTTTGAGGGTGGAAATCTTGGAGTTGTTCAGTGAGACCACTTGGGTTTGAAACCTAACTCAATAAGTTAAATTCTTGAAAAATAGTCATTCCATTTGGTTAAGAACTGAGTGAGATATGGTCTTTTAAAATTGATTGTTGAAGTCTCGCAGACTATGTTCTTATTGAGGAAACTTTTGAATCCAAGCTTTGGAGCTCGAATTTTAGCAATATAATTCTGATTTAAATCACATGCATGGAGTTGAAATAAACATTTGATGGTTTAAAAATGATTTTTGTTACAAAAGACTCAAAGTGCTCAAGGTAGAAGTAGCAAAAATCATCATTTTATGCTTGCTAGAGCTTGCATGTGATCATCTTTGATCTTAACTTAGGTTTGATCATGGATTATCACCATTTTTCATAACATGCAACATGTTTTGGTGAAAATCTAACAACATTAAGATGAAAAAGTGATTCCTAGCAAGAACAAGCCTTAGAATCCGAAAATGGAAGAAGAAAACACATGAAATAGAGCAAATATGATATAATCTTACCTTTCAACACTTGGGATTCTTCAGAACACCAAACCCATGAATTTTGTGGGTTTATTTAGCTGAAAAATGGCTGAAATTTGAGATAGAATAGAGAGAATTTTCGTGGGTGAGAGAGAAGGAGAAAGAGTGAAGTGTTGGTGAAAAAGAAAATGATGAGTGGAGAGATATGATCTTATAGTCATCAAGGAGATTTGCATAGGGAATGGGAGAGGAGAGAGAGAGAGAGGGGGTGGGAGGGCCGGCCATCCATGGGGGGAAGAGAAAGAGAGATTTTCTCTTTTTTATTTTTTTTATATTTTATAAAAGAAAAGGAATATCTCTTATAAAAAATTCTCTTAATTGTTTTTAGACACAACTTCATAAATGGTCCCTGTGGTTTCAGAAAAAATCAACTTTAGTCCCTACCTTTCAAAAACCTCAAGGATAGTCCCTGTGGTTTGAAAACTTTTCATAAATGGTCATTTCGTCAACTTCTAAATGATTTTTATTTCTATTAGTATCGATTTGCGAATCATTAATGCCTGTATGATTCTGCCATCCATTTGTTAGCTTGTAATTGTTCTTGATTCTATTGGTCTGTATGTTTTTGCGATTTTTATTAGTATCGATTTGTTAACCATGTATATATTGTAAATGCGTGTTTGAAGTTTTAGTCTATATCAGCTCCAAGGAAATACATCTAAATCGACTATCTGGGTATCAGTCAAGCATATTTCTCCCCTTCATCACGAGTAGATGCACGACTGATCCTTCATCTCCTCTCGTCACTCACGGTTTGGGAGCTGCGATTGTGTGTGTCTGTAAGAGATAGAGAGAGAGAGAAGGAGAGAGAACTATAGGGTGGGTGGGGAATGGGTTGGGTTTTTTATATAAAATTATGACAAAATTGTATTAAAAAAACTAAAAGAATAATGTTCATAAATGGTCCCTGCTATGGAAAAGACCATTTTGCCCTCATCTGTTATCTACTTAACAGCCAATAGTTGACGAAGGGACCATTTATGAAAAGTTTTCAAACCGCAAGGACTATCCTCGAGGTTTTTGAAAGTTTGGGACTAAAGTTGATTTTTTCTGAAATCACAGGGACCATTTATGAAGTTTTATTTTGTTTTTATTATTTGTAAAGGTGAATTTGGGGTTTTTCTTGAAATATTCTCTTGATGTTTCATAATTATGCATAATATTTTTATTTATAATAAATTTAGGCTACAATTTAAATAATTATAATTTAATTTAGACATTTATCATTTTAAGTACATAATTTGTTATATAATAAATCAAAGTACATTGTTATTCTTTATTTTGTAAGCTTATTCAATATAATTTGAAACAAATTATGGGAGTTAATCTTTTGGCACTTTATCATAAAATGGAGTGACCTACTACGAATCAAAAGAATTGCCTATTGATTCTAAGGTTTCTATGGAGTTAAGACTCGGTTCCTAAATTTGTGTTGAAAAGAATTGCAACCGCCTATGGACTCTTAGGATTTTAAGTTGGGTAAACACCGGTTTGAGGGTTGTCACATATACGATCCACGATAATTTGCGTAGGCCTACATTCAGTGACGTGCAGACCATATATGCTCATCACACTCATATACTGACATGCTTGGAAGTTTGAATTGTCATCATTGGGAATAGGGTGGTTGCCCTACTGCATGGCACGAGCAATATACGTGGGGTGATAAATGTCACTTGACAGTCATCCTCGAGGCTGTTGCATCACAGGATCTTTGGTTTTGGCATGCCTACTTCGGTGCCCCAGGTTCAAAACAATGAGATCAACGTTTTGCAAATGTCACCTTTACTCGACAACTTTTGCAACGGATCGACTCCTAGTTTTTTATTTCAAGTAAATGGATCCACATACAAGTACGAGTATTATATGGTAGATGGTATATATCCTGAACATATTGTGTTTGTGAAACCTTTGTTATGTCCAGTTGATCCAAAACGTGTGAAATATAAAGCTGTTCAAGAAAAGGCTAGAAAGGATATCGAAAGAGCATTTGGAGCACTCAAGAAGCATTGACACATACTAGCCAAGCCGACACGACCCTGAGATAAGGATAAACTCACAACTATTATGTATACGTGTATTATTTTACACAACATAATTTTAGAAGACGAGAGAAAAGCAATATGCAACTATTATGTATACGTGTATTATTTTACACAACATGATTTTAGTTGATCCAAAGGCATTGCCAATGGCATCTTATGTGGCGCCTACATGGTAGTCAATGCCTCCAAGTTCATAGACAACAATACCGCTTAGTCTAACAAAAACAAATGTTACTCTTTTTTTGCTTTATCAGCCACCTAACAATTCTTTTAATCATCTATCGAGTTGAACACATGTGATTTTAAATTTTGAATTCACTACTACTTAACTAGATATTGGAATGGATACCATTCAAGCCAAGATTTCAAATATGACCATCGTATGTATGTTTGAACCACATAGCATCATCTTGTACATATGTCTTGCCCTCGTTTTCGATTATGTCTCATCTCAAGGACTATAAATATAAGAATACAAAGTTTTGTGGGAATTACTAAAGAAATTAAAGCTTAGTGGCTAACTTGCAAACATTGCAAACTTACGACGACGATGTCTCTCTAGTTTCCACAATCTATTTGTTCTGGAAATTTCTAATTGCTAATGCAAACAACAATAAATCACCGCCACACTCGCCAACAAAGCGATTGAAACACCTTGTTCTACACTCGCTTGAAATCTCACTAGATTTCTCCCATATAATTCACACGCATAAACCCTAGAATGCGTAAACAATTATTTATGCATATTGTTAAAATTCCTTTTCTTGATTTCCGATTTTAGCTGATTTTTGAAGCAATTTTTCGTTTCTCTTGACAGATCTCTGAAAATTCCCCAATCGGGACCGTAATTCTAGTAAAAAATCACTATACGTATACTGATTTGATCTTCTTATCGCATATTTTGTTCAATTTCATATAGCGATCGATTCGGCGTTATGATGCAATTAGGTTTTTATGTTTTCTCAATTTTGATTCATGGATGATCGATAATGCCTCAATTGCGTAGCGGAGTACGCAGAGGGAGACTCTCGAAGCAACCGATTGCTGTTAAAAACACCGAACCTGTCGAAGAAGAAGCGAAGCGGAAGCCAAACAAGAGAGGGGGAAAAGTTAATAGGAAAACAGGACAAACTAATCGAGTCGTACAGAAGAACGGAAGGGGAAGAAAGAAAGCGGCGCAGGAACCGGTGGCGGTGCGTGATGAAGACGCCGATGAAAAGAATGCAGTAAGAACAGCGCCACAGGAAGAAGAGAAAGGAAAAAAGGAAGAATTAGCGGCGGCGGATACGGAGGTAAAGAAGGAAAAAGAAGAAGAGGAAGTCGGGGAAAAGGAGATGGATGACTACGATAGCGGAGGTCCGAGCGCCGACAAAAATTTGGGTGCTGAAGAAGAAGGCAGCACTGATCCGCTCCCTGAAACGGTAAAAAATTCCTATCCCTATAAACTTCTACTTAAATTAGCCTTTAATTGTAGTCTTTTTAGTAGCTTATGAGTTTGATTATATCGATTAAAGTAATCATTGGAAGATTATATAGTATAATACTTTAATATATATATTATTGCTTGTGTGTCAATCCTGCATTTTCAGATTTTCGTTATTATTCAATGCCTTGATGCATGAGTATTTAAATAATACTTTATCTTATCTGATGGATTTTTATGGCTATTATAGATTTATAGATTCTTCAATATTCTTTTTCAGGGGTTTGATTGTTTAAAGTCAAGCTTGTTTTTATTTGGATTATTCGCTGTATTTTTGGATTTTGGTTTCATGCCCCTTTAAAATTTGTAAAAGTTTTTTAATCCAACAGTTTGTTTAAACTTTAAAGTCACTATGTTTTTATGAAAAACAGGTCCAAGTTGGCGGTTCTCCATCATATAAGATTGAGAGAAAACTTGGAAAGGGAGGATTCGGGCAGGTATATGTCGGGCAGCGTATGAATCCACCATTTCCTAATGAAAGAACTGGCCCTGGGGCAGTCGAGGTATCAAATATTCTTTTATGTTTATTATATTTTCATATAATAGTGGCAAGAATGAATAATGTCATATTATATCACTTTGGATTCAAAATATGCAGGTTGCATTAAAATTTGAACACAGAAGCAGTAAAGGATGTAACTATGGACCACCATATGAATGGCAAGTTTACAAGTAAGTCAACCCTTTTTTCCATCTAATCTTTTTGTACTTTGACTTTTTCGGTGCTTTTGAGTGGCTAAAATAAATGCTTTATTTGTCATTCTCAGTGCTCTTGGTGGAAGTCATGGCGTGCCACGTGTACACTTTAAGGGCAGGCAAGGTGAATACTACATAATGGTAAGTGTATTTAAATTAATTTTTTTTACAATATTAGTCCTTATTGGATGGTAACTAACATTAAGAATCTTTGAAGGTAATGGATATGCTTGGGCCTAGCTTATGGGATGTTTGGAATAAGAACTCGCACACGTAATCTCCATTTCACTATAGCATTAAAGTATATGAAGTAAATTACACTTTTGGTCCTTGTACTTAGTAGTTTTCTTTTGTTTTGGTCCAGAAAAGAATCTTGTTCCATTTCTGGTCCAAATTTTCAGGTTTCCTTTCGGTTTTGGTCCCGTCAAGACCATGGGACCAAAAGCGAATGAAACCAGACTGAAAATGAAAAAAAAGATTCTTTTTTGGACCAAAACTAAAGAAAGTTACCAACCAAAAGGACCAAAAATGTAGTTTACTCGAATATATTTGTATGTTGGTTCGTAAACCATTAACAAGTTTCAATCTTTTGTATTTTAGGATGTCAATTGAAATGGTTGCATGCATTGCCATTGAAGCAATCTCCATATTAGAAAAGATCCACTCAAGAGGGTAGGCTTTTTTCTTTTTTCTTGTTTCTATATATTATGTAATTTTCAACTTTTTAAATATCTAAATGTTAATGTTAATGATGTTTTGCAGGTATGTACATGGTGATGTTAAACCCGAAAATTTCTTGCTAGGTCATCCCGGAACATCAGATGAGAAGAAACTATTTCTTGTTGACTTAGGTTTAGGTAAATCATAATTCTTTTTATTTTTTAATTCAAATAATCATTTACATAATAATCAATTCAACAAAAATCTAAAACATGTTTACATTTCAGCCACCAAGTGGCGAGATACTTCATCTGGATCGCATGTTGAATATGATCAAAGACCAGATGTTTTTAGGTATATTTGTGTCTTTGTGACAATCTTTTTTTCTTTCTGTTAATTTCTTTCATTGTTTTTTAATTTCAATTTATATATTGTTTTAGGGGAACTGTACGGTATGCAAGTGTACATGCCCATCTTGGAAGAACAGGAAGTCGAAGGGATGATTTAGAATCTCTCGCGTATACACTAATTTTTCTTCTTCGTGGACGGCTTCCATGGCAAGGATTCCAGGTTGACTTTTTGACTTTTAACTTAATTATTTTTTACTCTGATAAAGTACGTTGCTATTCTTACACAATAGTTTGTTTAGGGCGAAAACAAAGGGTTCCAAGTGTGCAAAAAGAAAATGGCAACTTCTCCAGAAGCCCTCTGTACTTTCTGTCCCGCCCCATTTAGACATTTTGTCGAATACGTTGTCAATTTGAAATTCGATGAAGAACCGAATTACGCAAAATATATTTCACTTTTCGATGGAATCGTTGGCCCAAATCCGGATATCAGGCCCATCAACACAGATGGTGCTCAAAAGGTATGTCTTCAAAATTTACGTTCGAGGGCATTTTCGTCTTTTTACACAAAACCATAATCTTTGTCCCACGGACGTCAGTTTTGGTATGCATGTCAAACACAGTACAACATGTTCTGTCCTGTTTTGAAGGACAGAACATGACGGCCTTGTACAGTGTTTGACACACGTCAGTGCAAAAAGACGTGAATGCCCTTCTCAATGACATCATTCTAAGGTATATCTTCAAAAGTTACGCTTGAGGGCATTTTCGTCTTTTTACACAAAATCATAATCTTTGTCCCACGGACGTCAGTATCGGTATGCATGTCAAACACAGTACAACATGTTCTGTCCTGTTTTGAAGGACAGAACATGGACGGCCTTGTACTGTGTATGACGTGTGTCGGTGTAAAAAGACGTGAATGTCCTTCTTAATGACATGATTCTAATGTTATTTTTGTGTATTCTTTTTTAGCTTTTGTATCAAGTTGGACACAAGAGAGGAAGGTTGACAATGGAGGAAGGAGACGATGAACAACCAAAGAAAAAAATCCGCATGGGAATGCCTGCAACTCAGTGGATAAGTGTTTACAATGCTCGCCGCCCCATGAAACAGCGGTACAACCGAATTTCACTTTTTTTTTTTTAAATATATATTTTATATCTAAATCACATAAATTCATAAAAATACGCGTTGTTGTAGGTATCATTATAACGTGGCAGACGTGAGACTTCATCAGCATATTGAAAAAGGAAACGAAGACGGATTATTCATCAGCAGTGTTGCTTCTTGCCAAAATTTATGGGCTCTTATAATGGATGCAGGAACCGGATTCACCGCTCAAGTTTACCAACTCTCCCCGTTGTTTCTAAACAAGGTCCATAAATTTCTTGTTTTTCGTTTTTATTTGTTTTATGGGCTTTTGTCATAAAAGTCCTTAAGTTTGTCGTAAATGTTCGGTTTTGTCCTTCTATGGATTTTATGTCCACTAAAGCCCCAAAATTTGCAAACTTTTTTCCATCTTTGTCCTTGAAACCTGTGATAGCAGGTTTCTAGGTTACCTTGAAATTATTTTCACATAAAAGTCTTGATGTTTGCAAATTTTTACGTTTTTACCATTAAATTAATTTCGCATAGAAGTCCTTAAGTTTTTGAAATTGTTTGGTTTTACCCTCCACCACTTCCACTACAGTGGTGGTGGGTGGTGGCAGTGTTAGAGGACAAAACCGAACATTTTCGAAAAAGTCAAGGACTTCTATGCGGAAATACTTTCAAGGTAACCTGGAAACCTGTTATCACAGGTTTCAGGGACAAAGATGGAAAAAAGTTTGCAAATTTTGGGCTTTAGTGCACATAAAATTCATAGAAGGACAAAACCGAACATTTACGAAAAAGTTAAGGACTTCTATGACAGTAGCCCTTTTTTTATTTACAAAAAGTTTCATAAACTAAATTTTTTTATTTGTTTGCTATTTTGAAGGATTGGATTATGGAACAGTGGGAGAAGAACTATTACATAAGTGCAATAGCAGGTGCCAACAACGGAAGCTCCATGGTCGTAATGTCGAAGGGTAAGGGCAAAATTGTAATTTACACTTTACACTTTACACCGCCTTATTGAAGTCTCTAAATTTCTTGTTTATATTATTAGGTACTCAATACGTTCAACAGTCGTATAAAGTCAGCGAATCATTTCCATTTAAATGGATAAATAAAAAATGGCGGGAAGGGTTCCACGTCACCGCAATGGCAACCGCGGGAAATAAATGGGCGATTGTTATGTCGCGCGGTGCAGGATTTTCTGATCAGGTTTCTTTCTTAATTCCAAATACTTCTGTTAAAAATTTATAAATAAATTAACTAAAGGGAAATCTCCATTAAAGTCCCAAAATTTTGGTTCGCTTTATGAAAAAGTCCTAAATTAATTTTTATTAACAAAAAAAATCCCAAGTTAATTTTTATTAACAAAAAAAAGGACAGAAACTACATGTTTTATTTTCAATAAAGTCCTAATATTTTCGCACAGTTTACGGAAAAGTTCCAACATTAGCCAGCTTTCTGTCCATTTTTGTTGATAAAAATTAATTTGAGACTTTTTTGTTAAGTGAAATCTCCAATAAAGTCCTAATATTTTGGGTCAATTTATGAAAAAGTCTCAAATTAATTTTTATTAACAAAAAAGTCCCAAATTAATTTTTATTAACAAAAAATGACAAAACCGGCTAATGCTGGGATTTTTCCGTAAACTGTGCGAAAATATTAGGACTTTATTGAAGATAAAACATGTATTTTCTGTCCTTTTATGTTAATAAAATTTAATTTAGGACTTTTTTGTTAATAAAAATTAATTTGGGATTTTTTCATAAACTGAGCCAAAATTTGGGACTTTAATGGAGATTTCATTTTTTGTTAATAAAAATTAAAATTGGGACTTTTTCATAAATTGAACCAAAATATTAGGACTTTATTGGAGATTCCCCTTAAACTAAAAGTAGGTTGCTATTTCTTGCGTTTAATTGTAGGTTGTGGAGTTAGACTTTTTGTATCCGAGTGAAGGTATTCATAGAAGATGGGATGCGGGATACCGGATAACATCAACCGCCGCCACGTGGGACCAAGCTGCTTTTGTTCTTAGTGTGCCGAGAAGAAAACCCGCGGACGAAACACAAGAAACACTGCGTACATCCGCGTTTCCTAGTACCCATGTCAAGGTCAGTTTTGTCATTTCATATTTTTAAAAAATTCCTACACATGACAAGAAGGTATTCATAAAATATGATATGCAGGAAAAATGGGGGAAGAATCTGTATATTGCGTCGGTGTGTTATGGTCGAACCGTGTCGTGAGGTGTCGTGGTTTTGTGCGGACACGTGGCCGGGGTTTTTTTTTTTTTTTTTTTTTTTTTTTATAACCATTTAACCTTTCTAGTTCTACTAACGTAAATGGGACTTTTTTTAGATGAGTTTTTTTAGATGGTGATGCGAATGGATACATTCATCTCTTTTGTACATATTTTATTGAACGATAGTCCACGTGGACGTGGCTCTTTGATTTTTAGATAATGTTTTGATGAATGCTATTTGATGTCCTACCTTATGTGAAAATGATCTTGGTTTTATAAATGGAGTTTAGGTGTGATGTTTTTTTGTTTTAAAAAAAGAATTTAAGAGACATGTATGAATGGGTATTATAGTTGTAACATGAACCACATGTTATGAAATTATGTTGTTGTTAATGGGTATTAGTTGTGTTATAAAAAATAAAAAGAATGATGGTAAAAAAAAGTTTTGGTGAAGTGTTGTCAAGGGGAATATAAATTTTGGTTGTGGGTTTCACAAATGGGTGATGAACACTCTTTTCAAATGAAATCTTTGAAACCTGAAAATAACTATGCAAAACACTTCGAGTTGAGTTTCATTTAACCTATTCATGGATTGAAAGTTGTTACACCAAATATATATTGCACAAGAAGAAAATGAGTATTAGACTACTATGATAAGTATAAAGAAGTTTGGCACTGAGGTTAGTCATGGTCAATGTTAGAGGGCCATGTATCGAGTCTCATTTAAGGTACCCTAATAAAAAAAATGAGAAATTGGTTTTCTTCCTACATTTTATTCCTACCCATATTCCTACTCATGTTAAATTATGATATGTGTCTTAAAATATTATTAATTTTATTAAATATGACACTTGTCACAAATTAACATGGGTAGGAATATGAGTAGGAATAAAAGGTAGGAAGCAATACAATTACTCAATATTATTCTAGACTTTGGTCATATGATAAGAAAATTAGAAGAGAAAATCCGAGTTCTTACTGTGAAGATGGATGTCTTAACAATATCGATGTACAAAATCATTATAGTTATGTGTGCTTTGAAAGAGTTCAACATTGTTGGATATAAAGGTGTAGAAGGATAATTAAGATATATTGTTACTCTTAAAAGGACTACGAAATTGGGTATGTATAGTGTGTCTTGGTTTTTGGGTAGGGATGTTAATGACTAGATTTTTCAAATTCTATTAGCAGTGGTATGTGTAGAAAACAAAGAAACCCGGAAGTGGTTCTTGGACTTGCTAATTGATGATCTTCCTATGTATATTGGGAATGGTTTGATTTTAAAATCTGACGAACATAAGGTGCATCAATACCATAATTATACTTATTATAATTGATGATCATGCACTTATAAATGTTTTCATTGATTATAGGGACTTCTTGAAGCTATGAAAGAGCTATTTCCTGATATTGAACATAGGCCATGTGTAAGACACATATTTTCCAATTTGAGGAAGAGTTTGCTAGTGTGAAGTATAAAACTTTATTTTAGGCAGCATTAAATCTACCAAATGCAAATTCTTTTAAGATGCAATTAAGGAAATTGAGATGTTGAACCCATCAACATACATCCACTTGACAGAAAGCGGCCTGAAGTCATGGTCCAGTGCATAGTTTGAAATAGATAAGTGTTGTGATGGTGTAGAAAATGGCATTTCATAGAGTTTTAATGCTTTTATAGTAGATGAAAGAGTTAATGGTGTTAGGTCTACATAGTTAGAATTGGTAAACTCCTTGAGCCCATTACAAGGACTATCCACCTCGATGCCCATATTTGTCCCCATCAAATGAGAGAGAAGGATTGGAGCACATATTGCCACCTTGTCCCCTTCTTCTCTCATAATCCTTTTTCCTTATCTCCTCATTTGCCTTAGAAATAGGGGACTCCTTCCACCATTTTGAGGGACATCTAAAAAGTATATGTTGGACTCTCCCTACTACATACACTTCTTAGAAGGATGGTTCTCTCTAGCCTAAAGAAACTATTACACTGATCTAACTTAATCACTAGAGTATTTTACAGAGGCAAATGGCATAGGATGGTTCTAACAATCAATTCAGATTATATGTGAGGCCAACAATTAAAATGCTTCAGGAAATTAGAATCTATGTGATGGATATGATATAAAAGATGAAGCTTAAATGCTTTGGTTTGGATAAGCAAGCGTGCATTGCTAGAAGGAAAATTTGAATACAATAAAGATTCAATAGAGACACATTTTCCTATCTCAGTTACTATTTGCAAATCCTACATTTTCATTTCCATCAACTATTCCACCATTTATTGTTATTAGGCATTAGAAAATGTTGTAAAATGGATTAAATTAGTTTGAAACAAGACGTGGTGGGGATGCATTTGAGGTGGACGTAGAAAATATATATACATGTTGATTATGGAAACTTAATGGTTATGCTTGTGTGCATCTAGTAGTAACAATATCCTATTTGAACAAGGAGGTTGAATCATATATAGATCATATGTTTAGCCCAACCCCGTACATGAAGACATACAAGTATAGTATTATAGCATTATATGAGAGAAAAAATGGCTAGATACATCATATACTCTTTGTCACCCAAACAAAGGAGAATGCCTGGAAAACTAACTATCAAGAGGAAAAAGGATGCATTGAATATACGGTTGACACACAATTTCGAAGGTTAAAAGGTTCTATGCGACATCTGTAGTAAGGGTGGCCATACAAAGACTACATCTAAAAAGAAACAACAAAAACCGAAGCTGAAAGTGAAGAACAGAAAAATGGTAATTCTTTGCATTAGATTACACTAAAACTAACACACTTGTAAGTTGACTAAGTTAACGAGCATGTTGAGGAGCAGGTTGAAGAGCATGTTGAGGAGCACGTTGGCGAGCATGTTCGAAGAAGGTTGAAGAACATGTTTAGTAGTAGGTTGAGGAGCATGTTCACGTGCACGTGAAGAACAATATGTAGAGAAAGTTGAAGAAGCGTTTCAAGAGCAAGTTGAGGAGATTAATCCAACATAAATTCCTAACGTATTGAAGAGAATGAGGAAGTCTGAGAGGATTATGAAGAACAAATTAATCAAAATAGTTTTAAGGAAATATAGAGAATGAAATGGCGAAGAAAAACCAATCACATCAGAAAGAAAGATATGGAGTAGTTTTTGTATGCCTTTTTGAAACATTTATAAGATTAGGCTTATTCTACTTAGATCCCCCCCCCCTCCACCCCGGCGCAAAAGTAGATGCCACCAGAAGCCTGTATAAACTTATTTGTTCTGTGTTTATATTGGTTACAACTTGGTCTCAAGAGAAGATCCTAGATGCAATTTATAACCGTAACGACAAGCGTCACATATAGTTACATGGTCTTTTATAGACCCAAGATGCGAAGCGGACCTACGTGGGTCTGCATTGAGTGTGAAATCATGGATACATGCATTACATCACACTAACGATACGTTAAAAAAGTTATCAGTTGTTTAAGGTTGTACCCAAATTATGATATATTAAATGTTCATGAAAATATTTTGTGTCTAAAACTCGTGTAACTCACGAGAAGTTTGTTGCCTTCAATGCCATGTATTCTAGGTTCAGGAACAAAAAAGTAGATTTATGGATTGCTAGGTGGACCTTTTCGAACCAGAAGAACTTACTATGTTTTGCGTACACTTTCGTTTGTTAATATGGACTCTGTAACACACATGATTGGATAATGAATATGGTTTGTAAGCCAAACTTATGTAAATGTTTTGCAAACCATGGTGTTTCTGTACATGAAAAAATGAGGGTGTTACAAGTTGGTATCAGACTCATCTCCTAGGCTTAAACTGTGAGCAATACAAAGGAAAATGTATGCTATAGAATTTTTTTTATTACTACCTTAGAATCCTAAGTGTAGGATAAAACTAGATTGCATGATTAGAGGATATCATGCTATGCCATGCTACAAGCTTTCTATATGCAACAAATTTCTATCTGTATTGGGAAATACTAAAGTATTAAAATATTATAGCAAAATGGTGCGTACGAGAAATAGTTTTAGGATGCCAGAGAATGAACAAGGGTTAAACCGGACGCCTTCTCACGAAAGTCGGTCACCCCCATGTCAATGATGAAGGTATACTAGAGGTAATGAAGCTCCCCAACTGGCTTCCATAAGCTTCTGAAAGAGACCCAAGAATCCATTAAACAAGAGATACACAAGCTTTTTCAATGAATGTATAGGAAAATTGTCCCAAAACTTGTTAGGGATAAGATCCACCGGTGATGATTATCGCACCCCAGACTCGTTATTCAACAAAAATCATTGTGAATCCATGTTTTCTCTGTACATACTTATAAATTTTATCAATTATGCATTATACATCTATACTCTAGTAATCATATCAGTTAGAATGCTCCCATACACTTATGATCGTGTTGTCTTCATCCCCATTCTTTTGCTTAAATTAATTGTTTATATAGCTCGTTAGATCATCTAAAGGAAGTGATGTAATTCTTATAACTGTAAAAGTTCAAACACATTATTAGTATGTCTTTTCATCGGAGTTCATGATCCAAGAAATTACGAACACGAGCATGTGAACCATTTGCGATATAATGCCAAAACAACACTGGAAATGGAACAAACGTTTCAACTATGGCATATATTAGAACCCTGAAACTAACCTCCATCTTTAAATTAAACAACAAACCGAAAGAGCTATACAAACAAAGTACACAAGTGTACAACAAAACAAGGCAACCGAGTATGCCATTTGGATATTCGAAAACACTATTGAAGATGTTTCATTTTCTATGTCGTTTCACCACTAAGTATTGTTTTCCTTATAGTGGTACTTGAGAGTCAAACGAATGACCAGTTGATGAACATGAACGCGATACAGTGAGGGGCATCATCGTCATTCAACACCTTCCATGCCGCTACTCGTTCATATGACACAGGTCTCCCCATGCTCGACAAGCATACACCACCAGGAAGACAAGCATAACCCTAAACAGATCAACAGACAAAACTATTAGCATCTTTATTTTTTACCCATAACAACGTATTTATATTTATTTACCATAATAGCATTGTACTTACAAAAATAGCAACATGCTAACAAGTTTATACCGATAATAATAATGTACTTCATAGTTTTACCCATACTAACAACTTACTTATATATTTTACTCATAATAGCAATGTACATATATATTTTTTTACTGATAATAGAAAATGTATTTTATATTGTTGCATATTGTTATTATCGGTAAAGAACTGTAAGTATGTTGCTATTATGGGTAAGGAATTGCAAGTGTGTTACTTTTAAATATTCTGCGGTGCTTCATTTTAGGACCAAAAGATGCATTTAAAACATGGTTGGATACTTCGTGCCAGCAGCATATAATGGTAAAGGGTGAAATATTCTTTCATAAATTGGTAAAAATTGACATATATTGTTGCATGAATTGGTAAAAAGTGGTACGTTGTTGGATAAATAAGCATTTAACTGGTCCCACATGATGGGGCGATTGGTTCGGTCATAATGTTGCATATATTGGTCCTAGAATGAAATGGTGTTGCATATTTCTTCTAGAAAACAGTTTATTGCATAGATAAGAAAAGTAAGTGAAGCTTTGTTGCACAAATGCATGTTTATTTAACCCTAAAAAATTCAATAATAAATTGCCTAACCTGTTGCATAATTTGTGGGAGCTCTGAAAAAACGTTCTTTCTTCCATTATCATCAAAAATCTTCTCCAATGCAACATCTTGAAGTGAAACCAACGTTGTCTCTAGCATATCGAGCCCCGCTTGATTGGCAAAAGTGAAAACCGGCAACGTCTGCAAAATCATAATAATTCTTTATAAATGCCTAAATTCAAGAAATGGTAAGATACTTTCATTAATTTGTTGTTATAGCATTCCACTTTCATTTCTTTCTATACATCATTGTACTTTCAATTTTTTTTTCTAAAAATCTACCTAGTTATACTTGCACTTTCAATCTTTTTCTTATTAGGACTTTATGCTAGAAAAAAATCTATCCAATTATAACAGTGAGTTTTTCTTTGTATTTGGATGATAATGCTATATTTGGTACGTTTTTTTTTCTTTCAGAAAACGTAACGAAAGCGGGATGTGATGATAAATAAATCAATGAAAGTCCGTTGATATTTCTTGCATTTAACTCTTTTATAAAACACTTTACACTTAATAAACATACAAGTCAAAGTAATACCTTCAGAGAGCAGCATGTTATGGCATCTGAGTGATTCCAAAGTGCTTTAAGAACAGATTCACTTCGTTCATCAATAATTTTAAAGAGCTCATCACCTAGAAAGCAACTGTTGACAAAAATAAATAAATAAATAAATAAATAAATAAAGAACCTTAAAACATGGGGCAAACTGAATTAATTAGCATCACACTATCACTGCATCTCTAATTTGGTCACTAGACCGTAAATTTGATACCAAACACTATCTTTCAAAATTGATTATTTTTAATAATTTCTAACAAAAAGAACAAACACGTTAAATTTAGAAAAAGCACTTGTACTTTCACCATCAGTCCATCATACCAAAATCAGCCACTGAATTTTCTGCAGCGATTAAACCATTACCCTTTTTATAAACGGTATAAATAAACATTTTTTCCTAAGCAGGGTAACTATAAAAAAACACATAGTACTTTTACCATTTTCTCGATTCAGCCATTGAACAATTATTTAACATCAATTTAGTCAGAACTATTATTACAACATAAAAAACAATAGCTCAGTAGCTAAATCGATAAAATGGCGAGAGTACATTGTGCTTAATAGTATTCTGACTTTTTCCAAAACCAGGTAACCAAGAAAGATTATTATTTTGAAAACAGTCAATAATATATAACGGTTTAAATTTTAATCACTACTAATTAGTTAAATGGATATCTTAATACAAGTGTTTTTGTGTTTCTTTCCCGTTTCAAAACCGTTCTCGAAAGTACGATAATTTTAGTACCTATTTCAAAAGTCTAGTGACAAAAATAACGTGAAAGTACTTTGCTATTTCTCGCAATTTACCTATAGCTTTGACAAATCCAACGGGTGAGTGTATGAGCTTCAGGGCTTCCAAGTGTACCCTGCAAACCTCGAGACCCGAAAGGAGAAGGTGAAAGAGCCAAAGCAACTCTTTGGACTGATGAGATGATGCTACGCACATATTGCCTGGCCATGGCTGCAATGTTTTCTTGAAGATGAATCTCAAAAGCAAACTGAAACGCGATCGTCATAACTGATTTTGTGGGCCCCACGTGATCCGTATGTGTTTGATTCCGCGGTGGGCCCACCTCGAGAGTTGATGCGAGGTCACGTGTCGGATTTTGACTCTGAGTATAGCTCGTAACGTGTTAATGGAACTAAAAGATTTGATATATGAAGATGCAAAGATCATGAAGAACAGGATAAACTACAAAGAAGCACAACATACTTTCACCATTTTTATTGAAGAGTCCGGTTTTAAATTAGGTTAAAATACAGAAAGCCACAACGTGCTTTCATTATTTATTGATTTAGCCACTAAACTAAAATAGTTCGGTGGCTAAATCAATGAAAAATAATTGTTTAATGGCTAAATCGATAAAATAGTGAAAGTATCAAACCATAGTAACCAGAAAAATCGGTTTTTTACATGTTCAAAAAAATAAAACGGTATTATCACTACTAAAAATAATTCAGTGGCTAAATTGAAGAAATGGTAAAAGTAAGTTTGTGTTTTGCCATGATTTCAAGACCGGAAACAGGGAAAATGTTTTGTAAAGTATTATTTTAAGTGGATAATTTGATAAAACCGTGAAAGTACAAGGGCGTTTTGGTCTTTTGTCCCATTTATCACAGATAAACGAGAAGGGTAAAACGTTTACCAGCCCATTATTAATCGGGATTATACGAAAACCGGAAGGTAGGAGAGGGGCGTCATCGGTAAATGAGGCATCAATCGGGGCAAAAACGAGTTCTGCAGATGTCCCGATTGCATTTTCATCAACTCCGTTGCAAAGCTGACAAACAAAATAAAAAACATGAGCAATTGTTTAAATTTGAGTTGATTTGTGTTTATATTTGAACCCTAATGAGTCAAATCGGCAAAATTTTAAAACAAAATTAGCTAATACGAAACCAAATCAAGTGGAAGAACAGATAGAAATTAGAATGTATATTCAAATAACATCGTAAATCATTTTATTCGATTAAATGTTAAATTAATATCTCTAATTCAAAAAGAATGAACAAAATGGCGTTCATTGGTAAACTGTATAATTATCTAGATAATACAGATAAAAGGCTACATACAAGAAAAAGCATAGTATTTCTCTATTGATTTGTTTATTTTAATATCCGACTTTTGAATTTTCTTATTCGTCATTGTGTTTTCTTTGAAATATCTACCCAATAATAAAGATATTGAAACTTGAGAGTACAATGTTATAATTGGGTATATTTTTCGAAATACAATGCATTATTAAGAAAAACTTGAAAGTACAATGCTTTAACATAAAGAAATGAAAGTAGGATGCTATAATACACAAATAAATAAAACACGACTTACTTGCAAAAAGAAGATGTCACCAGGCATCATCATGTTGTCTTGATAATGGCCAATATTTTCAAGCTTAATAACCTCCATGAACTGCATCAGAAATTAAAATGAAAATAAGTGAAACAAAATACACAAATAAATGAAAGTAGGATGCCATAATACACAAATAAATGAAAGTACGTTGCTATTTCCGCAACCAACTTACCTCTTCATGCTCGAGGGTGTGAGCCAATGGAAGAATAACTTGACTACCAAAGGTTCCACTTCTAGCCATCGGTAAGCTCGTGGGACCCGCTTTAACCGAAGCAGCTGAGTACGCATCAATACTGCTGTCTGCCCATTCCGATCGATATTCTCTCAAAAACCTCATAAGCATTGCGGGACCCACATCCTACCAAAAATATCACCAAATTAATTTTCTATTTTTCGTTGTTAAAAAATCGATACACTAAATTTGCAATTTTTTTTGTCCCATTGACATCAGTCCAATGCACACCAAACACAGTACAGCCTGTTATGTCATGTCACCTACGTAACAAACTAAATTGGGCTTAAAAGTTCAATTAATGCTTACTTGTAACAACATTGAAGCTTTAGCACATAAAACCGCATTGCTGACCACCGGAAGACCGTGGGCGGCATACAGCTGATTCACACCCATCACCTTTGCCGGAGCCAAGTTCACAAAAACGGTGACATCATCAACGCCATCACTTTCCGTCACCGACCACCCCTCGTCAGCAAAACCGTTCACCGCTTCATTAAAACCCCTATCAAAACCAAGAATGTTACGGTTTCTACCCTACAAAGCATAAAGTTTACGGTTTCTACCCTCGAATTTCAAAAAATGTCATGAAAGAAACCGACCTGCTCATTCTTTGGCCTAGTGCACGGAGAGCAGCCGGTCTTCTTCCCCAACTTGTGACTGTTGGCTGAGAAATCTCTTGTGAAATTTGTCTTAAATGACTATAAGCCTGCATATAACCGAAAATGTAAATTGAATAGTTGTAATTTCAAGAGTAAATTACAATTTTGGTCCTTGTGGTTTACACCAAATTACAGTTTTGGTCATAGTTTTGAAAGTCTTGCACTGATGGCCTCTATGGTTTCCAAAATGTTCACTTTTGGTCCCCATGGTTTACACAAACGGTAGCAGAGGGAGGGACCAAAAGTGAAAATTTTGGAAACCACAGGGACCAAAAATGAAAGATTTGGAAACCATAGAAGCCATCGGCGCAAGATTTTCAAACTAGGACCAAAACTGTAATTTGGTGTAAACAACAGGGACCAAAACCGTAATTTACTCTAATTTCAATTACTCGAAAGTAGGGTAAATGCAAAAAATAGCAACGTACTTTCATTTATTTGTATATTATAGTATCCTACTTTCATTTCTTTCTATTACAAGTCTTTTTTCTTATTAAGCTATTGTCTTTTAAAAAAATCAACCTAATTATAGCATTGTACTTTCAACTTTTTTTTTTTTATTACAACATTATGATTTGGAAAATGTACACTTTATAATTGGATGAGCTTGCTACAATTAGGTAGATTTTTCATAGTATGAATGATGTAATAGGTAAAAGCTGAAAATAGGATGCTACAATAAATGAATTAATGGAAGTAGATTGCCATTTCTTGCATTTAACTCTTAAAATATATGATTGTACCGCCAATGTTGTCCTTTGAGCAAGTAAAGTGGATGACTCGTATAAAGGGCGCAAAACTTCCGGAACACTCCATGGCTACATGTTACTTAATGGAAGTTAATTTCAAAAAAATGCATGGTTTCATTAGAGTGAGTTTTGGACTTTCTACCGAAAACAAACCATAGTTTTTGTGAAAATAGAAGGGAAAAAAAGAATAATACACTTTTTAAGAGTGAACAATTTTAGACAAGAAGTGCAAGTACGCTACTATTCTAGTAACTTTTTGCATTTACAGTTTGGAAAAATCCAAAAAAAAAAAAAAAAAAAAAAAAAGTACTTTCACCATCTTATCGATTTAGTCACTTAACTATTAGTTTCAATGATTAAACTATTATAATTTTTTTAACGTTAAAAAAAAACATTTTTCCCGGGTTTTGGGTTTTGATATAATATAGAAAAGCACAACGTAATTTCACCATTTTATCAATTTAGCCCAGCCACTAAACTATTATTATAATTATCAAAATAATAATAGTTCAATGACTAAATCGATAAAATGGTGAAAGTAAGTTGTGCTTTTGTGTATTTTGCTCTTTTCCAAAACCGGCTAACTGGAAGAAAATGTTTTACAAACAGTAAATAAAAAGTATAATATTTTAAACACCACATAAAAAATAGTTAATTAAGTGATTACATCAACAAAATGGTGAAACTAAGTACGTTATTCTTTTCTGTATCTAGCCTCTATATTTTCAAAAATTGTCCAAAATAGTTCATTCGTGTTATGTGTTAACAATATTTATTCTTTTCTTTCGATTTTTTACATTAGCTAGAAGTTAACTTCTTTTCACATACCTCCAAATTAACATGATCAACTATGTGAATTACGGAGCCACCACCTTCACATGGTCGTATCAAATAACCACTCGGCAGCATTTCGGCTCTCACAAAATGTGGGACAGGTGGCATACTAGGACCATTCTGCGTGTTGTTCAATGATCTTTCACAAATCTGAAATCAAAATAACATTCTTTCCTTGAAATGAAATTACAAAATATTTAGAAAAAAGATTAAAAGATTATAATTAGAACGTACCACTAGACTACCATCCTCTAAAGGAGACGTATAGCGTAGTAACCAGAAGTCACGAGCCGGTGCTAAAGTAGTAGGTGCATAAAGCTATAAAAGAAAGAACAACCATCAACATCTTGTTTATTTATTTACATAGATTTCATAAATAATTAATGTAATGAATATGATCAATAGAAAAAAGCACTTGTCCTATCACCGTTTTATCTGATTAAACAACTATTATACTTTTTGACCATTTTAGAAAACCAATATTCGCTGTTACCCAGTTTTCAAAAAGGGAAAAAAGAAAAAATTCAATGTAGTTTCACCATTTTGTCGATAAAATGGTGAAATTACGTTGCGCTTTTCTGTATAACGCCCTAAACTATAACCCAAATTGACCGATTTTCTTATATGGATTGAAATTATGACCTCGACAATATATATTAATCATCAATACAAATGGATTTATGCATAATTTATATCATAGAAATTCTTCAAACCTGCATATAAAGCAGCTCGATTGTGCCATTATTTGCTGTTGAAAGCACATTGAGAGTATCCACTGCACGGCAGTCACGAAACCAAGATGACCAATCTTTAAGAATTTCAGCAACCTGAAAAATAAAGACTATCAAAGTCAACCAACCGTTTATAAACTTCATGATTTGACATCGAGTTTTTTTTAATTTTTCAAGAAAATTTCAGTTACCGAATTAATCTTCTTGAAGAACAGAAAAAAAGGGTTTAAATTTGTTGGTAGACTATCGATTTTGAATATGGTCAAACACAAAAGTCAAAGAAAAAACTTACTCTTGTGGGTTCAAGGCCAACAAGACCACAAGCTCGTGATGCGACACCTGTGCAACCATGAGAAATGGCAATGATTCCAATGGAATCCGGACCAGGCTACACAATTAACATGATTATTAAATATTAATCAATCAAAGCTAGTTACAAAAATATATTTCATATCCATAATTACATTTATAATCTTTACTTCCAACACCAATTAAATCTTGTAAACAACATGATTCGCTAAAAAAGGAAAGAAACTGAAAATGGATGAAGCAAATTTGAACACCTTTTTTCCGTGAAACAATTTCTACTTTGGACTCTTTCACTAAAATTGGGCCAGTTCCATTTTTGGCAACTTTTTATAGTAAAATCACCTAGTTGTGCATTATCTTGATTATAAGAATTTATTATATATCGTTTTGGGTAAAAAATTTCTCGTAATTATTATAAGGGTAAACAAGAGAACTGAATAGACACAACAATTTGACTCGTTTACATAAAAATAGGTCCATTTATGTTATATTTTCATAAAAGAAAATTAGCTGAAAAAAAGAAAATAACTCAAATCGGATAAACAGGTCGAAAGTCAGTATTATGTGTATGCAAATGTTTACAACCTCTTAAAACTTAAATTACGAAAAAATAGATTGTTATCATCATAATATAGTTTTTTGGAATTATATTTAATAAATTATTTTTTTCAATTGGACAAAAGAATGTTGGTGGATCAACCCTCCAATTTTGACCCGCATGAAATTGTCACCTCATTGACTAATATTAAAAAACCGAACGTTGCAAAATACTAATGGAACAGAAGAAGGAAAAGAAGTTGGAATGTGGATATAGTGACTGAAATGATGAGATTCTAATGTGCTTTAGAAGGTTACCACATTTCTTTATCATTTTTTAAATTAATGGATTACAAGATAATATTAATTAATCCTCAATTGAATAATGAATGATTAATATAACTAAAAGAAAATCATCACAAACCTTCATCCCAGGCATTTGGACCCATTCCACTGCTGTCCCGGTAGCCTTTGATAGAAACTCTGTTAAAGTCTCCTCAGCAATCGACAAAAGCCTAAAAAAAATTAAAAACCAAAAAAAAAAATCAGAAATAAAGACAAAAGTGAACAATCAGCGGTACAAAATATACAGCATGAAGTACAACTAACCCTGCAGGGCTTGCATCCCTTGGTGGATGCTGAGGTGTCAGGTGGTGTTGCCCGCTTGTCACCACCGACTCACAACTTGTGTCTGTGGTCGCACGTGTCGTCTATAAAACATAAAAATAAAAATAAATATGATTTTATTATAAATCGTTTTTTATCGACTTTCCCGATTTAACTCCTAACTTTTTACAAATTTTCACTCGTTTACTTTTTCCTTTCATTTCCCCAAGTGTACCGTTACTTTCTCAAATATTTCTTAAAAACATCATTTATAAAGACAAATTTTTATCATGAAAAATAAAATTACATTTTGAGTTTGTTGACGGAAGTAGCTGTTTTCATAGACCAAATGAGAAACTTGCTTTTGCAGCCTATCGTTTTCCTCCATTAACAACTTATTCATTGCTGTTAATTTTCTGTTAACAGCTTGTAGTCTTGATGCCTCTTTCCTTTGCTTTTCCCTACATCTGTATAATGCAACATACAAGTCAACAATGTTAAATAAAGGTCAAATAAGGGTATTTAAGTAATTTTATCCCACCATTATATTACTGGATTTTTAGAAGAAATATGAAACAACATTTCATTCAAGCTGACAAAAGGTAAAGTTGTGTTCGGGTTGTCCCAACATGATTTGTTAGATAAACGGGTTAATTTAACGTGTGTTGACCCATTAAAATTTTTGAACTTCACATAAAAGGAAAATAAAAATTAGAATTCGTTAAATAAGTTATAAACCCAAATAATTGATGAATGTTAAAGGGGCATGTACATAATAGGTTTAGACTTTTGTAACTGGTAATAAAAATATCCAATAGAATATGAACTGAAAATAAATATATATTGACAGACAAATTCCAAAAAAACCATTATAGTTTAGGTTTTTTGGTTTAACCACCAAAAGAATTTCTTTGGCTTTACCATGATTTTTTTTTTCAAAAATACTGATGTAAGGGTTTCCCGGTAATGAATTGCAAAAAACCATTGGAAAATATTTTTATGGTTAAAGTTACTTTTTCTGTTTAAACCATCAGAAAAATATTCTTCCGATAGATTTTTATGATTTATTACCGGGAACCCTTAAAGTGGTATTTTAAAAAATGCAAACTTTCAGTGGTCAAATCATAAAAAAAAGTTGTTCGGGGTGTTTGGACTGAACAAATTTCAAACTATATGGTTTTTAACTTTTTATAAAATTCAAATATGTAGTGGTTTTTTATAAAGATAACAAATCAAAGTTGCAAAGGTTAAATCAGAAAAATATTCTTCCGGTTATTAAACCGAAAAAATTCCAAACTACAGTGGTTTTTATGGAATTTGCTAATACTAAAAAGGGTTTACGGGTTGATTTCATGTAAAAAATTTCAACACAGACACAATATGTTTAATTCATTTCGGTTGATCTGTTTAATTAAACGAGTTGAATAATTCAACCCAACCTGCTAAATTTCAATTAGCTCGGTTGGGTTGATTTTTAGCTCGACAAGAAAAAATATACAACATAACCATGACCAAAATATGTAACACGGTCACAAATCACAATAATCAAGACTTATAACTTTAAATTTCAAACTTTTGTAAATTGAGATGCTACCTTCGGTTTTGAAACCAGACTTTGATCTGCTTAGGCTCGATGTTGGATAAAATAGGGCACTCACGAATGAGTTGTTGTCTGCGAACCGAACTCGGTTTGGGGCAATCATGATACAATCTTTCTAAAGCTTCAACTTGTTCTGGTGTGTATCGAACATATTTTCCATTATCCATTCCCAATTTATCCTCTTTACATGGCGAAGATACCATCATCATTGACTCTAGAATCAAAACCCCCAAATTCAACAAAAAAGAAAGACTTTTTTTTATATAATTTAAAAACCCATTGTTCTAAATTGAATATTCAAGCATCCTTTCAAGAAAATTTAAGAACTAATCTAATTGCCATCCAGAATCTCCCATAAAATCAAAATCGCATCTCACTTTTCCAAGAAAATTTAAAAACTAATCTAAAATCCTCTTAAAATCAAGATTTCAACTCGATATTTCAAGAAAAATCAAGAACTAGAAAAACCCAGATGGAAAAAAAACTCAATTTCAATCAAGAATTCAACGAAAATTTTTCAAGGAAATGAAAACCCTAAATGGATAAATTGTGTGCGATTGTTGAGTATACATATGAACTATGAAGAGCAAAAGTAAAAAACATGTGTACACTATTGATTAAAGCAAAAAAACATCCGTCCCATCTCATCAATATAAATATATATATCTATATATACACACATGACACATGTATATGTATAACAACATAAAGTAAAGATAAGTGTTGAGCATTTGGTGGAGCTTGTGTCTGAAGCTAATACAGATTTTTCCAAAATGCTTATTGACCAAGCAATGATATGACAGAGAGAGATTACTGTTAAAAAATTATAAATTACAAGCACCTTGTTTTGATGTGCAACGTTGTCGTTTACGCTTGTTCTTGTCTACTTTCTTTATCAATTTCCCTCACAACCACGCAGCTCCAAGCACGAAATGCAAATCTTCCATTATCGGATCACTCAAGGTTTACAGAAACCAAGCAAATTATAATAATTTAAAAGAAACCCAAGTTGTGATTTCGATAAAAATCTTTTTGGGTATGTGAAATTGTGTGTGTATGGAGGGAGGATTTTGAAGGGCTGAGAAGTGTTAAAGGGGAACCCCAAATAGGAGACAAGAGGAGACCGTTTTTGGATTATCATTCCATTTGGCTATGTTGCTTTTCTTTCTTTTTTTCTTGCTTTCTTTCCGGTTTCTACCACACACAGAAACAGATAGTGGATGTTTTATTTATTTGGTTTGGTTTTGAATGGCTGGCAGTGGCACTTTCAACAAGATGGACTTCTATTGATTTTAAGTTGCTTTGGTCTTTTTTTCTTTTCTTACCCAATTTGTCCTAAAGAGAAAAAGGGATGCCAGATGGAAATGTTTGAATATGTGGTTATTATTATATTGGAAAATGACACAAAACATATAAAGTTTACAATTGTTAAAGGTTATATCATAACATCGATCTTTTAGTGTAAACATTCTAAACTTGGGAGTTTTTTTTTTTTTTTTCAAAAATGGCGTTTAGCGGTTTAACTCTCTATTAGCCGGTTATCCCGAGACTACGTGGCTAGAAAATGATGACGGGGATTTGATGTGGGTGTCATGTGGCTTTAACGACTCTAGACCCTTAAGTGGTTATCCGTTTTTCAACCATTACACCTAAAAAAGACAAACACATCAAACAAATGTATATTTTATGTACGAGTAAGAGGCTTGATTTGTTGGTATTAGAGTTTAATTATTTAACAAAATAAGGGCTTAAGAATGTAAGAACGCAAGAAGAAAGTAATAATTTCAACATTCCATTTTGGAGTTGGATCATTGATATTTTGAAGAGCAGACTAAGTGTATTCATTTTTGGTGTAATATTGATTAAAAAAAGGTAAAGTGCACCATGTAAGTGGTTCACGTCTATAGAACCGATAATAGAGATTTAAGGAGAAAATATTGTAATTGATTCTCATTATAAAACACGGTATAGGGTACAATATATATATAGAGTTTGATATTACACTTAAGTATCCTAAACTTATTCTAAATATAATTGATAGTCTAACATTCCCCCGCAAGCTAAGGACCGAAAGCGACCTGAAGCTTGGACCGTAGAAATCAAAACCTTTGCGTTGAGAGAGGTTTTGTAAGGATATCAGCAACTTGATCTTTTGTCGATTTGAATTGGACGCTTAGTTTGCCACGAGCAACCTTCTCTCTGACAAAGTGGAAATTCACTTCAACATGTTTGGTACGAGCATGAAAGACAGGATTTGCAAAGAGATATGTAGCACCTAAGTTATCACACCAAAGTGTAGGGGCGGTTTTGGTAGAGATGTCGAGTTCGTTTAGAAGAGCTTCAAGCCACATGAGTTCTGCAGCAGTATCAGCAGGGTCGTGTACTCCGATTCAGTAGAAGACCAGGAAATAGTACATTGTTTTCTTGTGGTCCATGATATAAGATTAGAACCCAAATAGATAGCATATCCCCTGGTGGACCGACGGTCATCTGGATCCCCGGCCCAGTCAGCATCGGAGTAAGCTTCAACAGTGGAAAGTGCGTTTTTCCAAGATGCATCTGTGAAAGCTTGAAGCGAGGACCCAAAGTTATGATAAATAAAGAGACCAAAATTGAGGTGCCCTTCAGATACCAAAGAATCCGTTTTACCGCAGACAAGTGATTTACTGTTGGTGCATGCATGAATTGACATACTTTATTCACAGCAAAGGTGATGTCCGGTCTACAAAGAGTGACATACTGAAGAGCTCCAACAGTTTGACGATATCGTGTCAGATCAGAGACTAATGGAATGTCAGCGAGGCGTAATGGTTAAGAGATGCTCATGGGGGAAGACATTGGTTTGTAGTCAGTTATACCGTATTTATGCAACAGTTCTAAAATGTACTTTCGTTGAGAGAGCAGGATGCTCTTGCTAATAGGCATAATTTTGACGCCTAGGAAGTAAGTGAGATTGCCAAGGTCTTTGACTGCAAATGAGGTGTTGAACTTATGGATGACTTGGGTATAATTGTAGTGTTGTTGCCAGTGACTATAATATTGTCAACATAAACTAGAACGTCAACAAAAGTCCCTCGGGATGGAAGAATAAAGAGTGAGGGATCAGTTTTGGATCCCCTAAAGACGAGTTGTTGTAAGATGAATCTGTGAAAGCTTGAAGCAAGGACCTAGAGTTATGATGAATAAAGAGACCAAAATTGAGGTGCCCTTCAGATACCAAAGAATCCGTTGTACCGCAGACCAGTGATTTTATGTTGGTGCATGCAGGAATTGACATACTTTGTTCACAGCAAAGGTGATGTCCGGTCTAGAGAGAGTGACATACCGAAGAGCTCCAACAGTTTGACGATATCATTTCGGATCAGAGACTAATGGACTGTCAACGAGGCGCAATGGTTAAGAGGTGCTGATGGGAGAAGACATTGGTTTGTAGTCAGTCATACCATATTTGTGCAACAGTTCTAGAATGTACTTTCGTTAAGATAGTAGGATGCTCTTACTAATGGGCATAATTTCAATTCCTAGGAAGTAAGTGAGATTGCCAAGGTCTTTGACTGCAAATGAGGTGTTGGGCTTATGGATGACTTGGCGTATAGTTGTAGTGTTGTTGCCAGTGACTATAATATTGTCAACATAAACTAGAACGTAAACAAGAGTCCCCGGGATGGAAGAATAAAGAATGAGGGATCCGTTTTGGATCCCCTAAAGAAGAGTTGTTGTGAGGATGTGGATAACTGATGGAACTAGGCTCTTGGCGCCTATTTGAGGCCATAAAGAGACTTATGGAGCTTGCATACATAAGTGAGCTTATCCAGATCAATGAAACTATGGCTTTCGAATGTACACGGTTTCATTCAGGTCACCATGGAAAAAAGCGTTTTGAATATCCAATTATCGGAGAGACCAACCTTAGTGATGGCAAGTGAAATAATTACGTGAATGGTGGTGGTCTTGAGAACTGGACTAAAAGTCTTGTGAAAATCAATACCCGGTTGTTGTTTAAAACCCTTAGCTACAAGACGGGCCTTGTAGTGAGTGATATGACCATCTTGATATCGTTTTACACGGTATACCCACTTGCAATCAATGATATTAGCATTTTTAACATGTGGTACCAAGGACCAGGTACCATTTTTGGCAAGTGCATTGAACTCTTCAGCGATGGCAAGACTGTTGGATTAGGTGTCTAAGCCATGACTAATAATTAGTATTTACCTAATTAATAGAAGCACAGTCCATTTGGGTTGCCCTCATGGCTGGAGGTTTGGTAGAAAATTCGGTAGAGAGAAAGATTGATTTATTATGGGATTAATAAATCAACAGGAATTAAATATATGGTTTATTAATATATTAAAGTCATAATATATTAATTAGAAACTATATTAATTAATTAGAAATTAATCTGGAATTAATTGGATTTAATTTGGTGATTAATTTAATTAATTAAAGGTGCAGGGACTAAAACTGTAATTATTCAATAGTTGATGAGTGACAGTGTGGAGTGACCAGTTGAAAGTCGAAATCTATATATGGATATATAGAATTTCGAAATTGATAATTATTAGATAAATAGGTTTTTGAATTGTAAAATAAAAGGTTTATCTTATTTGAATTCAAAAAGGTTTATCTCTAAGGCTTATCAGTTAATCATCTGGAAACTATAAATAGGGCTCCCTGGGCACCATATTGAATTCGCCATTCTCATAAGATCTCTCTGGAATTTCGATCTCCTCTCCTCCTAGCTTGGGTGTGAATTTCATTTGAGGCAGGATAATTTTGCTGCTCAGCTTCTAGAAAATTCTAAAAGGTTGGTTTTTCCAATTTTATTCTTTTAGTTAATTTTCTTATGGCCTTTAGGTTTTGTTATATGTTCAATTAGAAGAAAACATAGATCCTCATAGGTTGCATGTGAACTTAGGTTATTTAGTTCATGGTTTGCAGAAAACCTTTCAAAGACACCATTCTAGAGATTGATTGGCGGCTGTAAAGGATGTAGGCTGAAGGATTAGGGTGGAGGAGGATATCGTATAAAAGGCGACCGGGTCATATCGTTGGGTGGGCTTGGGGTGTGGCATACGGTTGGGTGACCGAGAGCAAGGAGGTGGAGGTGGAGGTGGAGGTGGCGTTGTTGGGTTGGAAGAGACTCTATGCGAGGTTGGGGCCAGTTTTGGGGTAAGGGAGATGATATTTTTGGAGGCAAGGTGATTTGTGGGGAAATGGGTGGTGTGGTATGGTGGGATGAAGATGGGTAGGTAGTTAGTGTTGGGTAGGTAGAGGTATAGGACTGGTGTTGGTAGCTATAAAGTTATCGCAGTCCAAAATCAAATAGCGGTCGCCGGCCGCTATTTGAATAGTGGTTCTAACAGTGATATAGTGGTGGTATATCGGTTTTTTATATTACATATAATTAATATCTATACTCATGTATTCATAAGTAACACTTTAATTTCTTGTTAATCAGAATCATACCCCATACAAATAATCATATCCCGCATTGTGAAATATACACAAAACAATGACATCAACACATATCACAGTCAACAAGCCAATATTTTTTAAAATATTCCGAAAAAAATAATCTGATCCAATATAACGGTCGTAGCGCCGCTATAGCAGTCCCGAATAGCGCCAAACTCGAACAATCTCAGGAAATCTCGACGCTAATTCCACCAACGAGAAAACCAAACGCTATTATCAACTGCTATTTTGTTATACTCCGCGAACCACTATAACAACGCTATAGCGTGAGATTGACTACTTAGGTTGGTAGTAGTGGGTGGATTAGAGGTAGGTTGAAAGGGAAAAATATCTTCGTTGAACCGTACATGACGAGCAA
Source organism: Cichorium intybus (assembly GCA_023525715.1). NCBI lineage: Eukaryota > Viridiplantae > Streptophyta > Magnoliopsida > Asterales > Asteraceae > Cichorium > Cichorium intybus. Next base: position 75,198,262 of record CM042017.1, read on the forward strand.
TGTAGACTCGTTCGGTGGTTAGGTCCAAGCACCGGTACCCATGGTGAGTGGGATTGTAGCCGAGAAAAACACACGTGTGGACCTAAAGTCCATTTTGTGATGATTGTAGGGCCATAGATGCAGGAAACATTGACATCCAAAAACATGTAGAAAAGTATAATGTGGTTGTTTTTTGAAGATGATCTCAAATGGAGATTTGTTGGTGAGGATGCAAGATGGCATGCGATCGATAAGATACACAGCTGTTTCAAATGCAAACTGCCAAAATCTTTGTGGAACATGAGAGTGAGCAAGAAGGGTAAGGTCGGTTTCGACAACATGTCGATGTCTACGTTTAACAATACCATTATATTCACTTGTATGTGGGCAAGAACGTCGGTGTATGATTCCAAGAGACGAGAAGAAAGGAGAAAGATTGCGGAATTCTCCTCCCCAATCGGTTTGGACAACTTTGAGTTTAGTGTCAAATTGTCGTTCAACCATAGTGACAAATGTTTTAAATGTGTGATACACATATGATTTTTGAGCTAACGAAAAAATCCACATGTAGCGGCAATAATGGTCGACACAAAGCATGAAAAACCGAAATCCATCAAAAGAAAGTTCTGGTGCAGGTTCCCAAACATCACAGCAAACTAAATCAAGAATATTATTGATACAAACTACAAAAAGATTTTTTTGTGGAAACTTGTAAAGAACAAGTAGTAACAATAGAATTAAAGACGCGTTGATGAGGGCGTCCAAGTCTACGATGCCACACAATGGAAGATGCTTGAATGGCTGAAAAAACTGTCTTGGGGATGACTTGGAGTTGTGGAAGACAAACAGAGTAGAGACCATGCTTACTTGGCCCGTGAGGGGACAGATTTTGGTAGTTTCGTCCTTCACAACAAAAAAGGAAGAGTGAAATTCAAAAAAGACGTTATTTTCAATACCAGAATTTTTGAACAGAAAGTAAGTTCTTTTTTATGGTAAGAACATGAAGAATATTTGAAAGAATGAACGTTTTATGTGGGGATGAGACTTTGGACGAGCCAATATGAAGGATTAGTAGAGCCTTACCATCACCGACATGAATAAAATCGGGACCATAATTGTAACAACCAACTTTCGTTCCAATGTTTAAAGTTTGCATGTATTGGTGAACGGAATGTAATGGGATGATTAAGTCTTTTGTTAAGAGCTTAAAGGAGAAATGAGGAAAATATAAATTTGATGTGTAATAATGTGTAAATAATTAAAATTAAGTCATATATTAAGTCCTTAATGGTGTATGTATGAATTATGACTGATGAACTTGAATTAAGAAGAAGTTTGGCATAAAAAGGGAAATCTTGTAAAAATAAAGTTGTTGGAAATTTAGAACTAAGTAACTCAAAATGTAACTCGAATTACGAAATTTCTCACAACATGAAAAATGTAGTATTTGGAATAATAAGAATGCAGGAAAAAGAATGGAAACATTTGGAGTTCGGATAAAGAAGTTATGATCGATTGAAGTTGACCCAAAACCAGCAAAAATCAAGAAGTAACCAGGTTTGAGCTTGAATACCGATACATTTAATTAGAATTAGGGAAATTTCAGTAGGAATAAGTTGTAAAACGTTTTATTAGCTTTCTAAGCATATATGGTTTGTGAAATTTAGATAAGAAATGAGAAAGTTATGACTTATTGAAGTTGAGTATAAAATGTAAGGAAAATATGAAATGCTGGAAAAATTTTCTAAGGATGTTCACGACCCGTGTGGATGGACACGACCCGTGTGGACTTCCTAAAGGTTCTAGACAGCTTCTCTACATTTCCTACACGACCCGTGTGGGTCTACACGACCCGTGTACGCTGCAGACTTGTTTTTTTGTGCGCTGGACACTTTCTGGACACGTGTGGCCTCGTGGGTGTGGCAGATCAGCTCCAAAATTGACATCTAACACCCCATAAGTTTGACAAGTGTCTTCCACTACTTCTTAGGGGTTATGTGGACGAAATAATGGAGCAAATCAGTCATTTCTTCCCCTCTTTTTCCAGAAAATTCTCTCAAGAACACTAGGTGTGTTCTTGGTGAAATTAGTAGGTGTAGCTCCAATCAAGCTTTAATTCTAAGTATTTCAAGGGGCTTTTTGCTGCATTCTCTTCCTCTTAAGGTAAGAAACATTCCCGCATGATTTATTTAAGTTAAATCCATAGAAATTTAATGATATGGATGAACCCTAATTTTGAGAAATTTAGGGTTTCATGAAATTGATGATTGTATGGTGTTTCTAATGCCTAGATTATGCTTAGTTCATAAAAAAGTTCACTCAAAACACCATCAAATTATTAAATTGGATGAACTTAAGTGAGTAAAAATTCTTTTGATGAATACATGCAAGTTCTATGGATATATGAAGATAAAATGTGCATAATTATGTCATGTTTGACAAAAGAATATCAATGGAATATGTTAGATACATTTATATGTGAAAAGAATGATAAAAAATTCTTTTATAGAGTATGTTTATGTGTATTTGAAAGAAAATGATGGTAAAGTGTTGGAATTGTATTGGGCATTCCAACCCTTTTGGGACAATATTGATATTTTTCAAAACATGACACAAATAGATCATAGAATTGAACTGAAATGACTTTTATGAAATATTGGTGAAATATTGGAGTCAAGTAAATGAGAAATAACATGTTTTAAAAGAACTTCTATTTATAGAAACTTTATTGTTTTAGAATTGTCAAAATTGCATAAATGAGTAAAACAAGAGATGTTTTGACATCTAAGCAATTAGTAGTGTTTTATAAGTATGTTAGAATTATGAAGTTAATTAAATTACATGTTAAACTCAAGAAATTTATAATTAGTCGAATTTGGGACAAAAAGGGTAAAAGTGTCCAAATGGACTATTATACTTTAATAACCACACTTAATCTTTAGAATAGAATTAGATGATGTTTAGAAAGAATTTATGTATGATTTAATAAAGATTATGTGTCTAGTATAGTAGCGTGTACTAACCTCTTATTAAATCAATAGAGGTTGAAGGATATTTGGAAGCATGTAGAGTCAAGAGCTAGTGGATTATTGTAGCTATACATACCTAGCTACCGAGGTGAGTACATGAGGACTTTTCTGGGTACATAGCAACAAGTTTTGTTTTTATGTTAAATTTTTTTATGATTAACAGTTTGACAAATGATTTTTAAAAGTTATGATAAATGTTTCATGAGTAATGGTTTTCAAAGTGGTTTTTAAAGCTTGAATTAGAAAATATTGATTTATGTTGACTGATTGAAATGGTTTACAAATGATTTTTTTAAGTAGAAATAGAAGTACGGTTTTATGTTAATGAATTGAAAATGAGTTTACTTGTTTTGAATGATGTTTATCTAGAGACCAACTTGTGATAAATGATAATGGTAAAAATTGAAATATGAACTAAATGAAAGTAATGAGAAAGACGTCCGAACAAGGATCTCACCCTAGTAAGGGGAGGTCAAAAGACACTACTGGGATGGTACCTCCCGCCGCGAAGTAGTTGTCTCAGCACGCCCTTATTGATGGATTTGTTCTATTCCATGAAGGGAAAAGGAACTAACACGCCCTCACGGATAGATTCGTTCTATTCCGGGGAGGGAAAGGGATACGGGGAAACCCGTATAAAGCCAAATAATAATAAATTAATCATGAATTACAGTTGGTCTATGATGATTAAGAAAGTACCTGTGAATTATGTTTGCTTATGATGAATTGCTTACCTGACATTTTAAGCTAAAGTATTTGATGTTTTAACAATGAGCTTTTGTTTGGATGAGAAGCAATGATTTCTGTTTTAATGATTATAGCAATGAACTTCTGTTTTATTGTTTTAACATAACAGTGGAGTTTGCAGGTTTTGAAAAGAAAGGGAAGGTTTTCTTTATTTGTTAATGGCAAATGATATTTAAATTGATTTAAACTCACTGAGTCTAAAACGCATGTATCTCACGAGGCATCTATGTCTTACGTATTTTTGTTTTAAAATGCTATGTACTCAGGAACAAGATGTTGGTTAGCAGATGATAGAAGGAAAGGACTTAGAAGCTGATGAGAGGAATGTAGATAGAACGGACGTTCAGAAGATAGAGGATCTCAATTGCGGTATAGTATGTCATGTAACTGAGAGATTTATGATTATGGTTTAGAATTCCTTTGTAGTTGTACAATAAAGTCATGTTATGTCCCGTATTATTTTTGGGTTGTTTTATTGAGTCGGGTCAGTATGGATTTGTCCATATTGCCCAAGGGTCATGCCGAAATTTCGGTAGAAATGTTAGTTTAATACGGGACATAGCTTGGTGATGATTAAAGGCTTTACTGTGGTTGTTTTGATATGAGTTTGTAACCCCCAAGGTTGTCTAAATATCTTTTACGTAATTGTTTTTATTGGGACCAAAGGTTTTAAAAGATGTCTTTTTGACATAAAAGAAAAGTTTTTAAAAGAATGAAATTTTCACATAATGATGTTTTATAAATTAATATACCAAATAGGTGTATGCAAGATGGGGTGTTACAATTTGGTATCAGAGCCATAGTTTAAGCGAATTAGGTGTCAAGACTCGAACCTAGGCTTAAACTGTGTGAGGATGAAGTGAGAATACAGACTTAAGATAAGACTGTAAGTACGAAAGTAAGGGTTATGATAGGATGTATCGTAAGATAGGTTGCAGACCTATAGGATGGTTAAGCCGATTAGTCTAAGATAAGTCAAGAGTGATAGAGAGTTATAAGTTAACATGAACCAGTGGACCAGGAGACCTAGTGGTGATACCAGAAACAAATATGTGTAGGTGGTTATAATAATATGGGCCCGTACTATCATAACCATAGGATATGTATTTGAGTTTGGTGGAATCATAAAGGAATCTTGGGAACCTGGTAATGGATTCCTATAGGGAATAGGGAAGAGAAGAAGGAAGGATTAATTGACATATGATTGATATACCTATGTAATAAAATCAAGTATAAATTGAAAACGTTAAAAGTATTACTAGAAGTAATAAACATAATAAAATGAGTATGTATTATGGAATTGGAAAACTTAAAAAAATGAATCAGTTAAGATAACCGAGATACCCTATATGGGTTGGCTACCATTATAAAGTATACATATATGAACAAAAGGAATTATGAGGGAAACCACTAAGAAAAATATAATTAATATGTAATATGCCAATCAGTTGAAGATATATGACGCAAAAGAAATATAAAATATGGTATGTAAATCTTCCAAGTTGAGTGATTAAGGATTCTGTTGTCTAACGGAAATGAGTTAAGACTACGAAATAACGATATTAGTTGTGTCAGTATAATGACTGAAGTAAAGAAAGATCGAAAGTTTGGTTACATATACTAATAAAGCTCAGATAAAAAGAAAAAGGAATATGAAACACTTAGTCAGAAATGTAAACAATGATAATATGGCTTATTATTCGGAGGCGAATCATATGACTATGTGAAGCAAGTGTAAGAAGAAAGACATAATATTATCCCATGGTGTGTCATCCAAGGACAACCGGGGAACTCAAAAATCATTAATAAAGATTATGATAAATATAAATAAAAAAAATAAAAAAATAAAATACAAGTTGAATGCATAAACAAGTATTAGGCAAGAAAGCAAGGATAAAATAAAGGATAAGAATAAGGAGTAAGATGAACAAGAAGGGAAGTTATGACTTCCTGATCCGAATGAATATAACAAATGAAAGTATTTAAAGGTTAAGCAAAGGGTAAAGTCATAAGTGCATTGCCTTAATAAGTAAAAATGATAAGGTTAAATGCCATAAAAGGAAAGGCAATGAAAATAGAAAAGTGGTGAAGTTCATGAAACCTTAAGTGTCATGTTTTATCATAATATGACTATAAATACACAAAGTTATGGTAGCTAAAAGAAAATGCTATGAAAACAAGAATGAAAGGAATCATTGAAGTCGTAGATCTCGATTGAGAAATTTAATAGGAATTTTGAAGATCACGAAGCAAGGCGTGGTATGCTGGAGCTCATTCTTCTTACTATGTTTAAGCATGATCATTGGATTCTGAAGATCAAGAAGGAAATTGACATATGTGAAGTTTTCCAACAACAAGTTAAAGTAATGAAGGTATGCCATTATTTTCACATAGTATTTTGAGACGATAAAGTCACTATGAATTGTTAGTTCTGCAAGTCCATACTAACAATCAATGGTTATTGTTGATAAGCAGATGGCACGCTCTTAAGGAATAGTAACATTTGTTCATGATGCAAGCTATTAATTTTAAAGTCGTAGAGCTTACTAGGGGAGCATACCATGACTACCTTGGATTAGTAAGATTTCTATCATGAGTAAACTGGAACTATCACTTGAATGTGTTACTTAGAAAGATTCTCTATATACCATAAGGAGATTGAGAACCTCTCTTCATGAAATGGTTATCACTAAGGTGATATATCTTTCGACAAAATGGTCTATATGCTTAAAGGCAGACGGTGTGTAGTCGCTTTTCATCACAAATAGATATAGTTGAAAATGTTGAGAATTCACATTTAAATTGCGACTAAGGTTGTTTTAAGATTATATATAGTGAAAAGAGATGAACTGGAATAAGTTATTGTTATATAGGAATCATACAAGGACTTGGACCTTAAAAGAAAATGCCCTTCAGTTTCTTTTAAGGGGTAGATGAGAAAATCTGGATGTTTGGTCTTATGATAGCCCTATTGATAGAATGATGCAAGTATAAGTCTCATGACCTGATAAATTAAGTTTAGCAAAGAGCTCAAGAGTTGTTTAAGGATATTGTATGGCACTTGAGGTGTAGTCCTCAGTAAGGAGATTGTACCAAGCGTTAGAATTTTAATGTTGAGACAAATTGTTGCAATAAGACATGTAAACTGAAAAAAAAAAGATGAATCTCTAATCATCTATAATAGTATTAATGTGGCATTGGTGGAATTATAGTGATTGAATTGAATGGACAATGAGGTCTGGAACTTAGTAATATTCAGGACTAAGGAGATAAACAATGGAAGATGTCTAGTTGACAAGTGTATGGGGGTGCATTGTTATTATGAAAAGGCCAATAATATAATCAAGTTGACTATGGTGGAAGAAAGCAAAGTAAAGAAAGACTCATAGAGATAAAGTTTAATGACTAGAAGTTATGTATGGCTGATAAAGCAGAATGTTATTTTGGATAAATAGTCCAAAACTCTATTATGTGAAAATTAATACACTCGATCATTGGAAAACAAAAGTATTGAAGAATTAAACATGTTTGAGTACTAACTCATGAAGAAAAAGTAATTGAATTGCATGTTGACTTTGAAAAGTCAAGGTTATTATTAAATGTGATTAATGAAGTTATCTTGGTTTCAAATGGAATACATCATAGTGATTACGATTTAGAAAAAGGAAACGTCATAATGCAGTTGAATGAAATCAAAAGAAATTATTATAACAAGGATTGCATAAGGCAATAAGAATTTGAAGCAAGAGTCTTATTGAAGACTTAGTACTAGTATATGTTTACTTGGAGCTATGTAGTTGTAAATGAATTCCCTTCCCAAGGAGTGATTCCGAGAACGGAATCCTTTTAAGGGGTAGATAATTGTAACAACCAACTTTCGTTCCAATGTTTAAAGTTTGCATGTAAGTTGGTGAACGGAATGTAATGGGATGATTAAGTCTTTTGTTAAGAGCTTAAAGGAGAAATGAGGAAAATATAAATTTGATGTGTAATAATGTGTAAATAATTAAAATTAAGTCCTTAATGGTGTATGTATGAATTATGATTGATGAACTTGAATTAAGAATAAATTTGGCATAAAAAGGGAAATCTTGTAAAAATAAAGTTGTTGGAAATTTAGAACTAAGTAACTCAAAATGTAACTCGAATTACGAAATTTCTCACAACATGAAAAATGTAGTATTTGGAATAATAAGAATGCAGGAAAAAGAATGGAAACATTTGGAGTTCGGATAAAGAAGTTATGATCGATTGAAGTTGACCCAAAACCAGCAAAAATCAAGAAGTAACCAGGTTTGAGCTTGAATACCGATACATTTAATTAGAATTGGGGAAATTTCAGTAGGAATAAGTTGTAAAACGTTTTATTAGCTTTCTAAGCATATATGGTTTGTGAAATTTAGATAAGAAATGAGAAAGTTATGACTTATTGAAGTTGAGTATAAAATGTAAGGAAAATATGAAATGCTGGAAAATTTTTCTAAGGATGTTCACGACCCGTGTGGTTGGACACGACCCGTGTGGACTTCCTAAAGGTTCTAGACAGCTTCTCTACATTTCCTACACGACCCGTGTGGGTCTACACGACCCGTGTACGCTGCAGACTTGTTTTTTTGTGCGCTGGACACTTTCTGGACACGTGTGGCCTCGTGGGTGTGGCAGATCAGCTCCAAAATTGACATCTAACACCCCATAAGTTTGACAAGTGTCTTCCACTACTTCTTAGGGGTTATGTGGACGAAATAATGGAGCAAATCAGTCATTTCTTCCCCTCTTTTTCCAGAAAATTCTCTCAAGAACACTAGGTGTGTTCTTGGTGAAATTAGTAGGTGTAGCTCCAATCAAGCTTTAATTCTAAGTATTTCAAGGGGCTTTTTGCTGCATTCTCTTCCTCTTAAGGTAAGAAACATTCCCCCATGATTTATTTAAGTTAAATCCATAGAAATTTAATGATATGGATGAACCCTAATTTTGAGAAATTTAGGGTTTCATGAAATTGATTATTGTATGGTGTTTCTAATGCCTAGATTATGCTTAGTTCATAAAAAAGTTCACTCAAAACACCATCAAATTATTAAACTGGATGAACTTAAGTGAGTAAAAATTCTTTTGATGAATACATGCAAGTTCTATGGATATATGAAGATAAAATATGCATAATTATGTCATGTTTGACAAAAGAATATCAATGGAATATGTTAGATACATTTATATGTGAAAAGAATGATAAAAAAATCTTTTATAGAGTATGTTTATGTGTATTTGAAAGAAAATGATGGTAAAGTGTTGGAATTGTATTGGGCATTCCAACCCTTTTGGGACAATATTGATATTTTTCAAAACATGACACAAATAGATCATAGAATTGAACTGAAATGACTTTTATGAAATATTGGTGAAATATTGGAGTCAAGTAAATGAGAAATAACATGTTTTAAAAGAACTTCTATTTATAGAAACTTTATTGTTTTAGAATTGTCAAAATTGCATAAATGAGTAAAACAAGATATGTTTTGACATCTAAGCAATTAGTAGTGTTTTATAAGTATGTTAGAATTATGAAGTTAATTAAATTACATGTTAAACTCAAGAAATTCATAATTAGTCGAATTTGGGACAAAAAGGGTAAAAGTGTCCAAATGGACTATTATACTTTGATAACCACACTTAATCTTTAGAATAGAATTAGATGATGTTTAGAAAGAATTTATGTATGATTTAATAAAGATTATGTGTCTAGTATAGTAGCATGTACTAACCTCTTATTAAATCAATAGAGGTTGAAGGATATTTGGAAGCATGTAGAGTCAAGAGCTAGTGGATTATTGTAGCTAGACATACCTAGCTACCGAGGTGAGTACATGAGGACTTTTCTGGGTACATAACAACAAGTTTTGTTTTTATGTTAAATTTTTTTATGATTAACAGTTTGACAAATGATTTTTAAAAGTTATGATAAATGTTTCATGAGTAATGGTTTTCAAAGTGGTTTTTAAAGCTTGAATTAGAAAATATTGATTTATGTTGACTGATTGAAATGGTTTACAAATGATTTTTTTTTAAAGTAGAAATAGAAGTACGGTTTTATGTTAATGAATTGAAAATGAGTTTACTTGTTTTGAATGATGTTTATCTAGAGACCAACTTGTGATAAATGATAATGGTAAAAATTGAAATATGAACTAAATGAAAGTAATGAGAAAGACGTCCGGACAAGGATCTCACCCTAGTAAGGGGAGGTCAAAAGACACTACTGGGATGGTACCTCCCGCCGCGAAGTAGTTGTCTCAGCACGCCCTTATTGATGGATTTGTTCTATTCCATGAAGGGAAAGGGAACTAGCACGCCCTCACGGATAGATTCGTTCTATTCCGGGGAGGGAAAGGGATACGGGGAAACCCGTATAAAGCCAAATAATAATAAATTAATCATGAATTACAGTTGGTCTATGATGATTAAGAAAGTACCTGAATTATGTTTGCTTATGATGAATTGCTTACCTGACATTTTAAGCTAAAGTATTTGATGTTTTAACAATGAGCTTTTGTTTGGATGAGAAGCAATGATTTCTGTTTTAATGATTATAGCAATGAACTTCTGTTTTATTGTTTTAACATAACAGTGGAGTTTGCAGGTTTTGAAAAGAAAGGGAAGGTTTTCTTTATTTGTTAATGGCAAATGATATTTAAATTGATTTAAACTCACTGAGTCTAAAACGCATGTATCTCACGAGGCATCTATGTCTTACGTATTTTTGTTTTAAAATGCTATGTACTCAGGAACAAGATGTTGGTTAGCAGATGATAGAAGGAAAGGACTTAGAAGCTGATGAGAGGAATGTAGATAGAACGGACGTTCAGAAGATAGAGGATCTCAATTGCGGTATAGTATGTCATGTAACTGAGAGATTTATGATTATGGTTTAGAATTCCTTTGTATTTGTACAATAAAGTCATGTTATGTCCCGTATTATTTTTGGGTTGTTTTATTGAGTCGGGTCAGTATGGATTTGTCCATATTGCCCAAGGGTCATGCCGAAATTTCGGTAGAAATGTTAGTTTAATACGGGACATAGCTTGGTGATGATTAAACGCTTTACTGTGGTTGTTTTGATATGAGTTTGTAACCCCCAAGGCTGTCTAAATATCTTTTACGTAATTGTTTTTATTAGGACCAAAGGTTTTAAAAGATGTCTTTTTGACATAAAAGAAAAGTTTTTAAAAGAATGAAATTTTCACATAATGATGTTTTATAAATTAATATACCAAATAGGTGTATGCAAGATGGGGTGTTACAATAATATGCTTCAGGGCTGTCAAGATTTGACATGTTAGGTGTGACGTGGCTGTTTGCTCCTGTGTCGGGAAACCAATATGTGACTGAAGTGGAGCCAGTGTCCGAGAAGGCTGTGTAATTTGCTTGGGGGAAGGAGAGCGATTGTTTTGCTGATTTGGACATTATGAAGGAATGTGCCCAATGACACATGTTGGAATACGATATCATAATAATAACGCAGCGAAAACAAAAAAAAGATCGTATTCAACCACGGATCACAAAATCATGCACACTTTTGTAACTATAAACGAAAGAGGGATCAAGATATATATTTTAATTGCAGACCTGATCTTGCTAGGATGTCTAGAGCCCAAAGTAGAACTCCTCTAATGAAATCACACCCAATACAACGATCCAGTACACGTTGATGAAGTATAAACCTATGCTTGAAGTTTTAGCACGTTATCCTTCGGGTATTTGAAGAAATCGGCCGTATACCGAGGGTGGGAGGGAGATGGACGAATTTTAGGATTTCTCTATCTATTACAACTCAGATCTAGGGTTGTATTTATAGTGAATCTCATCCATATCTCCTCCCTTATGGATAATGCTATTTGAAATTCAAATTTTTGATATTTTCACTTTAGTTCTTTATCCTATTTTAGTTTCTAATTAAAACTTTCTGCACCCTTGCCGACGGTGAACATCGTCCCATGGTGGGAAACGTGGTTGGCGGCATCAGGAAGCGGCACATATGTGTCGTTGTATATATATATATATATATATATATATATATATATATATATATATATATATATATATATATATATATATATATATATATATATATATATATATATATATATATATATATATATATATATATAAACCTTGAAGTAGTTGCATCACAGGACCTTTGGATCTGACATGTGTTCTTTGGTGCTCCGGGTTCACTAAACGACATCAATGTTCTGAGTACGTCACCTATATTCGACTATACTTGCAACAGAACCGTACCTTATATCCATTTCAAGTAAATGGAATAATGTACGAGTATGTATATTATCTTGTTGATGGTATGTATCTGGAGTATGTTGTATTTGTGAAGACATTATCATGTCCTGGTGATCCTAAACGCATCAAATATAAAGCAGCTCAAGAAAGAGCTAGAAATGATGTCGAGCGAGCATTTGGAGCTCTAAAAAAGCGTTGGTGGATATTACAAAATCCGGCACGTCCACGAAGGGTAGAAAAACTCAGACTTGTTATGTATACATGTATCATTTTACATAATATGATTTTAGAGTTCGAGGGAAAAGCAGTATGCCAATATCAAGAAAATGAAAACGTTCCTACAAATGCGCCAATAGAAGCAAGCACTCCACCATACGTTGCGATACAAATGAAATTACGTGATACTCAAATACATCACGAGTTTCGCGGTGATTTGGCTGAACATATATATCATATTAATAATATCGATTTGAATTCGCAGCCGCTCGATGACGTGGAAAATTTTTCTAAATGATCGGCTTCGTTTAGTTTACGTATTTCATGTTATGGTTTTTTTTTAAATTTTAATGTAATGTTATTTCATTTTTAATGTATTGCATTTTAATTTCAATGTAATATTTTTTTAAATTTAATATTTTCCATTTAAAAAAATCTTAAATTATTTTATCAATATTTTCAGCACCACCCCATAATAAAAACACATTTTAGAAATACTTCTAAAAATCTACATGGCACCTACATAACACTATTGACAATATTTAGATACACGACACCACTTAGGCCATCAGGTGTGCCTGCGAGCATCATTGCGGCACAACATTTTTGGTGCGAGCTACACCACCCCGCAAGTGAGAGGTGCTCTCACGTTTGGCATCGCACGGTGTTACAACGTTGCACGACGATTTCTTGGGTGAGGTAAGTGGCTTGTACATTATATATAATTACTTGTACCAAATGTGACAGAAAGTGAGTGGTATCTATTTTCAAGGGTGAGAGAGGAGTGAGAGATGCTGACTGGACGTTGATGTAACAGGAAAAAAATAAAAGTAGAAGAGAAGACACATTAGGGCCTTAGTGTTCTTGCATTAGCCATAACTATTATAAAAGTCGGCAAATAAACATTTGGGAATGAGGGGCGAAATTCTAGTGGGGCCTAGGGAATTTAAAGTTAAAGCAAATGTGGAAAGAGTAGAGAAAATGAAAGGCGGAAACCTTAAACTCAAATTCATTTACTTTTTCTTATATGTACTAATGTACAATTTCTTCACAATCACATTATGAATGCTTTAGAAGGAAGACTTGTAAAACCATACAAGTTTATCTCTCCATGTTATGAACACATAAAACGTCTGATTTTATATGTAATTTAATAAAGTAGTTTGTATCACAAAACCAAGCTATAGTATAAAATAAGTACTACTAACAAATCAACTAATTTAAATAACTTTGGTTAATAAATATTAATAAGTAATTTACACTAAACTCTTTATAAAAAAACTGTTAAGCAGGAAGTACTTTTATCAAAACAAGATACAATATATTATCCTCTCAGTTATTAGAAAATACTATTATTTTATCCATAATCCAATCTAACTCAATTAAATCTCTTTAGATACATAGGACAACAATTTAAAATTTTATAAGTTTATTAACAATAAAAGTGAATCTATTTTTATCCAAAAGAATATTGAATTTTTTATCAATACTGCTTTCATTTATTAAGGAAAAATATTAGGTGTATTTTATTTTTAAAGAAATAAAATCTAATTTATCATCTATAAAATTTTGTTAAAATCTTAGAAAAACATGAACATAAGACGTCTTTCGTGATCTATGTGTTGGAGGAGATGGATTCATCGAGCTTGATCTTTGAAGCTCGCCTATTGTTTATTCATTTTTTCTCTTATTCGTGATACAGTCATATGAAATCATTTATGTTATACTAATAATTTATAATCATAATTTGAAATTAATTATCCTAACTTTAGGTAAATTATTCTCATATTGTGGTCATATATATCAAATCAGATGTTATAATTTTCTACATAAGAACCTAAATTAATTTGTTATTTTATGTACACAATTAACTAATGTTAAATTCCACCACATAATGCTATTTTCAAAGTGTTGGTGCCACAATGCCACATTGCCACTTTTTAAGGACGACCCAAGGCCGTTTCAAGCTATTTTGGGCCCGGGGCAAAATAGAAACATGGGACCCCTAAAAAAAATTTTAATAAAATAGGACGGCACCTCCGAATTTTTTTATTAATTGAAAATGTTATTACAATTGAAGGCTGGGGACTCCCCACCTGTGGAAAGAAAAAAGGCTATTATTTGATCAAATGACTTTAATCACTTATAATGAATATATAAAAAACCAAAAATATTTTCGAAGGTTGTTATTTGCTCAAATCTAGCTTCTAATGAAGTAATTGTCATATCAACAACAACAAAAAAAAAAATACTCAAACTCTAAATGATTCTTCGGGTGATTCAAATTCATGTTTATCTTTATTATTAATTTCATCAAATTGTTTTTTTCTAGTAACACGCCGTTTTTTTGGAAACATAGGTTCAACGTCCATATCAAATGCAATAGCTTTGGCATTATCTATACTAGTGGCAAAACCATCATTTCTATAATTTTTTAAAAATGTCATGATATCTTTTAATAGATCAATGGTGGAATCAAGAAAAATAGTTTTAGTTTGCAACTTTTTACTAACCATATTAATAGAAAATAAAATAGCATACCAAATCACCATACCAAGTAAAAATTCATAACTTTCGATAGCACTAACTAAACTTTTGACTTCACTTTTTGATAATGAATCATCACATGATTCACCTAATACTATCAATGCATCCCTTATTTGAGGAGCTTGATATCTAATAGCTTTTACACTTTTAATGCGACTCTCCCAACGTGTAAAACTCCTTTGTATATTAACAAAAAAAAAATTACAGAAACTAAACATACCCAACTCCCAAGAATCGATTGCTTCCTATGTTGGTCCATCAAGCTCGATTCCAGAAAAAAACTAACATAATCGATTGCTTGGTAGAGTGAAATCACAATTCTTCAGAAATTAGAATTGATCATCAATAGAGAATTAGAGATTAGTCGATTAGAGAGGAAATCAGGGAAATTAAATTTGAGCAGAGAGAGTGAATGAGTGAAATCAGAATTCGTAATCTAGAAGAGGAATGAAATCGGAATCGAGAAGAGGAATGAAATAAGAACTAGAATCGATTACCGTTTGAGATGTCGAGTACTAATCATCACTATGGTGAAATGGGGTGCAACATTGTCGGATTGATTACCGTTTGAGATACCGATGGAAAGCGAATTTAATGCCTATAACATCGATTAGTTTATAGTCTAGAAGGAACAATCAGTTTATGTAAATTTTGGGCCTTTCCCTCAATTTTTTTGGGCCTTTTCTTATATTAAAAAAAATTTGGGCCTAAAACTTCTACACTAATATAAGATATCTATAAAGGGGGCCTACAAATTTGGGGGCCCTAGGAATTTGGGGGCCCGGGACGGTCGACCACATTTCCCATGCTCACGCTACGGCCCTGAGACGACCAAGCTTTGACTTGGAAACATTTTATAAACTTATTATAAAATTTTAAGAACGACCAAAATTTGACTTGGAAACATTTTATGAACTTATTATAAGAGTAGAAACGTGTTAATTTATAGTCAAGAAAAAGTCAGGAAATACAAGTATACTTACACTTTTTGTATAAGTACAATAAGTGTTAAAATTTTATTTATAATAGCAATGAATTATCAATGATCTGAAAAATTTATAAAAAAAAAACTAGACGCAATGAAACCTTGAAATATAATTATAATAAAAAACATATTCATTTTAATATATATATATATATATATATATATATATATATATATATATATATATATATATATATATATATATATATATATATATATATATAATTGAAATTTGAAATTTGTAAAAAGATTAATATTATTGAAAATTTTATAAATAAAAATAAGTTATAATTATAAATACATATCACTATATTCCAGTAAGGAATGGAAAAAAAACACACATCCCCATGAAATTAAAATCAATTTAAGAGAAGGAATCACATTCCATGCGTAATGCTCAATTTTCATTCATTATGGCAACCAAACAAGATTGTTTTCATTCTACTGTAATGCTTCATTATATTCCCTCTTCGAAAACTGTATACCAAACGCTACCTAAATGAATCGTTCAATGCTAATCGGTGGTTTAATTTAGTCTCATACTGACCATACTCAAATTTTGAAGTTTTCAACAAAAAATTTCAACTAGCTAGCATGATATATTATTGATGTTTTTTAGATCATGAAACCAATGAATTTTGAGTTAATGTTATTATTGTGTAATCTGAGTATTCATTTTGATCATAATTGTCTTTAATCCTTTTCACATATTGTAAATCCATACAATATCATTTTATCTGTTAAATAGCGAAAAAACATTTTTGGTCTCGTTTTCACTAATTACAATTAATGATATGGATTGATCCATCTTAAGGCGAGTCATTCCAATATCCATCCTATGTGTCATCCTATGGTTTCACTAGTTACATCTTGATGTGGATCATTTCAATATTCACAAACAATGAATACATATGAATTTGGATATTCTTTGAAGATATATTCATCTAAAGGATGTCACTAATCTTTCATATTAGTATAATTTCATAATTAGTTCGGCACTTACAATTGACGATAGACATTTAGAATAGTTCTTATATATTCGTGGATTAAGCATGTTGATAGAGTGTACAATGACGTTGATGCAAACAGTTGTACCTACTATATTAATTCTTACTTAAAACATCACTTTTACCGCTCCAATATCCAAATACAAAATTATTAAAAAAATTCTAATACATGTTATCATTTTCTTATGTGATAAGGCCCAAAGTTATCCATATTAGCATGTTGTTTGAAAGGCATGGCCTCATACCATAGACCAGTAATGTCATCTTCGCAAAATTTCTCATGAACCACTTACTTTAATTGTTCTGGTCTCATCTAGAATCCCAAAGTGAAACAATGTTGACTCTATCCAAAACACTATTTCGAATATGTAAGTTTTTTTTATAAAACAAAAGCATTGTCAAAACATATCCCAGTGGGTAGTCAATATTTTTTTTGAAAACACTCTAATTTCATAAAACATTAGTCTACCTATCTCATATAGTTTCTAAAGCTAAATATGAAGGTTGTGATATACTCAGATGTGAGACATGTTTTCTTCTTGAGGTGCTTATAAAGGTAAGTGGAATTATGACATTATAGTTAGTGGGTTTCTAGCTGTGAGTTGCTTAAAGTAGAGGTATGACAATCTTTTGTGATTTTCCTTCGTGTTTTGAGTTGTTTGATGAGTAATGAGAGGTTAGAGTCTTTTTTGTGTATTATTGGGGACTTGGAACTTGTTGGGTGTGAGTTTGAGTTATGGGGTATTCATATAATAATTTGAGAAGTTATAGCTTGACAGCTACTTAGTGACACTATAAATATGACTTAGTGACGCTAATGTCACTAAGTCAGACCTCTTTTAACCCCTTAATGTTCATTCGAGCCAAATGAATTCCCAAAACACTTTCAGTGGTGATTGAGTCAATTTTCTTCAAAATTGATCGAAGGAAACATGGATAGGAGCAAAGGAGGATTGATTCTAACATCATAAATGTATTCTTGATTCCTAAATCAAAGAGGTGAGTGTTTTTTATTGAGTTTTAGGGTTTTTGAAACCCTACATGTTCAAATTCACGAAACTGAGTAGTTTTCGTTGTATATGATGTTAGTATATCATAGTAAAGTACTTTCCTAAGCATTTGGTATGTTAAAAGTCGAGTTTCTATGGCTGAAACCATTAAGTCGCGAAAAAGGAGCTGTGCAGTACAGATAGCCATGCTATCTGTACTCGGAGCGACGCTAACCTTAAAGTTAAAGTCGATATCTGTTTTTTTAGGGTTTTTCACCTCTTTCAAATAGTTGAGCTTGAGTTATATTAGTTGGGAAGTTTGATGGTAATTGAGACCTGATATGTGATGTTTTACCGCAGCTAATACATTTAAGAAGGAGACTAATGCGAGAAGCTCAGGGGAAACATGTCCTGATCTACCACCGGGTGAGTACTCTCTAGTACTTGAGTAGAGATATATTTGGTAGTTATTGCGTATATATATATATATATATATATATATATATATATATATATATATATATATATATATATTTATTTATATATATGTATGTATGTATGTGTGTGTGTAACCCGTTGGTAGTTTGATTTGTTATTTATGGATAACAATAACTGAGTTGAGTATATACATACTGATTTCTAATAATAGAGTACTTGCTAGTGTGAATGAGTTATAGAGTCTTTTAGTCAAATTGTTACAGCCATGGGGGCTGTTGTAATTGAGTATGGCTGATTGAGGAATGAGTATTTGCGAGTGTTATGATTGAGTATATGAGTTGTACCAGATATAGTACCTACTATTAAGTTGGTGTTTGATGGTGATTAGCTAATGTATACAGAATCCCGCTGAAATATAACCTCTTGCAAAGGGGTATTCAACTTCCAGATGATGCTTGTTCGTTCTGGGGATCTAATGGTGAGACAGTGGAACATGTTTTCAATGTTTGCAAGTATTCAAGAGGTGTTTGGGATTGGATATGTAAATGGTGTGGTCTCAAATTCGAAAAGTTTGATAGTCCCCGATTGCATATTCTTGGTATTCTATCACTTGCCAAAACAAAAAGACAAAGGAAATTTTACTCTGCTTTGCTATAAGTATTCTACTGGTCCGTATGGAAAGCAAGAAATGAAGTGGCTTTTCAGAAGAGAAAACGAAACCCAGCAAAAATTGCCGATGAGATACAAGTAGTTTTATTCAATTGGGTAAAATACAGAGGTAAAATGCACTCATTAAACCGGCATTCTTGGTGCTGCCATCCATTCAACTCTGGTCTCTTCTCTGAATGAGTGAATTGAGTAGGTTGGTGTGAGCAACCATTGAGCGGGTGAGTTGTATACACTTTTTCCTTTTTAACAGCTATTTTTTAATTGGGGTGCGGTGTTTTTAGGGGGTCTTTTGGTGTTTGCATCTCCTTTCAGTTGAGTCGTGTGTGTGGGTGTGTTTATCTTTTCCTTCGTCCATCGGGGAAGATATAAGTTCAAGGGCGTCTTGTCCTAAGTGGGATAGATGGGTGCTGTCTCGAGATGCATTTCTTTTCGTGTGTGTTTCTTTTTTGGGGGAGGGGGTGGGGGGGTTTTCTTTGGTGTGAGTTTGGTGTCCTTTTATTCTACAATTTCGGTGTATTTTGTTAAATTTGACAAGATTGGTTCTTTTGGGATATATCTAAAAGTGCACTGGCAGTTTTGGGTTTTTTTTTGGTGTTTTATGCTCCGCTTCAACGTTTTGTGGGGTTGATTCAAGGCATTGATTATTAGAAGCTTTTGATGTTATAATACATTGGCGTAATTAACAGCTTGATCTGAGTTGGAACTCCTAAGACTTTTCGAGATGTAAGATAGATTCAAGGTGTGGTTCGCAAGAGGTTTCTGTGGTCATTCTCTAAGCTAGTTGGTTTAATTCTTGGGTGAGAGCAAGGTGGATTCGAATCAAGGCAGTTTTCAGCGGTAGTACAAGCTCTATTTTTGGTCTGGTTCTGTTATCATAATACTCTTAAAGATATTCAAATTTGGTCCTTTGGCGTGTTTCTTTTGGAGTGTTTTTCTAGTTCGTGAAGGAAGTCGAGAATTTTAAAGTACAATCGGCTGTTCTAATTGTAAACTAAGCATCTACTTCATCTTGGCGCTCAAGTTTCTGCTCGGTTTGGACAAATTGGCCTTTTTTCTAGATTTGGATAGTTTTTCCCTTGGGTGCAAAAATTGAATTTTCTGCTGCTTTTGAGCTTGGTCCTTCAGTTCTGTGGCGTAGTGTTGTTTTGTATAGCTATATGTATAGTTCGTGTTAGACTTTTAGTTTGGACATTGGGTTTTGTTGGTTTATTCTTTTTGCCAGCTTCCCGTTGGCTTTTATTAATAAAAGTTGTTCTTATATATATATATATATATATATATATATATATATATATATATATATATATATATATATATATATATATATATATATATATATATATATATATATATATATATATATATATATATATATATATATATATATATATATATATGTGTGTGTATGTGAAGCTAATGAAATTTCAGATTTCAGATGAAAGAGGAGGCATATATTTGGTAATGTAATTAGCAAGATGGATGATGAGAGTGTGTACTGAGAGAGACATGTGGATTGTGTTGTAAGATTATGGTTGATACCATATCTTTATAATTATTGACACATCTTGTGATGATGTCGAGCAGAGAGATTACTCGCTAAGCTTTTATAAGCTTACATGTTGTTTATGTGTGTATGTTTTGCATGTATCTGTAGCAGTGATAGAGGAAGACGTGTGATTGATATATGGACAACTTAGAGCATGTCTTTTAAACCACAACTTTGTAGTTGAGATTTGTAATGTCTGGCTTGGTTCGTGAGGACCTTTTTATGTAATTAAATATTAATAATATCTTGTTTTTGTGGTTTGAGTACTAGTATACCCAATTTTGAAGTGTTATATATTTGAAATTTTTTGGGTATACTTTGTATGGAAAACTAGGCGTTACATCAGACCTCTTTTGTTAGATGGACTTGCTATGTTAAGAGAAGTCTCACTAAGTTGATGTTTAATAATATATGTAGACATAGTTGGGCTGAATTTATTAAGATTCATCTTTATAGTTTTGAAAGATTGTATTAATATTATTCTTTTAACTGATCTCACCATCTAATATTCGTAAAACAATAATTTATTCTTATTTCTCTTACAAAGTGAGAATATTCTCGATCGAATAAATTTTTTCACATTATAATCCAAAACCTATACAACCAGTAATGCTTTAAGCATAATGAATGTCATACTAAGTACATAATATGCCATTTTGTTTAGTGGAAGAAAGTCCAAAATAGCCACATACCTCATCAGGTGTGGTACTACATACCATGTTATACGGGTATAATTTCAAAATTGGAATAATATGTGTCTTGACCCAACTTCACGAGTTCTAATATTTGCACTTTGACTAGAATTGACTCTTTTTCTATTGTCTATGTGTATAGACCATGGTTTATGTATTGGGTTCCCTAATCATATTATAACAACATATTTCCAAAAATAGACCGGCATTTATAAAATTTGAGGAAAGAATAGCACATAATTGATGTATCTATTACACATCAAATTTGGATAAGCCAATAATGCTCCCTTTTGATCCCATGAAAGCATGAAATCTCTTTTTTATGAGCCAGATCAACATACTTCATCTTTTGGTAGATGATGAATTATACTCTTAGATGTTTTCTTTGGATAAATCTTGTGCACTTTATAAGGATGTCTAGACAGGCTTCTAGAGTAATTTTTTACGCACAAGTAAATCCATCATCGCTTAAAATGACTATTAAAAATACTTTGAACAAGTCTTTCCATACATGCTAATAAATATTTTGCAGATATGATAGGGAATATTTGTATAACTACTTTTCTTGTTACAATAGAGTAAAATTTTCCTAAAGTGTATACTTTGGGTAAAGGGGTCGAGTTAAATTGATCATGACAAGTAGTGTACTTTGTCTTCCGTGCATATATTTTACATTAAAATATTCTTTGTATCTTAAACAAACATTCTAATAAGAGAATATTGATATTGCTATAATTATGCAAACATTTTATGTGATATCTATGTATTCTTAAAGTGATATCTGACTTAATTAGGCTTAATATACTCAATTTACTTGGAAATTTCTTTGTACAAAATTCAGAGTTTTTGGGTAAAATGATACAAAATGGAGCAGCATCGGAGTGAAAAAAGAAATAAATGAAGAATGAGGATAACGATGCTATCAGAAGATAAATAGTGATGCTAGGAGATAAGTAGCGGTTCTATGACAACTTAGCGATACTAAGGGGGACTTACTGACACTAATGTATGAAGATAGTAGCGTTATATGTTGACCAATCGATACGAATTATCAGGGAGTTAGTTATATAGCGGCGCTATCTGATGAAGATAGCAACGCTAATTACCCTAATTTCGATTCTATAAATAGCGAGCTCCAGACGGCCATGAAACAACACACAAGACTGGGCACAACCTCCCACAACCAGTCACACATTCCAGAGGGTTTCTATACCCTAGTTCGTTCATATACAACCCTAGTTAGGTTTTTAGCTTTGTTTCGGTGTTTTAACGGGTTCCTAACCTTTGGAATTACTCTAAGCACTGTTTATCTTTTATTTACTTCTGGCCAGGAATCATTCGACTCTTGAACTAGATTCGTTTCATAGATCTAGACAGAACTAAGTTACGATTACATTGCTTTGTTTTGAACATTTTGTTAAACATTTTTTGTTTATGAATCTAAGTTACCATTTGGTTTTATTTATGAATACTGATTGTTCAATGGTTTGTTTCTGTTTTTTTCCCTACAGTAGAAGCGTAAATCTGTTAGGGTTACTTCCGGGATGTTCAGGATAAGATGATTAGTGTGTTTGATTATTACTTTTGTGTCATGCAATTTTAGTTATCAGTTGGATTATAAATTAGATGTTTTTCATGGTAATTGAAGTTGCTTTCTTAAATGTGTTTGATTTTTTAACTAAGATAGTATATTAGCATTCACTAGTCGTGCTGAGTCCATATTCTATATGGATTAAGATGATTGGTTGAATGGACATACATTATGTCGAACTTGTGAATTTGAACATATGAATGTGTAATTGGTAAGCGTAAGACACAATATTGGTGAATCACTGAATGTGCCAAATTTAACAAGGCTAAGACAGTTAATTGACTGGCATATTGTGTGGCGCAAGGTTATTGATTACAAATTAAGGTTTTCATAATTGACACTTAAGGGAAGAAAAACATGCGAGTCTTGATTATTCGATACTAATCTGGAAGTATCCTATTGGGTTATATAGTTTTCGTTCACATAGTTTTAGTATAGAGTTTACAATGTCTAGCTTTAACAGTGACATTATTGTTATCTTGTATTTCTCTAACAAATCAATTGACACGATATTTCGACCCCGAACTCCTTGGATTGGACCCTTACTTGCCCTATCTAACAAATCAGCTGATGGATCCTATATAACATTATATATGTTTGATTCCCTTGACATGCCTCTTGTATATCGTTGTGACACCCAGTTCCAAACCATATGTTTTGAATAATGTAAAAGAAAAAAATGGGACACTTTCCGTTACTCTCTAATTTTATTATGTGTCCAAATGGAGTATGAATTGGGTCGTTACAATCACAATGCAGGACACTGTCTTTTTGACGCATGCTCAACTCTAATAGGAAGTTATTCAACCAAATAAGCTTATTGCTAGCTTTCACAATACCCATATACTCAACTTGTCTTATTTAAAAAGCAACACTCTTATGCTATTTGGAGTGTCTGTCCATCGATCATGACCGCTCTTTCGGGAATAGGACCCATGCTTAGTCATAGTAGTGACAATGAGGTGAAAGAGGAAATCAATCTCTATAAGTCACCCGTGTGAGATTAAACGAACCTTATATGATTATGCATTACATGACAATGAACTTGTATTAGATCATAGTTTTGATCCAATTTGTAACCAATATAAATTACAAAATGACAAATAATAGTTAAGAGTTGAATGCTAGATATGATTAACCACTCACCTCCACTTAGAAATGTTTAGCTACATCTACATGATAAACTTGGCATGTGCGGTTTCTCATAAATTGACAAAATTGGCATGTAGGGTTTCTCATGTAGGGTTTCACATAAAACTTTTGCAACTTCCCTTTTTCTATATTGATTATAGGGTAAATTTTATAAAACTACTTAGTTTTCAACATTTATCTGAAAAACACTGCTTTATTTTTTTCTTTTAACAAAACACTAATATTTCTAAAGTTTTCAGAAAACCCATTTAGATTAATTTTTTTTCAAAAACAATAAAATGTAATTTTTAATTAAACACAGTTTGTCAACTATTAGTGGTGTAAATGGTTTGATTTTTAACTATAAAAAAAACAAACCAGAACTTTGTTTCCTTACTTAATAATAACAAACAATCAATTTTTCGATTCCAATTTATCGTAATTTTGTTTCTTTTTTTATTTATTATTTTCATAGGTTTCTTTATAGAATATGTTGCTAATACGTAATTTCTTAAAACATGATACTAGAATATGTCAACAAACGCTTATTATTTTAAGTTTCCATTTAAAATGATAAGGATGTGTGTCTCATTTTGTATTATGTTACATATTAACAATATCATCAGTGATGAACAAACCCATAAACAAAGATAAAAATGAGAAATTGAAATCGAAATCGATCACTTTGTATTTCCCAAGTCAAAACCTAAAATTTTCGTTGTGAGTTTAGTTTTAGTAAAAATCAAACCCACATCAACCTAATTGTTAACAAACTTTGTTTCATTAATACAAATTATGTTTTTTTCAAAGAAAAAATGATGGTTTTGAGAAAAAATCTATAAGGATATTTTTATTTTTGAAATCTTTTGAAATATAAGTGTCTTTCTTAAAAAAAACCTTTAAATAAATAAAAAAAAAACAAAACAAATATTTTTCAGATAATTTTTTTGAAAATCAAATTTTTTTTGATCTTTATAAAGACTAGAACTCCTTTTTTTATATATAAATGGAAGTATGGAAGTAGCCACTAGGGAAGGACCACAAAAGTAGTATCTCAAATATGTGTAAGGCATGGTTTGATGGACCCACACGCGTGAACACTCGCCTCTTTTCCAAGTGCACTTCTCTCCAAAGTCCAAACACCATTTCTCTATTTTCGTTTTCCACTTTAGCATTCTGATTTATTTCGTTTACAACGTTTTATAAATGGCATGTCGGCCGTTGATAAATTTAAGGTCTTTTTGTATTATATGATAACATTAAATTAATGCCAATATGATCATAAACGATTTGATTAGTCTTATCTTATTTGGTTTAATAGACTATTTTCTGAATATCGGGTTGAAAAGTTTGTATTTGCTATCTACGTTTTAACAGAGTATCTAAAGAAAGAATATGCTCGTTTTCTTTTCTGGATGGAGGTTTTCATATGCTCGGCCGACGAATATGGTCCCAATCATATGTACAATGATATAAAAAAACAATATGTATCTATAATCTATAAAATCTTATAAAGGATGTTATCAAAATAAATATGATTCAAGAGAGGTCTCATTCTTGCATCATGTTCATTTGAAACCTCCACAATCCTTCATCTTTCAATTAATTAATGGAAACCATTCAAGAGTTTTTTTTAACTTATGTCTTATAATTACAAAGTACTTAAACTAATATGAAATAATTTATGAATATTAAATAAATTGTAGTTGAATAGTTTTTTTGTTTACTATAAAAGAAGTGAATCATTTAACTAACATAGAAATACAAATCACATATACAGTGAGATACTGTTAGATTAGGTGTCTAAGCCATGACTAATAATTTGTATTTACCTAATTAATAGTAGCAAAGTCCATTTGGGTTGCCCTCATAGCTGGAGGTTTGGTAGAAAGTTCGGTAGAAAGAAAGGTTGATTTATTATGTGATTAATAAATCAACATAAATTAAATATATGGTTTGTTAACATATTAAAATGATAATATATTAATTAGAAACTATATTAATTGATTAATAATTAATCAGGAATTAATTGGATTAATTTCTGTGACATTAATTAGATTAATCAGGAGGACAGGGGGTAAAGTTGTTCCAACTCAATAGTTGAATTGGACACGCGCGGCTCGGCCTTGTATGGGCCGCGGCTCGCGTGACACGCGCGGCGCCCCAAAGCATGGGCCGCGGCGCGCGTATAAATAATCCGGAAAATGGCTTAGAGATTGGGTTTATCTCTGTTTGAAAGTCAAACGAGGTTTATCTCTAAGGGTCATTTGGTAGCCTATAAATAGGGACCCCTGGGCTCATAATTAGGGTGATTTTCTCTTCTATTCTCTCTGGAATTTTCGTGACCTGTCCCTCTGGCTCCCTGGGTGTGATCTCATTTGAGGCAGGACACTTGTGCTGCTTAGCTTCAGGATTAAACTAAAGGTTAGTTTTTCTGATTTATTTCTTTAGTATTTTTTATTTGGCCTTTAGGGAATTAGTTACATGTTCAAAGTAAGAAAAAATAGATCCTTTCTAGGTTGCATGTGAACTTAGGGTTTTAGTTCATAAATTTGCAGAAAACCTTTCAGTGGTGTATCAGAGCTTTTGTTTGTTTTCTTATTGAATGGCTGTAATTGTTTTCCTAAAATTAGGGTTTAGAGCTTATAAACCCTAATTGGCCTAATTTCAATTTTGGGGTTTAGGGTTTTTGAAACCCTAGCCCCTCCCCCCTCTTTTTCGATTTTCTGGTTAGGGTTTTAGGATGTTTTCTATTTTGGTAACTTTAATTGGTTAATTAAATGGATAACCTTAAACCCATTTTGTTTGAATTTCGATAATTAGGGGTTTAAGATAGGTTTAAATTAATTTGATTAATTTGTGATACCTATCTATATTTGAATTAATTTAATTAATGGTTTAATTAAAAGATAATTCAAAGGTTTAATTTAATTTCAATTTAATAGTTCAATTGTCGAAAAAAATTAAAGGATAAACCACAAATATTTTAAAAGGTTTAAAATATTTAGATTTAATTAATTTAATTAATAGTTTAATTAAAAGATAAATTAAATCAAATTTAAAGGTTTAATTTAATTTGAAATTTAATAGTTAAATTTCAGGAAATTAAAAGATAAACCAGGAATATTTTAAAAGATTTAAAATACATCTTATATATATTATTAAAGGTTAATACTATATGTATAAGATAAATTGGTTAGTCAAATCAATAGTAGGCCTCATTCACGAAGCTGATCTATAAAGTGGGTATAAGGAGACTGCCTATAAAATGGCGGTCTAATGGGTGTCAAGATTAAACTAAAGGTTAGTTTTTCTGATTTGTTTCTTTAGTATTTTTTATTTGGCCTTTAGGGAATTAGTTACATGTTCAAAGTAAGAAAACATAGATCCTTTCTAGGTTGCATGTGAACTTAGGGTTTTAGTTCATAGATTTGTAGAAAACATTTCAGTGGTATCAGAGCTTTTGTTTGTTTTCTTATTGAATGGCTGTAATTGTTTTCCTAAAATTAGGGTTTAGAGCTTATAAACCCTAATTGGCCTAATTTCGATTTTGGGGTTTAGGGTTTTTGAAACCCTAGCCCCTCCCCCCTCTTTTTCGATTTTCTGGTTAGGGTTTTAGGATGTTTTCTATTTTGGTAACTTTAATTGGTTAATTAAATGGATAACCTTAAACCCATTTTGTTTGAATTTTGATAATTAGGGGTTTAAGATAGGTTTAAATTAATTTGATTAATTTGTGATACCTATCTACATTTGAATTAATTTAATTAATGGTTTAATTAAAAGATAATTCAAAGGTTTAATTTAATTTCAATTTAATAGTTCAATTGTCGAAAAAAATTAAAGGATAAACCACAAATATTTTAAAAGGTTTAAAATATTTAGATTTAACTAATTTAATTAATAGTTTAATTAAAAGATAAATTAAATCAAATTTAAAGGTTTAATTTAATTTGAAATTTAATAGTTAAATTTCAAGAAATTAAAAGATAAACCAGGAATATTTTAAAAGGTTTAAAATACATCTTATATATATTATTAAAGGTTAATACTATATGTATAAGATAAATTGGTTAGTCAAATCAATAGTAGGCCTTATTCACGAAGCTGATCTATAAAGTGGGTATAAGGAGACTGCCTATAAAATGGCGGTCTAATGGGTGTCCAATCTCACCCACCGCTCGCCTGATCAGTGGAGGGTCGTTAGCCGAACGGGTTTGATAGGACCGCTTAATCATTAAAAGTATAATGATCAAAGTACTAGAACACTTTACAAAAATTCCCAATCTAGTTACTTTAGGAAAAATGTGAATTTGATGGTAATCCATGAAATTGCACATTGCATTTTATGAAACGTTGGTGGAGCGTGTGTGGTTTACCGGCACACCAATAGGGGTTCATAAAGAGTGGCAATGGGTTTCTCGGGTGTTATCATTGTTGATGGAGCGTGTGTGGTTAACCGACACATCAATTTGAGATGGTAATTGACCCCGAGAGTACCAAGCTAATTTACATGGTTATTCACACCCGGTTTGTGATCCTCGGCATCCCAGTCACAAACGGTGGGGCATATCCTAGATTAAACATGCCATTAAACAGTTCAATGAATCTCACAGATCTAGGAATTTCATAAGATTGAAATTGATAAATGTTATCTACCTTAATGACCACTGTGTTGTGATTACGGCATCCCTCTTTACAGCATAGTTGGGGTATTTTGGATCCTAGCCTTGTTAAATAATAAATTGGGTAATTATTTAAAAGGATTAATTAAACTAATAAATTCAAATTTTATATATGTTTGAAGAAAGTGTCATTCTCCTCCTTCCCCTCCTTCACCCATTTCTGAGAGCTTCAGAAAACACCTGTTAAATATGGTAAGGCTGACTGGCCTTGACTGTGTGATATGGTTTTGCAATTAGAGAATAGTTCTTAGTTTTGCTGGCGAACCATATCCGACTGAGTGTCCGCTCCCAAACATGGCATCACACAGCAGCTTGTGATGAGCATGACTCCTTGACTATTGAGTCCAAGGAAGTTCGTTGCCTTATGCTATTTATCATTGACCCCGAGTTCCGCAAGGATTTAGAATTCCTGGGGTCAGATAAGTTAGCGCAGCTGGTTGAGGAAAGGTTCCGAGAACTGGTTGAATAAAGGGAACGAACTAGGATCTTCAAAGAGCTTGAAGTTGCAAGCTAGAAGAAAGTAGCACCAGTTTGCGTGTTCCCGAGATTGAAGGATACATAGGCGAACAGTATAAAACTGGTTTCCCTTTGTGATCGGGAGTTAAGCATTAGCTCGACTCGCTGATCTGTTCATCCAGATGAACAGAATGGGTAACCGGATAAGACAATCGTGGAAATTCATTCAATGTCGACTCTGTATGAGTCGTTCATGGAGAAGCATAGTTCCATTGATTCAGCTGCTTCAGGATTGAGTCCAGTATTAAGGTGCATCAAGAAATGATCCAGATCGCCTGGACCGATTGTTCGATGTTTCAAAGTGGGAATCCATAAGGTGGGACACAGTCACAGAAAGATTGGAAAAATGCTCCAAAGCCAAACAGTTTGGCAAACTCAGTAATATCTTAAAACTCAGAATACCTAATCCTTATTTCCTTGATACAGGATGTGTTTCTCACATTTGCTCTGTATGCACGGACTCTATAGGATGCAGGATGTTGTCGCACAGGAGCATATTCGGATTGGATCCGGAGCTCGTGCATTTTTTGGAGTTAGGCTAGATATTTGTTCTTGTTATTAGTTTATAGATACATATGACATGGATTCGCATATTACATTGTTCTGAGGATAATTCTGGTTTAATAAAATATTTTTCTTTTAAAACATGATTGTTTTAATTGTCCTCGAAATGTTGTGTGAATGTGTTGATAACGTAAATGGTAATAACTTGAATGTTGATACATCCAATGGGATTGGATTTATGAATTGTGTTCTTTATGATTGTTAAAGTGAATTTTATGAGAATCACTTCAACCAAAGGTCCAGTTGGACAGGACTTTGGAATCATTTGACTTAGAGTCACATGATGAATTGAGTTCTTAATAAAATCAATTGTTGCAAGAAATGCATCACCCAAAGATCCAATGGATAGGATTTTGGAATCAATTGACTTGGAGTCAGGTGATGATTTCATGTCTTGAACAATATTAACAAAGTCATAAATTTACATAGAGATGTAAAAGACCTTAAGATTTTGAGCAACAGACAAATAAGTTACTGTGTATTGCTCGAATCTTCGAACAGAACACGATTAGTTATACTTCATGATAATTGCCAAATAGTTTGACAAATATGGCTTCGCTTTTCAGAATAAGCGATTGATTGGAACCTTGAAGTGTTCAAGGATTTCAAAGGGAGTATAAGATCAACAGAACCTGAGTGACAACATAGACTGAGAAAATGTTTCACAGTTTATCCTCTTCCAAGAACATTAATGGTTATAATGTGTCTTATGGAAGACGATGGAGCATTGATCGAAATAGTTTCGATCCTCGATGTATAAGATACATTTCCGATTAGTATTTCAAAGAAAAAATATTCAACCAGTCAGACCGCAGAAACCATATTCCGACCATATCTTAGACTAAGTAGGTTATGCTGACACTGTCTGAAATGTAAAGCTGGGATCATCCCACTAGTACATAGAAAGTCCAGGGTCATGTAGCATTCGTCTAAATCTCATGACAAGCCTGAAACTGATCAGCGATGTCGTTTCATTGGCCATCCCAGTTATCCTTTGAAAGAAGAGTCCTTTTAGAAAGAGCTCATGTTCTAAGGAAACAGTGGGAGTAAGAAAAATCCTGAAGGAGTTCAAGGATTAGCCAAGTGAAAGAACCTTTAGTCACCACTGGGCCTTGACCAAGAATCAGATTCCTGTTAAACCTGACATACCATCTCTTCGTTTGACTAGTAGTTTTAGTCACCGTCATAATGAGTTATATCTGGGTGACATACCAATTGGTGGTAAAACACTAAAGATGGTACGGATAAGTAATCCGACTACTAGGAAGCATTGGTGAGCCCGGTTGCTACCAAATAAGAGAACCTTAGCGTGAGACACAGTCTATGTGACAGTTTGATTGATTTTGCAACTTGTATAGGAACCAGTGGGAGTAATTGAATCATCAAAAGAGGGGAACATAGAAATGTACTTACAGAACATCTGGTTGAATGAGTCATCAGTTAGAGTCAAGCAATTGATTCCGAGAGAAGCACTCTCAATAGAAGATGAAATCCGAGAGGATTCTGCGTGGCATAGTGTGAGTCGTTAGTGGAGCGTGTGTGGTTTACCGGCACACTAATAGGGACTCACATAGAGCATGCCATTACGAAAGGTACATGGCCCCGGGATTCGTCCCATGGGCATCTCGCAAGAAAGGATATTCGGATTCTCAAAATATGCCAAAAGGTTTGGATTTTGTGAATAGCCTGAAAGATTTCTATTAATATGTCGGAAAGGTTTGGATTTCGGTTTCGCAAAATGTGCCAAAAGTTCTGGATTTTGTGAATAGTCCGAAAGAGTCATATAACCGTGTCAAAGCCAGTGGGAGTATCGTTGTTATCTGCTATCACTGTATGTGGGTTACATACTGGTTCTAGGAAACGTCTCTTATCATTACAAAGTGTAATGACTTGGTGTTAAGAAACGGTTCGCTATGAAAGACTTTAAGAGATACAACATACTCAGGTGGTTGTGAACATCTATTAGATAGATTGAAATCCTGCCAATATGATCTTGATGAGATTCCAGATACATAACCGTAGGAAAGGAGTTTCCTATCATTGCAAAGTGTGATGACTTGGCATGAAAGAAATAAAGAAGGTGCAACATACACACATAAGTTCACAGACATCTATCGGATAGAAGAAACTGACAGTATAGACCTAGCCATTGAGAATATGATCTTGATGAGATTCAAGTTGCATAAGATAGAGTCTCCGAAAGGAAATGGTCTCCGGAAGTCATGACACAATGATTATTGGTAATCTTTGGATTCCGAAAGGGTTTGGAATAAGATTACATCAGGTTCCACGAGCCTCTTGGACCAATCAAAAGTATTATGAACATATCCTGATGACTTGATGCTTAGAGAATAGTAAGTTGGATTCAGGATATGACCTGGCTGAAAGTACTAAATGGATTTTGAGCACACGTGAGAGATCATTGGGTAATGATTAGGGTGAATGATTTGAAAAGAGTTTCAAATCAGTAATTGTTTACACCAGGACGTGGTGCTGTAGGACTTCATGGTTAAAGAGTTTCGTTGGTTTCTGATGGAGCGCGTGTGGTTCACCGGCACATCATGATGCCTTGATATAGTCTTAGGGTGTAGTCATGTAGACTAAAGATCCCGAGAACCATGGGCAGTCATGGTACACATCACCGAAATGGAGTTATGAGAGAGAAAGACAAAATGACAAATTGAGATATCATCGGAAGAGTATCCAATAGGATCATCTGCAATAAAGTGTATAAGTGTTAGACACTTAGATACATAGAAAGAGTGAAAAGGTCATTTAGTTAAATAGACATAGATATAAAAGGCTTGAATTGAAAGTTTAAAAGAAAAATAAGAAACCGATAATAGTTATGATAAATCCGACTTGGTGATTACCTCATGGAGACTTGGTAATAAGCAGGAGTAGCTTCCAGTCAGATTTTATGTTTCGCTTTTGCATGTTTTACTTCCTGAATAATTGGATTATTCAAATATCCACAGTCGCTCATACTTTTAGGGAGTAAGTATGAAGGAAGACTGTCATGAATTGGTTTGTAGATTGTCTAAGGAGTTAGACATTGCAATAAGATTGCTGCAACGTTCATGAGTACTTGGAACTGGAGATTTGAGTATTGGATAAACCCACGCTCAATAGATTGCTTCATGGATTACATCACGATTCACGAGCAATGTGGAGACGATAATATCTTATGGTCTTGAAGTGGAGAGATATGAGTTATAATTTATGAGGCGGTTGTTCATTGATAGTACGAAAACGCATCGGTAACTCGGTGTTATAAAACGTGCTGTTGTGAATGATTTTTCTGGTAAAAGATATAAACATATGAGTAGAAGCTTATTCCTCCCTTGACCCTGATGGGAAACAGATATCTGTAGGCCTCTCGATGATTTTGAAGTTGACCAAAGTGCTGGCCAGCCAGGACTGAATTGATATGTTCAATTAGAAGTCTTATGTCATATGCAAAATCGGAAATCGGGAAACAGTATGTCAGACAGAGATTGATCTCAATCCATGTCTCATGTCTGAAAATATCTTGTTGGACGGAGGATCATCTGATCACTTATCTATGGACAGAACTGACTAGGTCAGAGTTCTGCAACAGTTTCTAGGAAGCTACAGTTTGCTGATTAATTAGAGGTTAAATTGGTAATTATAGTCATAGACTTATCCAAGTGGGAGACTGTTGGATTAGGTGTCTAAGCCATGACTAATAATTTGTATTTACCTAATTAATAGTAGCAAAGTCCATTTGGGTTGCCCTCATAGCTGGAGGTTTGGTAGAAAGTTCAGTAGAGAGAAAGGTTGATTTATTATGTGATTAATAAATCAACAGGAATTAAATATATGGTTTGTTAATATATTAAAGTGATAATATATTAATTAGAAACTATATTAATTGATTAATAATTAATCAGGAATTAATTGGATTAATTTCTGTGGCATTAATTAGATTAATCATGAGGATAAGGGGTAAAGTTGTTCCAACTCAATAGTTGAATTGAGCGAGGTTTATCTCTAAGGGTCATTTGGTAGCCTATAAATAGGGACCCCTGGGCTCATAATTAGGGTGATTTTCTCTTCTATGCTCTCTGGAATTTTCGTGACCTGTCCCTCTGGCTCCCTGGATGTGATCTCATTTGAGGCAGGACACTTGTGCTGCTTAGCTTCAAGATTAAACTAAATGTTAGTTTTTCTGATTTATTTCTTTAGTATTTTGTATTTGGCCTTTAGGAAATTAGTTACATGTTCAAAGTAAGAAAACATAGATCCTTTCTAGGTTGCATGTGAACTTAGGGTTTTAGTTCATAGATTTGCAGAAAACCTTTCAGATACAACATCTATAAAGAATAATACAAAAGTTTAAAGATTTTTATGTTTGTTTGAGTATTTTTTGTTATATTTGGAGACATGATATGATGTTAAAGTTTTGAATGTGTAAGTTTGTTATATATTACTAAAGTAACTTAATGGTTTTTTTG
This sequence comes from Cichorium intybus, assembly GCA_023525715.1. Classification (NCBI taxonomy): domain Eukaryota; kingdom Viridiplantae; phylum Streptophyta; class Magnoliopsida; order Asterales; family Asteraceae; genus Cichorium; species Cichorium intybus. The sequence goes on from CM042017.1 coordinate 75,232,360, forward strand.
TTATGTCTTATAGATTAAAAACGATCATACAACAGTATCGACGAAGAAAGCGTGAGAGTATGAAACAAATTTCACGATGAGAAGATTTTTGTGTTGGTTTGAGTATTTTTTTTGCTATATTTCCAGCCATGTGACGTTGTTAAAGTTTTGACTTTTTAAGTTTGTTATATATTACTAGATTAACTTAATGGTTTTTTGCTGTGTCTTATAGATTAAAAATGATCATACAACATTATCGATGAAGAAAACGTGAGAGCATGAAACAAATTTCACAATGAGATTATTTTGTTTCATCATGTTTTATGTTTATTTTGTAACTAAAACTCAAGCTTATATAATTAGTTGATGATTTAGATTTTTATTGAGATTTTTGGTATCTTTAATTTATCAAGTATAACCGTATACATCTCATTAAATACAAGCTTTTAAATTTCATTGCCATGTTTTATGTTTGTGATTTTAAAATAAAATCTTATTTATATACTTGAGTGTTTAATATTTTGAAAGAACATGATACATAATTAGTTACCTAGATATTATATTTTAGCATTTCTAGTTAAAATGATATTTAGGACAATTATAAAAAACGAATAACGTTTGAAGAAATTGTTGGAAAAATAACACATGTAGATCAAAATAAATAATTGTTTTTAATATACTAAATCTAAAAATTTCATTTAAGTAACGTGTTTAATTGTTTAAAATTTTTTGACTTTCAACTATATAATAATAATGATTTCTAATAATTAAGCTATATTATTTACTTAAGTAATGCAATTATTTTATTAAATTTTTCTTGACTTTCGGCTATAAATTTTTGAATTTTTATATATTTACATAAACATTCCAATTACTTCATAGTCGTGGTGTGATTATTGATTATTAAGTAATGAGTAGTTGTATAAGTTTTTATAAAAAGGTAAGTTAATTAATTAAGTAGCTAATAAAAGCTTAAACTCATAATTAATTCTTAAAATTTCTATCTAAAACTATAGATGAACTATCTATCATTTACGACGTTCATTTGAATTTTTAATTTTTTTAATTATTAAAAACAATATGAGCATTTTCTGTTACTTCTACTTATGGTGTGATTATTGATTATGAATTAATTGTTAGTTGAATAGTTTTTTACAAAAAAATGTTTCGTGCCTGCGTGAACGAACCATCTAAAGGTCAAGTGATAGATGGCCAGAGTGAACGAACCATCCAAACATTGGAAGACATGCTTCATGCCTGCGTGATAGACTTTGGCAAGACATGGGACGTTCATTTGCCACTGATTGAAATCTCCTACAAGAACAACTATCACACTAACATCAAAGTCGCTCCGTTTAAAGCTCTTAATAGGCGCAAATGCAGATCACTGTTGTGTTGGGCGGATGTTGGTGATACTCTACTAGCTAAAGGTCAAGTGACAAATAGCACACTCACCGGTCCATAGATTATACGAGAAACAACGGAAAAGATCGTCCAAATACGGGAACGACTGAAAGCGTCTCATGATCGGCAGAAGAGCTATGCAGACAAAAGACGCACGCCCCTAGAATTTCAAGTGGGTGACCCTATCATGTTAAAGGTCTCCCCTTGAAAGGGAATTATACGCTTCGGCAAACGGGGAAAGCTTAACCTTTTGAAATTCTAACTAGAATTGGTTATGTAGCCTACAAGCTTCAGTTACCCCAAGAGCTCAGCAAGGTACATAACACTTTTCACATGTCAAACCTCAAGAAGTGTCTATCCGATGAAACCCTGGTCATTCCTCTGGACGAGATCGAAGTCAACGAAAGCCTGCACTTTATAGAGGAGCCAGTGGAGATCATGGATAGGGACATCAAAAGAACAAAACAAAGTCGCATTCCAATAGTAAAGGTCGGCTGGAACGCTATGCGGGGACCTGAGTTTACTTGGGAACGCGAGGATCAGATGAAATAAAAATATCCTCAACTATTCCCAAATCTAAAACTAATTTCGGGACGAAATTCCTTTCAACGGGGGGATGATATGACAAGTGCAATTTCGGTCAACAAAAGTCAATAAAAAGTCCACGAAAGTCAACTGAAGCGTAAATTAGGTTAAAATGTTGAAATGTAATTTTCATAACCTTCCTATTGTATTATTGGATATTATAATACTACATACGCTAGTTTGAATCAATTATCGAGTAAACGCTACGAATACGTATAATAAATTACAGTAGCGTAGAAATTCGATAAAACACACAAATATTATTTTGGTATAAGTAATATTCATAACACGATGTATTCATGCTCACGGATCCGTAGACATATAGAACGTCAAAAACAGAGTTCGCATGCAAAAGTTACAACATTTCAGTCGCTAGGAATGATAAATATACACAGGAATTGGGCATTAAAATGCATTACAATGTGCCTTAAACATAAAATATGAGATATCGAAACACATTTATAGAACGTAATATGATCTAGTATTTAATTATATATTCTGATTATTTTTCCGGCAAAATGCCATATACCGCGTATTCGGAAGATTATCGCGCTTAGATGCTTATATCTTCACATAACGATTTGGGAATCAATATAAATATAAGTTTACTAATATTTTTATGGTTAATATTGATTAACATATTTATTAGTAATTATATCTCCCAAATTTATAAAAAAATACGCAACACATTTTACCACTCTTTATAAAAATATCAAGGTTTATAAAATACTTGGGTATAAATTAAAAAAAGACTTGAACACCTCTCCCCTCACCCCTCCATGGCTGGCTACCCCTTCCTCATCACCATCATTTCATTGATTAAAATATCCAAGAACCATAACTTGATTATTTAATTCACAAGGCCATGCCATGCTCATTTTCCATGCAACACACCACACTCTTTCCCCCTCCCTTCTTATTCTCGGTCATGAGAGCCTTCTCCCACCTTCATTTCATCTCTAGACTTCTCTTGCTCACATTCTCTCAAAGTTCTTCAAGAAATTCCAAGTGATTCCAAGCTTTTCCAAGAGTTTTGCAAGTAGATCTTGGTAAGTTCATGTCCATTCCAAACTTCCAATATAATTTCTACCATCATTCTTTGTTGATATTTTATTCACACTCTTAATCTTGAACCATAGACCTGAAGGGTTTCTATGCAAACAATGAACACAAAAATTCCTATGGTTCACATGCAACCCTAATATTGATCTATGTTTTCTTCTATGAAGATTAGAACTAAAAACCTAAAGGATACAGTTCAATTCTAAAGATGAATTAGGAAAACCAACCTTTGATCTTATGATCCTTCAAGCAAGCAGCAAAAGAATCCTGCCTCAAATGCAAGTCACACCCAAGTGATGGAAGAATCAGTCCAGCAGAGTAACACAGAGAGAGAGATGACTTGAATAATGAGGTGCCAGGGGGTTCCTTTTATAGCCTCCTAGGGTTACACCTGAAACCCTAAGGAGCCTCCAGCTGGACAAGGCTTTTGACCACTTGGACCAGGCTTACCAAAACCCTAATTAGGGTTTCGCCAAACCCTGGAGGAGCCTCCAGGGTGGCGCCATTTTGGTCCCTGGTTTTACCTGGCCAGTTATTCAACTATTGAATAAATGTCAAACCAGTCCCTGCACCTTTTAATTAATTAATTTAATCTCTAAATTAATTCCAATTAATTCTAGATTAAATCTTAATTAATTATTATAGTTTCTAATGAATATATTAACACTTAAATATATTAATAAACCATATATATATTTTCTATTGATTTATTATACAATTAATAAATCAACTATTCTCTCTACTGAACTATATATCTATCCTCCATCTATGAGGGCAACCCAAATAGACTTTGCTTTTATTCATAAGATAAATACAATTATAAGTCATGGCTTAGACACCTAATCCAACAGTCTCCCACTTGGATAAGTCTATGACTTTAATTGTCTGAACTCTGACCCAGTCAGTTCTGTCCAAAGATAAGTGATCTGATGATCCTCCGTCCAACAGGATATTTTCAGACTCAAGACATGGACTAACATGTAAGAACCCGCGAAAAAGTCAAAAAGGGTAAAACGGTCAATTGTCACGTTGTACGATTATTACGTGTAATAATATGTATTAATATAATGAGAAATAAAAAGTTATATGAAATTTGGAGTTTTGACGCGTGAATAGTGAAATTTGACCAAAAAGGGCAAAATGGTCATTTGACATGGAAATGACCAAAATGTCAAGAAAATGTTAAGTTAGACATTTATGGAATTTTTGGTTGCAAAATTATGGTCTTAGGACCATCTTTGAAGAAAAGTTAGAAACCAAAGGACCAAAAATGCAAAGGTTTTAAATGTTAATTATATAACTCTAAAATAGAGTTATTTCTTTCATTATGTGAGAAAGTCTCCAGAGAATTCCAGAGAGCACGAGAGGCAGCGGGAAGGAGCAAAGAAGAAGAAGAAGGGAACAAGAATTGTCAAGGAAAATCAAGAGAGGAATTGGAATCGGTGATTCCATAGTTGAAGAGGTAAGAAATTCCTTTGTTTTAACCTAGTTCTTGGGTGTTCTTGAATTGGTTGAGTAGAAACTGAAATTTCAGTTAAAATTCATGTGGGTTAAGTAGCTAATGCTTCCAATAAGCTATTAGTTAAGAACTTAACTCAAAAACATGGAAGTAGGTTGTTATAATTGAGAATTTTCAAGTTTAGTCAAGAACGTTAATTTCTGTAATTGAGTTATTGAAGTGTTTTTAATAGCTTAAAACATGTGATTAGTCAAGGGTTTTGGTCCTAGAACAAACCCCATACGATTAAGCACTGAAATAAGTGCTTAATGGGTGAAAACTGTGTGCTACAGTGCACAAATCGCGACTGAACAGGCTACTGCCCAGGCGCTAGGCACGGCACGCCCAGGCTCTAGGCGAGGCGCGCCCAGGCGCGGTGCGCCCTGGCGCGGTGCTCCCTCAGACAGGGACCAAAAATGTTAAAAATTTCAATTATTCCAAACGCTAGAAACCATAGCTAGACATGTCCGATTAACCTGAAATTTTAGCCATAACTCTAAAATGGTATAAGAACATGTCGGGAATGGTCAAATCCGTAATTCGACCTTGCGGAAAAGTCACTGTAGCGGCAGAGGCTAAAATTACTATTCATGCCCATGATTTTTAGAATTTGGGCTAGACTTGTCCAATGAACTCCAAATTTGAAACACAAGTCTAATATAGTCAAAGATTTCATGGAAAAGAGTCGGAACTGAAATACGACCCCTCGGGGGTACTGTAGCAGTATACGCGTATTTCAGAGAAAAACCGTAAAACGAGTTTATAAATGGTTATACATTTATTATAACCTAGAGCTATATTATATGAGACTTTAGCATTATAGAATTAATTATATTGAGTATTTATATATACAATTTGTATAAGTGGTGCTTCAAACGTTGTTGAGCACGGGAAGGGAAAAGCCGTACGTGAAGTTTAGTAAACCGTAATAGAATCAAGGTGAGTTTTATGAGGATTTCTATAGTGCATAGCAAAATGTTATTTTCAGAAAAGTATGATTTCCAATGTTTATAAATACTAAAGTTTGGAAAATAGTTTTGAATGAAGCTATATACAAGGGCTTAGTATTTTTAACAGATTTTTAAAGTATATTTTGCAAGTATTTTTGTAAGAAGTTCCTTATGGGAACTAAGATGTCGAAAGCAGTTTTTGAAAGTATTTTTAGTAAAGAGTCATAAAATGTTTGAGTAAGAATAGTTTACAAATTGTGTCCCACTTTGACCAATTTGATATGAAATGAAGTAAGAATTAAAGAAGTATGAGCCAGTTGTCCGGACTAGGATCACCCACATAATCGGGGGATCAGAAGACACTACTGGGATGGTACCTCCCGTCGCGAAGTAGTTGTCTAGCTTAGCATACCCTTGTGCTTGAATTTGTTCCAAGTCACGAAGGGGAGACAGAATGAGCAAACCGAGTGGGCAGATCTGTTCTGTTCCGCGAGGGGAGCTAGTTGAATGAATTAATTAACTTAATTCATAAGTTTCAGTTGGTCACGAGAAAATGAGAAAGAAAGTAGTTTTATAAAAGAAAGTCTTTTTAGAGTTTGAAAGTAAAGAAGAAAAAGTTATTTTGAGATTTATGAAATAAATCAGTTTTTAGCAATGTACTTTTGATATTTCAAGTTTTGAATAAAAATGTTTTGGGTCTAAACCCATATTACTCACGAGACTTTATGTCTCACGTATACTATGTTTTTTGAAATGCTATGTACTTAGGTGAACGGAGCGAAGATTGAAGTTGGGACCGATTGATACAATGTAAGTTTAAATTATGGTTATTGGTATTGAGTCTGTAATACCCCTCGAGTTTAAGTTTGTAAAATAAATCAAAAATTTAGTGGCTGTTTCATAGTCACAAGTTGTAAAATGTGTTTGCAAACTATATTTTTATATTAAATATGGTATGAGAAAAGGGGTGTTACATAACATCAATCTTGGTCTGACACTCTGTTTCTCGATTTCTGATTTGCATATGACTTTAGAGACTACTAATTGAACACATCAATTAAGTCCCGGTTGGCCAACACTTTCAGTCAACTTCTAAATCATCGAGAGGCCTACAGATATCTGTTTCCCATCGGGTCATGGGACGGATAAGTTTCGACTCATATGTCCATAACTTTTGCGAGTCCAAATACATACAACAATGCTTTTTATAGCACCGAGTTACTGGCGCGATTTCGTATTGTCAATAAGCACTTGTATCGCAAATAACAGATCATATCTCTCCACTTAAAGATCACCGGATATTATCGTCTTAACATTGCTCGTGATATAATCCATGAAGAAATCTGTTAAGCGCGGGTTTATCCAATACTCAAATCTCTATTTTCTAAGTACGCATGAACGTTGCAGCAGTCTTACTGCAATGTCTAACTCATTAGACAGTCTGCAACCGATTCATGACAGTCTTTGTTCATACTTACTTCCTAACAGTATGATCGACTGTGGAGTTTTAAATAATCTATTAAATAATCTAATTATTAAGGAAGTTAAACATGCAAATACAGAAACACAGAAATAAACAATTGACAAAGGCAGTAACACTACTCATTTATAAATCTCTATTATAAAATCACCGAGTCAATTACATTTATACTGTTACAAGTTTCTAATCTATCTAATTACTAAAACTAATATCATCCTTCAATCCAATGCTCCGAGCATGCCGATTGTGCTTGATCCTATTCAGAGCCTTAGTCAAAGGATCTGCAGGATTGTCCTCGGATGATACTCGCTTAACCAGTAAGTTCCCTTCTTCTACTTGATGTCAAATGTAGTGGTACTTTCTTTCGATATGCCTGGACTTTCCATGGTCTCGCGGTTCCTTTGCCAAGGCGACCGCTCCTTCATTATCGCAGAAAAGTTCCACCGGCTCCTGAATGCTCGGGACAACTCCAAGGTCCCCGATGAAGTTCTTCAGCCAAGCCGCTTCCTTAGACGCTTCACTTGCTGCGATGTATTCTGATTCGCACGTTGAATCAGCCACCGTTTCCTGCTTGGAACTTTTCCAAGTGACCGCTCCACCGTTCAAAAGAAATACCCAGCCCGACTGGGACCGTCCACTGTCCCTATCTGTCTGGAAGCTGGCATCTGTATATCCACTCACTTTTAACTCATCACTGCCACCAAGGACTAATACCATATTCTTTGTCCTTCGTATATACTTGAGTATGTTCTTGACCGCAATCCAATGTACTTTTCCAGGATTACCCTGGAACCGACTAACCATGCTCAGTGCATAGGATACGTCGGGACGAGTACATGTCATAGCATACATGATCGACCCTACTGCCGAAGCATAAGGCACTCGACTCATTTCAGCTATTTCCTCATCGGTACTCGGACTTTGAGTCTTACTCAATTTAGCATTACTTTGGATTGGTAACTCTCCCTTTTTGGAATTTTCCATGTTAAATCTTTTTAACACCTTTTCCAAATATATACACTGGCTTAAACCTATCAATTTTCTCTTTCTATCTCTAAGTATTCTTATCCTGAGAATATAAGCCGCCTCCCCCAGGTCTTTCATGGCGAAACACTTCCTGAGCCAAGCCTTAACATTTTGCAAGGTCGGAATGTCGTTTCCCATAAGCAGTATGTCATCAACATACAGTACCAGGAAAGTGACTATACTCCCACTAGCCTTGACATATACACAGGACTCATCCTCACTCCTAGAGAAACCAAACTCTTTGACTTTCTCATGGAAGCAAAGATTCCAGCTGCGAGATGCTTGCTTCAACCCGTAGATTGATCTTTCAAGCTTACATACTTTATCAGGGTGCTTTGTGTCTACAAAACCTTATGGCTGACTCATGTAAACATCCTCAGTAAGTTTCCCGTTAAGGAAAGCGGTTTTGACATCCATCTGCCAGATTTCATAATCATGAAACGCAGCAATGGCAAGCATTATCCTGATTGACTTAATCTTGGCTACTGGTGAGAAGGTTTCATCATAGTCAACCCCCGGGGTTTGAGTGAATCCCTTCGCAACCAGCCGAGCTTTATAAGTATGCACCTTTCCATCCATGTCGGTCTTCTTTTTGAAGATCCACTTGCATCCGACTGTCTTTCGACCCGGTACATTGTCAACCAAGTTCCAAACTTGATTGTCATACATGGACTTTATCTCGCTGTCCATTGCCTCTTTCCATTTTGCAGACTCGGGGCATGCCACTGCTTCACGGTAGTTAGCTGGCTCATCCAAATTAGTCAATGTACGATCACTGACTAACGTGTCTCCGTCCGAAGTAATATGGAAACAATAGAACTCGGGCGGCATGCTAATTCTACCTGAACGCCTAAGGGGCAACGAAATATCGGTGGGTCCAACAGGAACTTCTTCCTCATGTTGGTTGCTAGTTTCTTCCAAGGTTGTTTCATCGGGCGTCTCCTGAATTTCTTCGAGATCGATCATACTCCCACTGTCCTCTTTGGATATGAGTTCTCTCTCTCGAAAGAACCCCCGTCTTGCTACAAAGACCACGTCCTCGCTCGGTCTGTAGAACAAGTATCCAAAAGACTGTTTCGGGTATCCGATGAAGTAACACCTCTCACTTCTTTCTGAAAGCTTATCTGAAGTATCTCGTCTCACGAATGCTTCACAGCCCCAGACTTTGATGTGTGCCAACGAGGGAATTTTCCCCGTCCACATCTCATGCGGTGTTTTCACAACCTTTTTGGTTGGGACAAGATTTAGGATATGGGCGGCAGTCTCTAAGGCATACCCCCAGAAATGGATCGGAAGTGAGGCTCGACTCATCATGGAACGAACCATGTCCAACAAGGTTCGGTTTCGTCTCTCTGCAAAACCATTCAGCTGAGGTGTTCTTGGAGGCGACAACTGTGAAACAATTCCACATTCCTTGAGGTAATCGAGAAACTCGATACTAAGATACTCACCGCCTCTGTCGGATCTAAGCATCTTTATCTTTCTGCCCAATTGATTTTCTGCTTCATTCTTAAACTCTTTGAACTTTTCAAAGGTGTCCGACTTATTCTTGATTAAGTAGACATACCCATATCTACTAAAATCGTCGGTAAAGGTCACATAGAACCGCGTGCCATCTTTAGTGGTTGTTCTGAAGGGACCACATACATCTGTGTGTATGATATCCAACAGACCTTCACCTCTTTCAAAGGAACCTTTGAATGGAGATTTTGTCATCTTGCCAAGTAAGCAAGATTCGCATACATCATCCGACCCGAGGTCGAATGATTCCAACACTCCATCCTTTTGGAGTTGGGCGATGCGTTTCTTGTTTATATGGCCAAGGCGGCAATGCCACAGACATGACTTTTCTATACCGCTTGAAGCATCAATAGCTAAAACATTTTTACCATAATTATCAACACACATAATAGATTCATACACTCCATCACAAGGCATAGCATTAAATATAAAAACATTATTTTTGAAAACTGAAATTCAACCATTCAATTTATTAAACTCGTAATAAAAACCTTGTTTAAACAATGCATGAAATGAAATTATGTTCTTTGCCATATCAGGCGCATAGCAACAATTATGTAAATCTAATCTAAATCCACTACTCAGCATCAGTCCATAAACACTGATCTTGGTAACAGGTGAAGTTCGCCTATTCTCCATGACCAGGTTCAGTCTGTCATGCTCTAGCTCCCTACTTTCCTCTAGGCCCTGCAAATCAGAACAGATATGAAAACCACATCCTGTATCAAGGACCCATGAACGGGAAAAAGATGAGTTATTAGATATAGAATACGTACCTGCCTGTGACAGTTTCTTTTTACCGTCCTTGACGTCCTGCAGATACGTTGGGCAGCTCCTCTTCCAATGACCCTTCTGCTTGCAGTAAAAGCAGTCGGCCTCTTTGGGGTTCCGAACATGTGGAATTCCGGAAGACTTACCTTTCGGGGCACCGCTAGATGACCCGACATGAGTCTTTTCCCTCCAGTTCTGCTTAGGAGGGTCTTTCCGTTTCTTTCCCTTTCCGGAGCCAATGGCTAGGACAGGCGGGTTGATAGGGAGCACAGCCTTTCCCTTCATCCCGTCCTTAGCCATACGAAGCATGCGGTGTAACTCAGTTAGGTTTTCCTGGTTGTTGTTCAAATGATACGCTAGTGTGAACTGGTCATAAGAACTGGGCAAGGAGTTTAGCACTATGTCAACTGCTAAATCCTCATGGATAGGCATTTCCAGCTTCCTAAGCCTTTCCACATAACCATGCATCCTCTGCACATGCGCACAGATGGACTCGCCCTCCTTGGGCTTGCTGTTAGTGAAAGATTTTACAACCTCATGCCTTTCGATGCGCTCTTGCTTGCAGAACCTTTCCGCGAGCTCTTTGTGCATCTCGTAAGGCCAATAGTCCTCATAGATACGCTGCAGTTCAGGGTTCATAGTAGCGATCATGATGCAAGCCACTTTGGTTGCATCATCAAAGTGTTTAGTGTACGCAGCGATTTCCTGGGGAGTAGCGGTTTCAGTGTCCACATCAACAAGCTCGGTTTCCAGAACATACTCTGTTAATAATGACAAAATCAAGAAACCCATCGCAACTCATTGCGGACCCCAGTTGGCGTGCCGGTAAACCACACACGCTCCACCAATGTTCCAAAAGGTGCAATGTGCAATTTCATGGATTAGCACCAGTTCACATTTTTAACTTAAAGTAACTAGATTGAGATTTGTTTTAGGGTTCTAGTACTTTCAATTATAGCATTATACTTTTAAGAGGCTTAGCGGTTCTATCATACCCGTTCGGCTAACGACACTTGACTGACCAGGAGAGCAGTGGGTAAGAATAGATACCCATTAGACTAACATTTTATAGTCAGTCGCCTTATACCCTCTTTATAGGACAGTTTTGTGAATGAGGCTTACTAGCAGTAGACTAACCAATTTTCTTATATATATTAAATTAACTTTTAATCATAAATACATATAATATATATTTTAATCTTATTAAAATATTTTAGAATTAAATTTGTCTTAATTTTCGCAAATTATTACTTATTTTTGAAAATTTTAATTAATTCTTTAAACTGATTTAATTGGTCTTTTAATTAATCAATTAATTAAACTAATTAAATCTAGGTTACAAATTACCAAATTAATCAAATTAATTTATCTGTATTGGTCCTATGATTCTTGAAAATTACAAGCCAAGCAAAAAGGTTCAAGTTATTTTAATTGATCTTATTACCAAAAATAACAACACATAATTATGGCAAGCAAATCAAGCAATCAAGGGGGACCAAAGGGGGTTGGCGGCTAGGGTTAGGAAACCCTAGCCTTGGCATCGATTTTGGCCTCTCTCCATGAGGTGTTCATCGTAAAACACTCAAGGAAAAAATAAGCATGCAGTTCAAATCAATTCACAAGAAAACAAGCTAGCTCTGATACCACTGAAGGGTTTCTATGCAAACAATGAACACAAAAATTCCTATGGTTCACATGCAACCCTAATATTGATCTATGTTTTCTTCTATGAAGATTAGAACTAAAAACCTAAAGGATACAGTTCAATTCTAAAGATGAATTAGGAAAACCAACCTTTGATCTTATGATCCTTCAAGCAAGCAGCAAAAGAATCCTGCCTCAAATGCAAGTCACACCCAAGTGATGGAAGAATCAATCCAGCAGAGTAACACAGAGAGAGAGATGACTTGAATAATGAGGTGCCAGGGGGTTCCTTTTATAGCCTCCTAGGGTTACACCTGAAACCCTAAGGAGCCTCCAGCTGGACAAGGCTTTTGACCACTTGGACCAGGCTTACCAAAACCCTAATTAGGGTTTCGCCAAACCCTGGAGGAGCCTCCAGGGTGGCGCCATTTTGGTCCCTGGTTTTACCTGGCCAGTTATTCAACTATTGAATAAATGTCAAACCAGTCCCTGCACCTTTTAATTAATTAATTTAATCTCTAAATTAATTTCAATTAATTCTAGATTAAATCTTAATTAATTATTATAGTTTTTAATTAATATATTAACACTTAAATATATTAATAAACCATATATATATATATATATATATATATATATATATTCTATTGATTTATTATACAATTAATAAATCAACTATTCTCTCTATTGAACAATATATCTATCCTCCATCTATGAGGGCAATCCAAATGGACTTTGCTTTTATTCATAAGATAAATACAATTATATGTCATGGCTTAGACACCTAATCCAACAAGACCATCTTGAAGATCAAGCCATTCTCAAAGTTACCAAGCTTTTGTCTCTTTCGTCTAATAATCTTCATCATCACAAGACTAGCTTCAAGGGTGAGTTCATACCCCTTATTTTCTAGTCTTTTTAAGTGTTTTAAGGGGGAGAATACAATTAATTAAATTACATGCTTTATTATTGTAATATGACGTGTTCATATGTTTGGTCATATTACTACAAAAATGTTTGACATAAAAATGAGTTAAGATAAACTAAAATACATGTTTAGTTCAAGAAAATAACATATAAGACTTTTACACACCTTAATCACCAACAAAATCTCATATTTTACCTTGTTGGTGAAATGATCATAAAATGATGCACTATATGATTTTTGGCAAAAAGACATGAAAATACTTTTTTCACTAAAATAGTCACAAAAACCATTTTGTCATATATTGTTGGACAAAAATCAATTGTAAAAGTTTACATAACTAAAATGGTCATGAAAATACTTTTTTCACTAAAATAGTCACAAAAACCATTTTGTCATATATTGTTGGACAAAAATCAATTGTAAAAGTTTACATAACTAAAATGGTCTAGAATAAATATATTGTTACTATCTTTACATGAAAAATGACCATTTATAAGAAAAACATTATTTTCGACGTAATAACGACTATTTGAACTTATAACGTCGTAATAAGTTTGGAAAATGACTTTATAGAAGGAATTTGGTATTTGACATAAAAATAACCCTTTTTAAAGTATAGTATATGAAAAATGACAATTTGAAAAGATTGTTATCATTTTGGTAAAAAGACAAGAATTTGAAATGTTGCCATCACTTATGTGAAATGACCAAAACTAACACATTGTCATCACTTATTTAAAAATTTTAATTGATATTGTTAGTTATATTTAGTGCCTTAGATGTAAAAAATTTCCTATTTCAACTAATTAACATCTTTTAGGCATAAATACGTTAACACAATGAAAACATTTATATAAATTACAATGAGTGTAACTTATGGAACAAACGTCAACTATATGACTAAAACACGAAAGATAATTATATAAATATATAATTATTACATACTATAATTATCATTGACAATTTAATAATTACAAATGCAAAGGAGTTTTCAATACATTTACAAACAGGGTTTTACGCCATAATTATCATTGGTATATTTTGATAATTACAAACACAAAGGATTTCGATACAATTACAAACATGGTTTTACATACTATAATTATCATGGACAAATTTGACAAACACAAAGGATTTCGATACGTTGGGTAGTTATGTGAGCTATTCTTCACCGTACTAAAAGAAGTACTCAATAAGTCCCGTTTTATAATCTTAATCATTTATGAGCGAGATAGTTGTGTATAGATTTATATAAGACTGACAATCCCCACATATGGTTGTTAGCTACAACTAAGACCGACGGGTCAAAGGTAACAAATGTCTTAACACTAAGACGTTCGAAGAGCGTCGTGTCGGGCCATCAGGCCATAGCGAGGTTATAATAACTCACATGAACAACAACGTATATCCTTGGTTTGAGAAAAAACGTCTTCAATTGGTTTTATGTAAATATAAAACTACATGTTGCTTTACACGAAATATAAGTAAAGAATTACTTATACACTTTGGTTTACGATAACAAACTATATTTTATCAAGATACAAATAAGTATGATTCTACTTATACACACGAGTTTTATAGATTTAAAACTACATTTACATTAAAGAAAATACTGTTTTTCTTGTTACAAACGCTACCGGTTTTTGCAAAGGAAATACTAATTTTCTCACTACAAAATCTTATGAACTCACCAACGTAATGTGGACATTGTAAAACTACTTGTATTCTTAGGTAATAATTAGTCAGGTACGACTACCCTTTTGGGATGGGACGTGAAGACGTCTCTTTTGTTCATTTGTTGTTATACTGTAATTGGGTTGAAACAATAACATTTTGAAAATATAACTTTCCAATTATAATGTATGATGGTTGTTTATCTACTTATGTTTCAATATATGCATTGTGATATTGCGTTCCGTTCCACCCTCAGACGATTCCGTCATCGTGGTTTAGGGGTGTGACATACGCCTAGTATATATTATAAAGTAAGTATTTTTACTCTAACCACATTCATTTGAAGCCTCAAACCTTTCAACTTCTTTTTTAATTAATGCATTAAATTTTTTATTATTCTAATTTCAATAATATTGTTAATTTGAATTTCTCATGTTATGTTTATTATTCTAATATAGTTATTTAATGGCTTTTATTGACAATTATAAGTACACTATTTTTATTAAATGAATCCACATATATGTTTATATTGTTGGTAAATTTAAAAACATCATATTAAATAGATAATTTATCATGTTAATTAAATGTTATTTAGAATTGAGATAAATATATTTTGCTAATAAAACAACTCAATTTTAAAGGCTATATTTTTTACTTATTTACTCAAACATATATTAAATTATGTTATTTTTCATTACAATTTAAAAAAGCAAAATAAAATTTTATAACTGGCATAGTTAAAGGCACGAACAGATTAAGAAAATTTAAAATTGTATTTAAATATCTATAACCTCTAAATCATTATAATTATTGCATAGTTATTTTATTTGGATATCCTATAATTTTTCAAATGCTTTAGTATCGATAAATTTTTATTAATAAGTTGTAGTTTTTTATTTTTATTTTTAACTTTTTCTAATTATAATAAGTGGTTGTTAACAAATAATAACAATCGTTGATTTTTTAAGTAATCATCATAATCGAAATTAAAATATTGACAAATAAGTAACTTTGAAATTAATCATAACAATAGTTTAAAGTAACATTAAATCAAGCTATTAATCAAAGTTGTTACAATTTTATATATCAACTCAATGTTAGAATTATTATTGCATAGTTAATGTCAATGACATAATCATTTCAACAATGTAACTGTTAACAATTTAACCACATGACTTTTATTTATGTAACACGCGAGCATTCACCTAGTATATATATAGAAGAACCAAATAATATTGTAGAATTATTCAACAGTTAGTTAATGGGATGTTATATATATTAAACCGGTCATAAATACTATATTAATATAATATTTGATGATTAATTGAGTAGTTGGGCCAGACCTTAATCTGAATTTCTGTATCGGGCCAAGATGGAAACATATTTGGGGGAAGTCAAATATGAAATTCGATGTCTGATTATAATATATGTAACCCATATGGGTCTCACACCGGTTAATATGAAAATTGGATCTTGCCAAATCGGTTTGGTCCATTTGGAATACATTTTAGCCATTGAAATTCAGATCAGGACCGAATTATATTAATCAGTCACGAAAGCAAAAAAGAAATCAGTTAAATTCGATTTTTTTACTAGCTGTTGGAATTTGAAGTATCTTTCTCAAATGGTTATATGGTGGTTTTTTTCATAAGTTGGTATGTAGTCCCTCTAAACTTAATATTTATAGATTTTTGGTTGTTTTGATTCTCGCCTAATTTATATATTTTGCTAATCGTTTTTTATTCTCTTTATCTCATCTGAAGTCTCCTATTATTTCGTAGTCTCTTCTCGAATTGTATGTTATACGTGAGGCTTTAAATTCTCGTAATATTTCATGTTCTGTAATTTCGATATTTTTGTATTTAAATAAAAATGGCATATGGTTTTGTCGAGTAATTGACACATATGTTGGTGCAAGTGAAGACATGTTGATGCGATAAGCATGTTGCTTTGGTTGAAGTACATACCTTAATTGGTTAAATTTGGGACATATGTAGCGTCAAATATAAGAGAAATTTTTTTATTACTAATTAAGCACAATTAACTGAGACAACGTGCTATGATATAATTTGTGAGAATTACAAGTTGATCATAACACCCGTATGTTATGCTTAGTCGATATTAAGAATGACATTATGTATGTCATTATTTTGGACAACTATTGTTGTGTAATGAAATTTTTAAAAGTTTTTTTTAATATGATTTGAATAAGTTATTTATTTAACTGTTTTAGAAAGATTTTTAGATATATTTATGGTATGATTTTGTTATATATTTTCCAAAACCACATAAACACGTAGATTGTACTAAAACTAGTACTTCAATACAGTTTCATTTATTTTATTTTAGAGAATGAAATGTGTCATGTTTGAAAATTATGTTCTTCATAAGAAACTAAGGGTTGTACTCAATGCGACGAAATCCTGAATATATTACAATAATATTACAATGATGTAATTAGTTAAAAGTTATAATGGAAAACTAGAATAACCGACTTAAATAAAATATAAATATAAAAGAATAATAAAAAATTAAAATTTATTATTGTAAAAATGAGACGGTTACAATGGTAATTCAAATTTATATCGAATATTAAGTAATAAAAAACGTAATTTATAACCATATTATGGATAAAAGGGTAATCTATAACTGTATAAATAAAAACGAATATTAATAAAAGATACAATATCAAAAATCAATTAAACAATTTGTAACGTCTCAATTTTTTTAGGAAAGTTTTAACTTATTTCTTTTGTTTCAAACACAATCATAACCATGGAAATGGTCTTAATATTCAACACCGAAGTTACTAATCCAAAGCTTGAAGAATTCACCCATGTAACAAAGTGAAAATTTTGAAATAAAATATAAATGATGAAGTTATGGAATTTAATGAGGTGAAGTATTATGTTTATACTTGTTAAGTGCTAAATAGGAGATAAGTATGGTAAAAATGTAGAAAATATGAATTTATATGTATCAAGACCTTTCATTAAGTCATTTTTAAGAAATAAGTCTTGTAGAAATAAGTTTTGTAGGAACAAAGTAAAATGAGAAATTTTGGGTAAAAGTATCTTTCACAAAATGTGAAGTAATCGACTTTGGAGCTATAGAAATCTAAGCAACTAAATGAATTAAGGAGCAAATAAAGTTGAAATGTGAAGGGTTCGTTTTGTATTTCGTAAGGCACAAGGAATCACTTAATTTAGTAAGAAATGAATTAGATACAAGTTTACAAAGTTAAAATAAAATTTTATGAGGAGGTAAGATTTTTAGGACCATCTTGAGAGTTGATTATCTCAAAATCGAAAAGAAATTGAAATTTTTTCATCAATATAAAAATTGTAGTGTTTGAAGAAAATAAAATGCAGAAAAATAAATGGAAGCAATTAGAGTTTAGATAAGAAAATTATGAAAATTAGAAAATTGCTAAAAAGTGTCATAATTGACAAAAAAACGATGTTTATGTATGTTCGCGAGCAACTAGAGGGAAATATAGATGGATTCAGAAAAACATTAGTAAAAGTAAATTGCAGATTATATTCTTACCTTTTTAGGCACATAAAATTTACAAAAATCGAAGTTCGTATGAATAAAGTTGATGGAATCGGTTATGTTTAATATGACAAGTAAAACGCAAAATAATTAAGGATAAAAAAACTTATGTAAACAATAAAGTAAAGAATGTTAAATTAAGAACAAGTGTGAGGAAGTTGAATATATATATATATATATATATATATATATATATATATATATATATATATATATATATATATATATATATATATATATATATATATATATATATATATATATATATATGTGTGTGTGTGTGTGTGTATGTGTGTGTGTGTGTGTGGCTTGTTAGGGATGATCAAAACAGATTATAAATATGACATTTTATAATAAAAGACTGAGACCCATACCCTAATATAAAAATAATAAACGTACAAGATGACTTTTTATCATTGGTAGTGAGTTGAAAACACCAAAAAATCAAGATTATGGAATTACTTAGCTTAGTTATGATAAATTGGCAAAAAGAGAGACAAAATTGACTTATGGTAAAAGTCTAACTTAAGACAAAAATTTGAAGACTATACTTAGGAAGTAAGAAAAAAAATTAAAGGTTGTTGATTGGGACAAAACCATGTTACTACATGATAACGTTAAATCACAAGCAAGTTAGTTAAAAAGGAATAGAATGAAATCATGGATTCCACCTTTAAAGAAAAAAAGAAAGAAAAATGGTAAAATATTCATTGTGTTATATTTGTCCAAGGGGCTTAAAAACATAGACAATGTTAGACCTTTTAAAGCTAATAAACGGTGACTTTGAGTTTGTATCACAAGTATTGGTTAAACACCATATTAAAAATCATCTAATAATAGATAGACTATAATTGTATTGTTTTAGTAAATTGTCGTTTTAAACGTAAAAAATAAAAGTTTGATCTTTAATACTATGATTCATTGTCATGTAATCATACTAGATTAAAAGATAGATGGAAGTTTGGGTCAAGAAAAGTAGTGTCTTCGTTAAAAATGACTTAATTGGATATAGTTAAAACTAAAAGTTTCCGTTTAAGTAAATACGAGTTCTTGGGGGCATAGAATGAATTTATAACAACATTTACATGTTGTTGGGTTGCTTTGGCAACAAAATATATAAAAATTTTGATTTATGAATTTTTTTTATAAATTTTAATGACAAAATTGCCAAAATAACATAAAAGAGAGAACAAAAAGATGTTTTGACATCTAAGTATTGATATTACTTTATAAACATCTTAGAATCATAAAGTAACTAAAATAACATGCAGAAACTTGAGAAAATATATTTTCGCAAAGTAGGATGTCAAAATGAGAAAACGGCCAAAAAGTGTCAAAACAAAACGTGGTCTAAAAGGCCTTATAAATCTTTATACATGTTTTAAACACCGTTGGTATATTAATTAGCTATATATCCTTGAGTTAAACACAAGTTTGCATAAATTTTGGACAAAATTGTCAAAATGGGACAAAAAAGGTTAAAAAATGTCAAAAATGAATATTATACATTTATGAAGCATGTTTAATTATTGGAATAAGACTTGATACTAATTAGAAGGTATTCAATAATGATTAGGCAAATATTGTGTATTTAGTTGTGTATTATGTTCTAACCTCTTAATAAATCAATAAAGGTTGAATGATGTTTGGAAGCAAGTAGAGTCAAGAGCTTGTGGATCAATGTAGCTAGACATACCTAGCTACTAATGTGAGTACATGTGGTCTTTTTAATAGATACATAGCAAACAATATTATTTTAACTGCCATGTTTTCACTAAATTGTTTTGGTTATGAAATGCTTTGTTTTCCACAAGTTCAAAAGTATGTTCATAACTCATAAGCTCATAGCTTTTTCAAGTAATCGGCTTACTAGTGGTATAAATGGTATCTTACCAATGTTTGCTAAAATATCTATTTGTGTTTGTGTCATTTACAATTCAAGTCATTGGGTTTTGATGTTTTGCTCATCTATGTTATTTGAGCTTTGTTTATTATGTTCACGTCAATTCTTTTGCAATTTGATTATTACTTATGAGTTATCTGAGAATTGATTAACGTATGTTTATGAAACTTTTAAGATAAAGTTTGAATTATGGACTTTAGTTGGATTTGTCGATTATGGATTTGTTGATTTGTTATTTTTTAATGAATGCATTCATGTGTGTGAAAGTCTGGACTAGACCTCACCTGAGAAAGGGTAGTCACTTAAACTCTACTAGGGTGGTACCTCTCGTCGCGAAGTAGAGGTCTTATAGATTAACCTTGGTAGGAGTGAATATGTTTCATCCTATTTTGGATGGACATCGACCTTTAGTATCTCGGAGGCTTTATGATACTTTGGGTCCTCATCCTCGGTAGCTTGGAGGCTTTTCATACCTTAGACCTTTATGCAAGCATGACTTTGTAGGGTGGGTGTGTCCTGCTCTAGAAAGAAGTGTATAGCACAGGGGCGCCCATACCATTGTTTTGATATTCGCTTTGGCTTCCACTCTGTTATTTTGGTTTGAAATGTTGTTCACACTTTTGGAAGTCAAATACTTGATCCTAGATTCTTACATTTATATGTTAACAAGAAATCTTGTGAACTATTGTTTTACCAAAATCTTGTTTGGGCCTAAAGTTCATTTATTAGTGATACAAGTTTTACCATGATTTAAAAAGAATGGCAAGTATGAACTTTCAATATGATTTTTCCAAGTACCGGTTTACATAAGCTTTAGTTAATAATTATATAATTCAAGTTGATGATTTACTTTAAAAACTTGTTGGGTCTAAAACCTATCTATCTCACTAGATAGTTTGTCCTGCGTATTGTTGTTTTTAATGATATGTATCTCAAGAGCATGTTGGTTAGCATTGAAACAAAGTAAAGAAGGACTTAGAAGATATTCGCGGTTCTATAGATACAATCAATGACTGGAATATACTTTTAATCTATAGACAGTTTAGCAGTGATTTATATATTGAGAGAGACTTTGTTGTAGATGTATTATGATGTTTTGCTATGTCCTGGGTTTTTTTAGGCTATATTGATTGAGCGTGTCTGTATGGAATTTATCCAAATAGCCCAGAGGTCATGCCAAAATTTCGGTAGAAATGTTAGATTATTTTTGGTACATTAGCTCTACAGGTCTTATTGCTTTACTATGATTGTGTTGATATGAGTTTGTAACCCCCCCAATGTTGCTTAAATACTTTTAAAATTATTTGTTTTTGTTGGGACCAAAATTTTAAAGATTTGACTTAATACTATAAAAAGTTTTTTGAAATACTAGTTTTTGACATGTTGTGTTTTTATAAGTAAAAAAATATTACACCAATTAAGGCGTATAAAAGATGGTGTGTTGTACTTCAGGTTTGCGGGCCATTTAAAGAACCAAATAAAATAGTGTGTCGCTGGACACCATGAAATTTCTACCCTTGAATCCATGCAAACTGAGTATATTTCACGTATATATATATATATATATATATATATATATATATATATATATATATATATATATATATATATATATATATATATATCAATTCCTTTTAAAATGGATATACCAACTTTCAACACTTGTATTTCCCTCGTTATAACTCCATTTTGATCGATTTTATTTGAATTGTATCCTACTAATTATGAACTTAATTTTAGACTATTTTTTTTAGAACGGCAAATCTATCCTACTCATATTCCTAAACTACTCCTGAATCCACATATGTCTCTAGCGAGACTTGAACCCTCAACCTCAAAGAGGGAGGGTGACGCCTTTACCACTTAACCAAGAGGCCATTGTCAATCACCAAAAATATCGTCCCGAAGCTGAAGTTCCAAGGTTATTTTGAACAATCATCAAAATTGTCTTCTAAACCTTCTACTTTTGTACTAATACCCTTACATTTAATTTATTATCACACATTTTGGACTTTATTAGGACTAATGTAAAACATAATGATGTTATTAAACTTATTCTTAACCATTAATATTTTTTCTTAAGGATTTACATATTTTTATGTCATTTAAAAGCTCATAACATACATATGGATATAACATGTCATTTTATGTGAAAATAATGTTCTAAACATATGTCTTGCAACTAATAATCATTCATTCAACTTGTATAAACAAATATTATTATATTACACTTTTCTTGTCCTATTTTGACAAAATATTCTTTTATCCATTTCATTATTTCATAAATTCAGATCCTTCTTAAAGAATCTTCTTATATTCCAAAGTATTCAATTTACTTAATTTAACATCCTTAAATTATGAATTTAAGGATGTTATAATTGCAACCTACTTTTCACTTTCACCACTTTCATACTTTTACATATAACTTTTATTTTGTCTATCATAAAACATAGGATTACTACCTTTATAAGTCCCACACAGAGCTTTGTTCCCATATCTCACCTTTTTCTCCTATTTTGGAGTACATTAAGCTCATAACCTATCACTTTCATCATTGATCATATAAATGGGGTTTGAAACACTTAGTTCTCACTATTAAATATAATGTGGATTGTTTAAACATAGATGATGCTTGTAATTGGTTATTAACATTTATATATTAAAATCATAATACTGTCCCATATTATATATTGACAACGCCTAGTGATATTACATATTTTAGTCGTTGTTGAGCCCTATTCTTAGTGAAATTATATCATATATATCGTGGTATTCTCACTTTTCGTGCCAGTACTTGTTTGGAAGAAAATAATGAAAACAGAGACCAAAAGCGTGCAAATTGGAGGAAGTTTGAAGAAGAAGCCAAAATCAGGAAAATACGTACGCGCGCTGCGGAAATCAAGAAGGCACGACACAGATCTAAGGCGGTGGAACAAATTCAAATGCCGATAAAACGGGAAGAGATTAGGACGCGCGCCGCGGAAATCATAAATGCGCGGCGCGGCTGCGGGAATTTTGCAGCTATAAATAGAGGTGTTTTCAGCCGAAAACCCGAGCAAAACCCTGGTGAAAAATCGACCTCAAGGCTCTTTGACTCCGAGATTAAGCTTCTGCACCTTCATATTTGGTATTTTTCTATGTTTTAGAATTTAATTTCATTTAGCTAGATAGTTAGAATTCAGTAGCTAGTATCTTTGGTAGTGACAACCACTGATATTAGGCTTTAGTTTATGTTTTTGAATCATTTGGTTACTGTTTGTATTCGTGGATCTGAGTTTGGTTTATGATAATCATTTGGTTACAAGTAATTGTGGTTTTTCGGTGTTTTATGCTTGATATTGGATTGTGCTTGTTGTTTGGTGTTTGGATGCTTGTCTGACCTTATTTGGACTGAATTCCTTTGCTGATTTCAGTAGCCAACTAGGGTTAGCCTTGTGGGTTGAACTTTAACCAGTGACTGTTCAGTTGGACCTTAGTTATTGGTTTAGTTTATGCCTTGGTTTATGTTTAATTGTTTGCCTTTGTTTGCTTCTGAATTAGAGATGTACTTCTGATTTCAGTAAGTGACTAGGTTTGTTGGGAGTTTAGTTTAAGTTTATGTTTGGTTGGAATTGTTTCAGTTTATGTTTTCTGGGATTAGCAGTCAAAAGCCTAGGAACTAAGTCCTCTGACTATAGCGTGACACTATAGTTGGTAATCTGTCACCTGACTTGACCACGTAACTCCTGCGGATCGACCCTGACTTCCACTATGCTAAGTGAGTCTGTTAGGTATTTCTTATTTTTGACCGCATGATGACCGCTGCGATGTCACATATCATGAGAATTTTTACCTTTCTTATACGATACATAAGTACATCTTAGTATATCAACATTACTAGCATTTAAAATTGAAATTTTTGGATATTACAACTATCATATGAGAACTCAAGAAATATAAGGCACTCCAAGTTACAGATGTGCAATAATGATATGTAATTGCTTTGTATCCATAAGGATTATAACGTATTAGTTTGGAACAGTAGGAGGAGCAATCTAAAGTTTTTATAATGTAATATTAAGAAGAGATATTTCATCCAACACCTTATGTGCATCTAAGACAACCCTTTTTTAAAGCTTTTGTGCATTCAAAAACAACCCTTTTTAAACATCCATTGGTGTTGGAATAGAAGAATAAGAGGAGTTAATATTCAATGGAGAAGAAAACCAAAATTTGATACAATTTAATAGAAGAAGACTTAAAACATCAAGTCTCAAAATATGATATATACAAATATGTGATATCTCTAATCATATCACATCTTAGTCGTCATTATGATTTATAGACAAACATTACAAATGATTTTGTCTGATCTGAGAGTTGCGTTATATATATATATATATATATATATATATATATATATATATATATATATATATATATAACGCAACTCTCAGATCAGACAAAATCATTTGTAATGTTTGTCTATAAATCATAATGACGGCTAAAATATGATATGATTAGATATATCCATTAACTATTGATATTATTGAACTGTATAATATATATAAGCAATACAATTGTATTTTGTTTTGACAATGTATTATGTGTATATTAAGAAAGACGGATTTTTCGTTTGGTAATATGAATATATTAATCACATAATCAGTTGTTATGAAAAACTATTAGATACAATTTTAATAAAAATTATTAGATACAATTTTAATAAGTTGACAATAACAATTTAAGTGAATAAATATGGTTGGTAAATCTTCTTCACCAATATCTTGTATAGTTTTTTTTGCTTTGCCATATCATATATCCCAGACGTTCTCTATTCATTGGCATTTTAATAGTTTTATTTAAACATAACGAATTTACCCATATGTTTGGGAATATTATATAAATCCCCTTCATCTAATTTGTTATTTTTAAGCATATATAATATTTATAAAATTAAAAAACACTTAACAATAACATTAAATATATATTACGATAGACGAAATTAATATAAATACAGCTAAAACTAGAGTCCATATTTTTGTTTATCTTGTTGTATAACATTGAATATATACTTATAAAAATGAAAGATGATTGAGATATCATAAGTTGGTTACAAATTTAATATATAATATTAGAGATTAAAATAAAAAAGATAATAAACAGGCTACTGATGAGGAGAAAAGTCCGCCACGCAAATGCGTGTGTCTTTCCTCACCACGTTAAGTGTTTCTTTTGCAAAGCACTCTATGCCTGTCAGCACAACTATTTTTTAGTAAAAATAATAAAACTTTAATGTTAAATATATTAAGATGAATAAAATAAAACATTACCAGATAAAGGGAGTTCATTGTAAAAACATGAAACAAAAAAGAGCATTTAATAAAATAAAAATGATCCGTATTATTGACCAAAATATAACCAACTCCAACGGTAAGGAAAACCAATTTTGGAGTTGATTGTTAACATTTTTCATCTTAAAAAAAAATCAATTGGAGATGCTCTAAGACCATCTCCGATCCTATTTCACTTTTACAATAAAATGATGTTAATAATGCATTATCTTCAACCTATACACAAAAACAATTGAATGTATTTTTTACAAGATTTTTATTAATAATCATTCTATTTGTTAGCTTATAATTTTATTTAAAATCTTTTGGTTACAATAACTTTAGAAATTATATTATAAAAGAAATATATCAAATAAATAATTCATATATAAATAATATTAATTAATTATGATTTGATTAAAGCAAATGATTTATTAAATAAAAAATATATTAGTGTTTTTTCAAATTTGTTACCGTGTTATAAATTATTAAAAAAAATACTAAAATTTAAACATTTTTAAAGATTTATTACATTTAAAATATAACAATATAATTAAATAAAATTAAAATACATAAAATCAAAATTAAATGAATTAAATAAACTAAATATATTTAGCTAAAACTTAGAGGGATATATTCAGAAAAGTTTTTATATTTTGACGTTATAGTCGATAAAGCCGTAATTGTATTTTTATTCGATTAATCCTAATATTTTGTTAAATGTTTAGAATTTTAATTATATATGAAAATGAAATATTCATTAAAGTCATTACATTTTGTCAATTTTAACAATTAATAGTTGAATTTCTAGTTTTTATTTAATTAAGTAATTACATTTTGACAATATACATTATCAGTTATAAAAATATAAAAACGGCATAACCAACTATTATCCAAAATTGTAAACATTTTATAAAATATTTGGTTTAATTGAATAAAACGTTCTAAAAAAAAAAGAACTTAATCGAATATAATCAAAATATAAGAACTTTTCTGAATATATTTCATACTTAAATATGTAAATATAACAAATGAAATCTTTACTCTCTATGCTTAATGTAAATTAATAGTATTACTTTAACATTACTTTTGATACATACAAAACCAAAATTGAATTTCAGATGATTAGTTTTATTCTTCACTCTAAAAATAAAATTGAGTTGTAATGTTGTATATACAATACGTATGTGAAAATAATCAAAATATACCATTTTCTTCCGAGCTCAACTCCCACGTGACTTGCCATGAGAAGGTGAAAGGCACGTGAAACCGCTCTCAAGTCTCAACTCACCAAAGGGATGCACGTGAAACCGCTCTCAACTCACCTCACCAAAGGAATGCACGTGCTTTCATGTTCAGAGAAAAAGAGAAAATTATCAAAAGTATATAGATAAACAAAAGAATTTGCTCAGAGACCACTAAACGTAAACAAGAAACCACGGCGACAAAAATGTAAAATACACAAATAAATATGTAATTCTAAAAATAAAAGCACCTACGTTTATCCAGTGTGTGACTGCCACGTGACATTGACCCACCGCCTATAATGGCTTTTAACACGAGTGAACCACTCACATGCTCGGCTGACTTCAACACCCTATCACGTCCCTTCGACCCCTTAATTTAAGTATCTTCCACCTTACACATGAATTATAATATAAGTACAAAAATTCTAATTGTTACAAATTTAGTCCAACATGTTCTAAATGCTACGTTTGAAATGCTTATATATATCTAGTTCTCATATGGGAGAATATTGTGAGAATTGGATTCTTTCAATATTTAACTAATCAATAATGTATATATATATATATATATATATATATATATATATATATATATATATATATATATATATATATATATATATATATATATATATAACCTTATCTACCAAAACTAATTCTTACAAGATAAATGCATCATATAAATATATTAACTAGTAGTTCCCGGAGGTGGACGATCGAGGTGATCATACATTGAGATTGTCTTTGAAGTCATCAAATAATATGTGTGGGAGCCATGTAGTGAAAGTGTATGTAATGGGATGGAACATGGAAGATACAACCTTCACCATGAATGGATTTTTCACAAACAAAGTGGATATCCATTTTAAAGTGTTTGGTCTGTTGACGTTGAACTGAATTCCACAAGAGATAAATGACACTAACATGTCACAATAGACAATTATTGCTTTCTTGAACGGGCAATCTAGTTCAAATAAGAGATTACACAACCAACATGTTTCAGATACAACGTTTGCGACACCATGATACTCGACATCACCACTAGATCTAGATAATCTGGGATGTCTCCTTGAAGACCATGATATTGGTTTTGACAAAGGAATACACAATAGTCGAATATCGAGTATCTAGGCAACCCCTACATATGTATAGGATGGTATATAGGTGTGTTTGCAATTTTAACAAGCATAAACCGTACGATATAGTGCATAGTAAATATCAGATAATGTGTTTGAGAGCATTTATATGACCATTATGCGATTTGTGCATATGGAGGCGAATCTGTTGTACGATACAAGAGATATCTAGTTGTGTAAAAGTAAGGTATTGTAACAACCGATTTTAGCTCAAAAAAATTAGTTTAATCATTCTATATGTTTACAATCTATCTTTGGTTCTTAAGTTCATCAACCTATTTTATGATATCCTATCAAAATCTTCATTTTTACGGTCTTATCCTAACTCTGTATTCTCACATAATCTCCTCATAGTTTAAGCCTACGTTCGAGTCTCGACACCTAATTCGCTTAAAAGGTGGCTCTGGCACCAACTTATTTTAGCCTGATAAACTTATTGGGTTCTTAGTGCTTGGGCGTTTTAGTTGATCTTTTAGCTAGGTTTACTCTAGATAGCTTTCCTATTTATAGTTGTCTTTTTATTTCTTTGTATTGATACTTTTATCTCAATAATGAAACTCTAGTCGTCTTTTGACTCTATTGTTTTATTAGTTTACATGTTATTAGAGCTTTATTTCAATTCTTTCTTTATAACTGTTGGGGAGACTTGTAGCACGCTAACTTTGTTTGTTTTTAGAGATTTCGACAATTTTGGGTATGGTTTTCTGGTTTATTTTTGCATTCGGTTTGTTTCGACTTGAATGCTTCAAATTATGCAATCTTATTGGACTCATAGGAGACTGATAATTCCAAGATTATCACTTGAATTAAAAATCCTATAATTTAGTCAATTGGTACTCAGTTGGCAAAGTATGACACATCAAAGGACGTTTGGGATCACTTGGACAGGCTGTATACTAAGTCTAATTTTGCAAAATAGTACCAGTTAGAATTTAATATTCAAGCCCTCCAACAGAACAATCTGAGTATTTAGGATTTCTATGCTCCTATGTCGGATGTGTGGGATCAGTTAGCTCTTACAAAATCAACCGACTTAAAGGCCTTCGAGCCTTACATTGTAGAAGGAAAGAGCAATGGTTCGTTTAGTTTTTGATGGCATTACGATTAGATTTTGAAGGCTTACATAGAAGAATTTTTCATCACACTCCTCTTCCCATAGTTGATTCAATGGTTCATGAGTTGATTTTTGAAGAAACTCATATCAAATCTCAAACTGATGAAGGTTCTAAAATGGCCACCACTCCTACTATTTTGGCTATTCCACAATGACCCTATGCGCTAAATCAATCTCGACCGAAAGAAGCATTTGACGAGTATGCTTTTTCTAAAAAGAAGAATCATAAGAAGTCTCACTACCCCTTGTTGCTTGCTAAGGGAATCAACAGCAGCAAAATAGAAATCCTAGACAGTTTTAGTGTAAGACCATGTTTCCGGAATGACTAAGTTTGGATTTAAAGAAGTTGGTTCTGGGATGACCTAGAGAAAGTGACGATATCTATAGAGATATCATCGCTATCTTGTGGATGCTGGTATACGTGAATCGTGGATATAATGATGTTATCTCATAGGGATAGCGATGCTATCCGCTGCAAAATGCACACAACCACAAATCTCAAACTTTGGGCCATATATAAAGATTTTAACCCCTTAAGAGCCATCATTTCACCTCTTTCAGTCTTTAGAACTCTCTCTCTCTCTCTCTAAACCCTAGCCTCTTTTTAGTGATTTTAGCTCCATAACTCATATTATAAGGTTGCTTGACGAAGAAAAAGGTGTATGGTGGTGCAAAGTTGTCTTCTTCAAGCTTGGATAAACAAGATCGTCATTCTCTGGACCCTTGTAAGTGTAAAGCTCCTACCTTTTTGGTGTTCTAAGATAGATCTTGTTGTATGAGTTGCACTTTATGGTATAAAATGGATTATTGGTCCCTTAGTCAAGTTATCTTTGGAGATTTGAGTAAAGTTCAAACATTTATACTTCTTGTATCATCTTTGGAGCTTTTAAACTCATTTTGAGAGTGAGCCAAGCTCTCTTGATTGATTAAGCATGAGTTTGATTCACTTTTGACCTAAGAATGAGATTTGAAATGCATGGGACATGCATGTCAATAATGTTTGGATTTTTATGAAGTTTCAGACCTATTGGACGAGTTCTGGAGAGTATTAGCCACTGTCTGATTGGATTAAGTGCTTAATGAAGTTTTGTAAATGTTCGTAGTTAGAGTTGCTATCTTAAGGAGATAGCGACGCTAAGTATCGCTAATGCCCCAATCTGATCCGTGGTGATAGCGATGCTATCTTGAGGAATAGTGGTGCTATCTGGACGGTTGACCGTTGATTTTGACTTTGACCTTTGACCGTTGACTTTTTGACTACTTTGACTTTTGGTCAAACTTGGGAGATTCGAGGTGCCGATTTTAGGGCTTTACCTTGTTTGGGGTCGGAATTTGCTAAGTCATGTTTATCATTGATTAGGAGGTTCGTGCTATTTTTTAGGGCATGCATAGGGTATTATCGGCTCAGCAGATCATGTGAGTTTTCTCACTATACTATGGGTGATGTTACATGCGTAGGTAGCCTTGTATTAATATATGTAGTAATGTGTGTTTAAACTGGATGTGCCTTACGTTATTTGATTGTATGGTTGATATCAGGGATCCGTTGGGTCAACTGTGTGCTTAGGCTTCTGTCCTGTTATGTGTTAGCTATTAGTTGTTCGATTTGTTCTTGCGACTAAAGAATGATGGCGGAGCGGGTGAGCCGCGATCCCGACTATTCGAGTTGAGCCCGAAGGTCGTATTAGACTGATGGCGGAGCTGGTGAGCCGCAAGCCCAATTATTCGGGGTGAGCCCAGAAACTATTATGTTGATGCCTTTTATGCGATGGATAGTGTAGTATTTTGGGAAACTCACTAAGCTTTGTGCTTACTCTTTCACCCTAAATGTTTCTAAGTATTTTTCAGTCCGAGCTTTGGAGCACGACACGATTGTACCGCATCCAACATTTGGTGTTCAAGTCTTCCGCTGGTTAACATTTTTTATTTGGTTCAATATTTATGGTTTTAAATGTTTTAAATATCGAACTTGGAATGAATGGTTTCTATTTCCAACCGGCTTTTATGAATTTGAACCGCTTTTAAAAATGAAAATTTTACTCCAGAATTTGGGGCGTTACATTCAGCCCCCACAGCAAAAAAGACATTGGACAATTTCTTCCCCTCCCCTTATTTCTTCCTTTTATTCTCCACAGTTCAATGTCGATGCTGCACCTTCTGTATAGGCTGATACGATGATCACTCCACCATCAACTTTGGATCCTGAAGTTTTTGAGTAGTTCAGACAGTTCTTTGCCTCTAATCTTACTTTCATGCTAGCCTCTATTTCTCAATCAGGTTTTTCCTCGTCCAATACTTCAGGTATTTCTTCAACTTTGTGGGTATTGGTTCGGCTGTTACCCCTCATATCTCTCTCACTGATGTCTATTATATTCCCATACTTGCTTTAAATCTTGCTTCAGCTAGTCAGCTATGTAAAACTGGTTATTGGGTTTTCTTTTCTGGTTCACAATGTTGTATACATGACCCATAGTCTTGAAGGTGATTGAGATATGTGGTAGACTTCGGAAGCTTTATGTTTTGGAGTAGCTTCATGTTTTTGATATTGTTTACTCTAATGTTGATTTTTCATCTTTTCATTCAAGTCACGTGTATTCTGACTTTTACCTTTGGCATTCTCGTTTAGGACATGTATCTGCGTTATGTTTATAATTTTTTTCCTCTAATAGTGTGGTAGGTCTTTGGAACAATTATGATATTTCTGATTGTTGTGGTTGTAAACTAGCAAATTTTATGCTTTGCCATTTCATAAAAGTCTCATATTCTTTTCCTTCCTTTGATCTTGTGCATTCCGATGTGTGACGTCTATTGATAGTATCCTCTATAAGAGGATCTAGATATTATGCTTCATTCATAGATGATTACACTCGTTATACATAGGTTACCTTATGAAGCACAAGTCTAATTTTTTTCACCATATATAGAAATTTTAGAACCCTTCTTAAAACCCAACACTCTTTTGCAATAAATGCTTCCGGTGCGATTTAGGAGGCAAATATACATCTAATGATTTTACTCAGCTACTGGAATCTAATGGTACTATGCACCAGTTATCATGTACTGATGCCTTTTAAATGGTATAACAGAAAGGAAACATCAACATCTTGTAGAATCTACACAGTCCTTATTACTATCCTTTATAGTTCCCAATGTCTTCTGGGGAGAAGCTCTTCTGACCGTCGCTTATTTTATTAATTGCATCCCCACTGCATACAACTCTAGGATGTATTATTATGAAAAGTTGTATGGGCAATTACCTTATTATTGCTCCTTACAATTATTTAGGTGTACCTAATTTGTTCTACGACCTTACGTCGAGCGGAAAAAGTTGTCTCCAAAGTCGATTCTATGTGTATTCTTGGGATATAATATTGGTCAAAAAGGATATCGGTGTTATGACCCGACGAGTCAAAAATTGTATGTCTCTCGACATGTTACTTTTTAGAACATATTCTATTCTATATGATTCTGACCATTATCCATTGTTAAAATAATTTGTCTTACCCGGTTTTACTTTACCTTGATTAATGTAAAGACACGAGTTATTTTATTTTTCCATTATCCATTCTTCAATTTCTATTAGTCAATAGTGTCCTTATTTACACCATTCGAGGAGGTTTATGTTATCTTGTTCCAGTAACTTCGAGTATCATACCTATTATAATTCTTTTAATGCTTTTACTAATATTTCACCTTGTATTAAAGGTATATAATCTGTATTATCATGGCTATTTCTATCCATGTCCTTGTAACGAACCTATTTATACACCGTTCAATTACATAGAAATTTGAGATCAGCGAAATACTGTCCCATTTTTTTTTACATATACAAGCTTCAGTGTACAATTGAGTGTTACTACAGATATACGAGAGTCACGGTAAGCATTCCTTCCGATATAACGGCCGTTGAAGGTCTTCTAGTGCAATCCTTACTTCCCTTTTTACCTAGTCTATAGTACATGGATACATGTCACAAACAATTCACAAAAATGGATGGTTAGAGATAAGTTTGGTAAGTACATAATACAAAGTCATTATACTACTACTACGAGAAGCACATTCCCTGCATTAGCTACATATCCATAATTTTGTATTCATGGGAAACGTTTTCCCTTGCCTTACCATTCGTTCACACTTTACAGGTATGAGGTACATGTTCCTCAACTCGATTCCATATCACTACCCTTTGAGACAAGCTCTCTTCGAGATTCCATATCACTATCCTTTAAGATAGGAACTCCTTAGGATTCCATATCATTATCCTTCAAGACAGGCTCTCATTAGGATTCCATATCACTATCCTTCGAGAAAGGCTCTCGACAGGATCCCATATCACTATCCTTCGAGACATGCTCTCGTCAGGATTCCATATCACTATCCTCCGAGACAAGCTCTCATCAGGATTACATATCACTATCATCCGAGATAGGCTCTCATCAAGATTCCATATCACTCTCCTCTCTGACAGTTATTGGTTACATATCTATATCTCTATCTATTGAGATAGTTCCTCATTACACATCTATATCTCTATCTATTGAGGCAGTTCCTCATTACACATCTATATCTCTATATATTGAGGCAGTTCCTCATTACACATTTATATCTCTGTCTATTGAAGCAACTCCTCATTACATATTTATATATCTGTCTATTAGGGCAGTTCTTCATTAGACATATGTATCTCTATCTATTAAGGCAGTTCCTTATTACACGTATGTATCTCTATGAGGCAGTTCCACATCAGAATATATATGCAGGTTACCTTATCTTCGTATGAGAGATTTACCTACTTACTCTCTCGGTCTTGACCGTGTTGGAATAAGATAACAAAATAACAACGCAGCGGGAACAAAAAAACTAAAGATCGTATTCTATCACGGATCACAAAATCATGCACACTTTTGTAACTGTAAACGAAAGCGGGATCAAGATATACCTTTTAGATCTCAGATATTATTTTTAAAGGATGTCTAGAGCCCAAAGTAAATCTCCTCAAATGTAATCGCACCCAAGACAACAATCCAACACCCGTTGATGAAGTATAAACCTATTCTTGAAGTTTTTGCACATTGTCTTCTGGATAGATGGAGAAATCGATCGTATACCGAGGGTGGGAAGGAGATGAAAGAATTTAGGGTTACTAGAATGATTTACAACTCAAATCTAGGGTTGTATTTATAGTGCCCCTCATCCCTATCTCCTCCCTTGTGGATAATAACTATTTGAAATTCAAATTGTTGATATTTTAACTTTAGTCCTTTATCCTATTTTAGTTCTAATTAATATATCATTACTTTGATATATTAATAAACTTAGCCCCTCAAGTTTAATTTTTTGATCTCTTTTGGCTAAATCGTCTCTTGCGTTTAACCAAAAAGGACCTTACTATTTATAGTAATATTACCAACTTGTTATGACCATGGGCATATAACCAACTGTCTCCCACTTGCACTTGTCATAATAATTGTATGGTCTAATATTCCTTAACCTAGTAAGTATTGGAAATAGTGTCTAAGGTCATTCACTTGTGGTGATACTTCCCATAATAGCAGGGTCCTTTTGGGTTGCCGTCACGACCCAGTAAGAACAAACAGTAGCAAAAATTAATTAGAAGAACTGTATTGTAATTAATTAAATATTTAATTAATAGAAACAAGTCCAGGGGGTGCGGCCGCCAGAAAGCTCATTAAGTTTGGAACCCTAGGAGCCTTCTAGCATAAATAGAGGCCCCGGGGTCAAACTCTAAGGCATCCCAAACCCTCCAAAGTGAGCTGCAACGTCTCCTTCTTTTTCCTCTTCCCTATGTCGAAATCCACAAACCCTTTCCAAGGGTTTTGGATCGATTTCTTCAAGCAAGAAGAAGATCTGTATTTTTGTTCTTCTGGTGTTCTTGGGTGTGAATCATTAGAGGGATGCTGGTTTGGATCCTTACATCCAAACAAATGCATGAATCATAATTCATCTTGTTGTTGATGCAATTTCTTAGAACATATGATCCTGATTATGAACATGCTTGTTTGGTTAATCTGCTTAGTTTATGAGATTTAATCTGTTTTTGTCTTCCGCTGCATGATTA
The DNA here is from genome assembly GCA_023525715.1 of Cichorium intybus. Taxonomy (NCBI): domain Eukaryota; kingdom Viridiplantae; phylum Streptophyta; class Magnoliopsida; order Asterales; family Asteraceae; genus Cichorium; species Cichorium intybus. Next base: position 75,267,228 of record CM042017.1, read on the forward strand.
ATTTGTTAATCTGTTTAAATCTCAACAGTAAGGTGTATGTCATCCTAGACAAGTGTCATATTCATATAATGAAAGAGCCCTTAGGCAAGTCATCAAATATTCATTTGGTCTACAGGGCTGACTAAGGAAGATAGCAAAAGTGATCCCAAAGGGCTTTTTCGATGATGCGTTGGCTCAGAAAAAGGCGAGATAGATGTTCAAGGGTTTAGGTCATGACGCGGAGCCAAGGCCGACTAAGGAAGAGAGCAAACGTGATGCCAAAGGGCTTTTTCGATGATGCGTTGGCCATGAAAAAGGCGAGATAGATGTTCAAGGGTTTAGGTCATGACGCGGAGCCAGGACCGACTAAGGAAGAGAGCAAACGTGATGCCAAAGGGCTTTTTCGATTATGTGTTGGCCATGAAAAAGGTGAGATAGATGTTCAAGGGTTTAGGTCATGACGCGGAGCCAGGGCCGACTAAGGAAGAGAGCAAACATGAAAGGTGGGATATAAAATGACATGTGAAATCCACTAATTCTTTTTTTCAATCTCCTCTCTTGATTTTGACACTTGTCTTGATGTAGTAAGTAGAAAGATTGGAAGTAAGATATTTCCAGAGGATATAGAAGCTATATAAGATTATGTTCTCTCGTAAAAAACATTATTCTTGTTACTAAATGTTTATATAACAAGATACCATATGTGGGCGGGCCTAGGTACAATACATGATACAAATAATAATTATAATAAAAACCAAAAGATTACAAATTGGATGGAAAATTATAATTAAATGAAATTTGTAAATAGTAGAAGTGTCGTTATGAAATGCACAACTTTTATCAACATTCTCTGCATATTTCCTAAACTTCACCAATCCATTCTCCTTATCACTGAATTCAATGGTACCATGCTTCGTTATAATAATACGATATTTAGCTATTTTTCAAAACTATAATACTTATTTTCTTTAAAATATTGAGAAGTGGTAAGTCAACATCGAATTAATATTTTCTCTCGAATTTGGTAAAGGCACATGATCACATGAACTTGTTTAATTAATTTAATTGTATATATTTTTTATTTACAACTATTTATATGGTTTTATATTACTGACGTACCAAGTGCTTTACAAGAAATCGAACAACTGCACATGTAATCATCTTGGCGCCCGTGATAATTTTTAATTTAACCACATTAACTACTTGTTTTTCTTATAATTAAGACTTAAGATAGCTGTATAAAATATACCTCTCGCTTTTAATTATGATAGAATCGAAGATCTAATATTCAAACTATGAAAAAGGTTAATCTAAATGCAAATTAATAAGAAAAATTTAGTTCAAGAATTTGCCAAAAAAATGCCAATGGAAGACATTAAAGGTCTACATCTCATCTCTCATATTTTCCACTATTTTTCCCGGAATTAAAATTAACAACTACAAAATTCCAATAACGTAGGAAAATTAAACCATAGCAAATTACCATTTTTCTTTAAAATTATGAAAAGGGTCTAATTTAACTTTCAAGGACTAGAATTAGATAAGTTGCCTATAGTCGGGACCAATATGTTGATGGATCAAGTAATCGTCATTGTTGGGTACATCGAACATGATGTTTGAATGATGAAAGAACTGTTGTTGCTGTTGATGGTGTTGATGGTGTTGGTGTTGGTGTTGATGTTGATGTTGATGTTGATGTTGATGTTGATGTTGATGCTGATGCACCTCTTTCTGTCTTCTTAGCTCCATCACTTTCCGATGCGAATTCGAATGCTTGGCGGTGATAAACGTCGGACTTGCTGCCGGACGATACTCCGGCACCAACCGACCTGACTTATAACGGACCCCACAAGCATTGCAAAGCGTTTTGGGACCCAAGGGTCCCGTACGCCATTGTGGGGTCTTATCAGTTGCACAGTGCAGACATTTCCGCCCATCCCCATTATGCGACAGGTTATCATAAGATTCCTTTCTCTTCAGTGAGGTTTTCACGGTTTTCTTCCCCATCGAGCTTGAGCCTATATCAGACTCAGACTCAGATGACATGGTGACCGTGGGACCGCTTGCAGTAGGAGACACTGCAAGCAGTCGGGAGGTCCAGTTGCATGGTGCAGCCCGAGACCGCTTGGTTCTGGCCTTTCCTGGAACCGCCATGTCCGCGTTGAAGATCGGGTTATTGGCCCGGTTCACAGTCTCGGTCTCGGGCTGTACTCCAGGGTTGTTCGACGTGTAGTTTGGTCGTGTTTTGATTCCGGATATCAGTTGTAGCTTTTGCAAGTCCTCACAAGAAAACGATTCTTCGACTACATTCGATAGCCACTCTAGCTCAGCTAAATCATCGTACTGTTACAAACATAGTAACTCAGATTAAACATTGTGTTCAAAAGTTTTAGTACAAAAGATTATAAATTGGAACAAATTTCAAAATTTCATACTTCAGTTAATTGATAAAATGTTCCTATATACCTGACATGCAAATATGATGAAGATGGTACATTAGTACAATACTCGGTACGACTCAACGATGCATTAAATTTCTTTTGAACGATTCACAAGGAAAAAAGAACAGTAATAATGATGGAAATGAAAGAATTGATTACCGGGACACAAAGATCATTCGAGAACGGAGTATCGGTACGAGGGACATCTCCGGGAGAGTTCTGTTCGGCGCCACCACAGAGGGGAGAGTTACAACTGTCGACGATGGTGGAGGAATCCGTGGAGGCGCCGGCGACCAGGTTGTCTGCAACGGCAGGTACCATTTCATCGGTGGGGAAATTGAGGAGGTCATCGATGAGAAAATGCTCGGTTTTGGGTTTGTCCGGCGAGAATTGGAGGGGATGATTAGGTGATGATCCTTCGACGAATTCAGTATTTTCCATGTCCATTCTGTTTCAAGAATCGAATAATGGTTAATGTATGTGAGGGGATTTCTGGAAATGTAACGTAGAAAAAGGAGGTGTTAGTGAGAGAGAGTGTAAGAGTGTGAGAAACGTAGAGAGGAGAGAGTTTAATTGCGTTGGAAGGGGACAGGCGGACCGCTACAAAAATGGAGGATTTTGACGAAGACAATAAAAAATGTAAATATAAATAAATTTCGAAAAATAGAAATAATAATATTGTAATGAATACGTTTTTAGGAATACGAGTAGGATTATGGGTTATGTGTAATTGAAATTTGAACCTATAAATAATTGAATATTATAAAAAGTGTGAATAGATAATATAAAGTTTAATAAGAAAAGATTTTTTGTGGTGGTGGCCGGTGAAGAAGAAGAAGCCGTGGCGTATGGTTGAAGATTATGGAAAAGGAATGGTGTAGTTGCTTCAGAACAAGGTCATGTTGTGCAGACCTTTTTAAGACCTTACCCTCATTATCATCTTCTTCATCAAGTTTTTTTTTTTTTTTAATATCTTTATGAAATTTTCGATTTTTGTCATTGGTAAAATTAGGTGCTTGGTGACTTTTATTACTGTTTATACTTTATATATGTCACTGTTTGGTAATTGATTTTTTTAATTAAACGGTTGAAATAATGGTTATGTGGTTTTGTCAAATATTGGTTTTTTCTAAACTAGAAAAAATAAAGTTTTCAAAAATGGAAAATATTGATGATACGTCTATTCATTGTTTTTATTGTTTTTTTAGTACTTTATATGATCTAGAAGTAGGAAAATTGATATAGCAAAATTTGTATATTTTTATGTTCCACAAATAGATATAATACTTAAAAAGAAGTTTTTAGCATCATAATCACTTATGCATATGTCTATTCACTAATGGATATCATATTTATAAATAAACAGTAACTTTGTTTTTCTAAAAAGAGAAAAAACAAATATAATAAATTTCATCGTTTCTATGCTTTGCTTTACAAAGCAATATACATGTTGGTATAAAAATTATTTTACCGTATTCATTGATTAATAAACATGAATTGTGTTGCTTTTTCATTTTTTAAGGCTTTATTTCATTGAAGTAGAAACTAAATATATCAAAGTTTATTATCTATTATACTCTAAAAATAATATAAGTATTGATATAAAATTATGAACTTTTAAATAATTTATTTTGATTTTTTTTAGCATTATAAATGTATAAACTAGCCTTTATTTTTATTTTTATTTTGAAAAGAACATAAACATATGAAAGTTTTAGCAGTTTTTATGCTCTAAAAAACTTATTATCTTAATATAAAAAATGAATACCTTTTGGATGTGTTTGGCACGCCACAGCTAGCGTATAAGCTAATGTTTTTTTCGAGCTTTTTTAGTTTGACATGTTTGGGAATCCAAAAACTAACTTATAAGCTACCTAACAAGCTAGGTTTTCTAAACGCTACTAATAGTAACGTTTTGAGTAGCGGTTTCAAAATGTTCTCATTTTACCATCTTAGGGGATATGCTTCCTTTATCCCAAATTATCTACGCTTCCTTTATCCCAAATATTATCTACACTTTCTTTATCCCAAATTGACATATATCTACGCTTCATTTACCCTTCATAACTATATTCGAAAGAATGACTCGACAGATATGATTTTCAACATGGTTGAACAACATTTTGATTACATACCATATGAAGAACAAAACATCAATTCAATATCTAATCATGCGAACATTTGAGAGTCTCGTCACGAGATATGAGAACTTCGTGATAAGATTGCAAATATGATATGGGATGTAAGAAATTTATTTTAAAATCTGTAATATTTTGTTTAGTATTTACTTTAATTTAATTTAATGTATTATGGTTTTTCTTATAATATTGGATTAATTTTGTGGATGTCATTTTATGTCATTTTATGATTTTCAGCTAGTTTTATCAGTTAGTTTTTACCAAACGTCATTTATTATCAACTAGTTTTTCAGCTCAGCTAGTTTTTCAGTTAGTCGCTAGTTTTCTAGCTACCGCTAGTTTTTCAGCTAGCATCTAGTTTTTCAGTTATTCTGTCAAACATAGCCTTTATCGTTTTCATGTTCCCACGAGTGTTCGCATTCCTACTTAAACATATGTGTGTGTGTGTGTGTGTGTGTGTGAATATAGGTATATTACTTATATTATTAACCAAATTAAGACTTTTATGAAATAAAAAATGTATTTGAAGTGTTTAAATAATACACAATTTTATTTAGAATGGTTTATAGGATATTAAGTTGATAAAGGGTATAAATGGTAATAAAGAAAAACTTTAATGCTGTCAAATTAAATAAACTTAACCAAAACCTGAAATAGTAGAAAGTTTAAGGGGCTTTGTTGTCATTTCCAAATAGTACAATTTATTTTAGAGGAAATAAGGTTTTGAATGAATTAGGAACATATGACTAAGCTTGATGTTTCAGTTGGTAGCAGAGCGTTTGTATAAGAGAATTAGGTAGCTCAAAGGCTCCAAAAGGTGATAAAAACAGTGACTTGGTGGTCTGGAGTTTCCCCAACTTCAAAAACAACATCATTAATGGACCATAAATACCACCATACAACCCTACTACTAGATCAAGCCTTAAAACACATAAAGTTTGGAACTTTATAACTTACAATGGTACAAAACATGTAGAGCAAGCTGGATCTAGGCTGTAGATAAATCCTTGGCACCACCACTCTCCTTCTTCTTCTTCTTCAAACAACCTTCAAATGCAAGGAATGAGGCTAGAATAATTGAATGGCTAAAGTTCAAACTAGGGTTTCTCTGGAGTGTGGAGGCTAATAAAAGGGGCTACTCTAGGGTTTGGTGCCTTTAAATAGGGCTCAATGCCTGAGATCTAGAGTTTAGCACCCTGCAACATCGCATCGCATCACGACATATTGTTGGTCGCACCTTGACCTTTGGTAACTCGTGTGTCTTGTTAAAACCCTCATTTGCCCGCGAAGACCATCATACGTGTCGCGAAAATCCAAAACCTCAAAATTACTTTAAGCTTGACTTTTTAAAATTTTGCATTCATACTTGGAACTCGGGCCTTACAACTCTCCCCCACTTGGTTGGAATCCGTCCTCGGAATTCTTATCCATAAATAGCTCCTGGTAGTGCTCGTATATCTTCTCTTCACGTTCCCGTGTCCACTTGGAATTATTCTATTATCACCGCACCAAAACCAGTCCAATCACCTTAACACCTGAGGTCTTCGTCTTCCCTTCCCAAAACTACAACAGGCCGCTCCACATAGTTCAGGCGTTTGCCACCTGAATGTCCTACAAAGTACTATGCTCGTCTTAATAACTATACACATCCTCAACTAAGAAACATGAAACGTGTTGTGGATCCGACTGACCTGCTCGAGCAACTCCAAATGGTAGCCTCCTTGCCCACACAAGCAATATCCCAATAGATTCCAATATATCAAGGTCCAACCTGTCCTGCTTCGTAAACCAAATAACCCTCTCTTATGGTAACACCTCAAGAAAAACAAAATTCCCGACATGAAACTCCAAATCTGAACTCCGTCTGTCCTCATAGATATTCTACTGACTCTGAGCAGTCCCCAGTCTTTCCTCTAATCCTCTGACTAAGTTTGGTGATCTTAAGTACAACATTTGCACTCCATCATGGCTCGCTGTCTGAACTTTCCCATTCATATCTCTAATAGAGGCATGTCGACACTCGAACAGAAGTTGTTGTTTTAAGAGGACCCTGCTTGTGGAAAATACGAATATGAACCCTCCCCAATACCGATAGCACATGCCCCAACCTATCTTCGAGCGTCTAAATAGTTCTTTAATTTTGGCCATACATCTGTAGATGATAAAAGATGTTGGGATGAAGCTAGGTGCTTAAATCTTTATGAAGTCTCTTCCAGGACCTGGAGGTAAGCCTGACATTCCCTTCCGATATCCTCGAAACAGTTACACCTTGACGGATAATCATTTCCTGAACATAGACATCGGTCAATCTATCTGATGTAGAAATCTCATGTATCGATAAAAAGTAGGCACCCTTGGTCAATCTATCCACGATGTTGAGCAAAGTGTGGAGCCTAATCCGAACTAGAGCCATCCATGATAATAGAAGAGGACATGATGTCTGAAGCAACCAGAAACAGAGGCGAGACTAGCCATTGTTGTTGAGGTGTGCATCTCAGACAAGTCCAGTCTTCCAATTTAGTGGGAGTCCCTCGCTCCGGTCAGATCAACCATGGCGGATCAGAAATAAGAAGGAGTTAATCCTTCAGAAGATCAGCAGAAAGTTGAAACTGAAGGCATGAAGATCAGCAGGATCGAAGCTATTGCTTCGTCTGGATCAGGAGTCATGTTCTTGGTTGTAAGGCAGACAATGAAGGCATACAAGATTGACAACAGAAGTCAGTTGGTGACAGACTCGTTACCAGACTAAAGGATTATGACAAAGAGATAACTTCATCCAGACCGATGGGCGATATCCGAGGAAGCCTTTCATCAGTGTCTCATGCGTATCTTAGTTCATGATGACACCAATAGCTTGTGATATGGTTACATGAATGAACGCATCAGCAGCAGGAGAAGATGAAGCTGCAGTATCCTCTAACCGAAGCAAACTCTAGAAGAAGAAGTTCTTTCTTGAAGAAAGAGTTGGCCCTTGTACGAAGTATAGTTCGACAGAAATGCAGAAGCACAAGTCGGACAGTTACAGTCTCGTTCAAAGGGAAGATCTCGACCGAAGACCAATGAGGGGTTTTTCAATCGAAGGCGAGGCCTTGGTTGGACCCAGTATTGGTATTATCACTTCTGTGGTCAGAAGAATCTTGGAAACACACGAAGAACAGTATTTCGTGTCAGGGGCAGCATGGGGAGCATGGTATAGTCACCTTTATCAGTCTAGTGACAAGGTGCAGGGCTAGTTTGTCCTTTTGCTCTTTCCCACCCAAGACTTGCGTGTTCAGCCTTCAATATCTCGCTATTTATGCATCTCATTGACTACTCATTGTAACATGTCAAACATATCGAAGATATGAGTGTAGTCATAGTTTCTCTCTTGTAAATCATTGAATTATATCAATGAAGTTTCTCTCGGTTTTTACAGTGGACGTAGCCCAACAGGATGTTGGGTAAACCACTTTATATCCTTGTGTTTCTCATTCTCAAATCTATCACATTACCCACTAGCCTTGATAGTTGAGGAACGTTTGCCGAAGTACATGGTCGTGTTCGTTGGTGCCTTCCGCTGCCCAATACATGATGACCCATATCACCTCTAACATTTCCAACATTCCCTAGCAATTTGACAATCAAACATAGTGTAACGTGCTCCATCTTCCATTAGGGAATCCCTTAAGGTTGAAGCTTGTCGTGACACCTCTAACACTCAGCCCCGACCTTCTGGTAGGTCAACCACCTCTCAACGTACCAACCTACGACCTGCCCCATGTTGGGCCACCAATAATTCACTAGCTGACCTATGTGTACCATTGTAGTGCCCGGATGGATTGACAACCTTGATTTTTATGTACATCAACCATCGGCGTATGTCGGGTCCCACTAGTCAAAGTACCCTAAATCTCTTCACATCACAACAACAAGTCTCGTTTATCTATAACAGTTCTGTCATCTTCTTCATTATCCTTTGCATCTTCCGTCTCTCTACACTGCTCGCCTCGGCCCGAGCTTTCTTGTCAGCCAATAAAAGTATGACTACATCATCCTTAGGTATTGGTCATGAAAATGCACCAAGCATCCCATGACTTAGCACATCGGCCACCGCTAGCCCCAACCCGAGTGGTAAAACTTCCACATCCGTAATCCTCCACTACATGAAACCAGTTCCTCCATCCAATGCTCATGTTGGGTTGACCTGACAACTACCTCGGACTCCTGCGGTTCGTCCTTCCTGTCGAACATAGTTGGCGCTCTCTAAGTCCAATAAATTGGTCTGATAAATCCTTGTTCAAAAGCTCCTGGAACTGCATAGATAATTTGTGCATCTTTGACGGTGTATGACGATATGGTGCCTTGGCTATCAAATCCGCACCACGACCAAATCTAAACGAAACTCCACCTGTCCCTCATGAGAGTTACCCAGTAAACTATCAAAATACGCACTAGGAATACCTGAACCTCTGTGGGTACCCTTGCCATAACCGTCTCCTTTACTTCCTGAGTATCGACGACGTACTCCTGAATTCAGTACCTCTGTGCTGAAGATATCTCCATTCCCTTGCAACCGAACTAAAGTCATCCTGCCTCTCGTACCTTTTCCCCAAACTAACAGCTCTCCCTCACTTAGGGTTCGAACCCGCACCTGTTGTTGACCGTAGTCCATCAATGTCCCAAACCTGCTCAACTAGTCCATACCTACCGTAGCCCATCAATGTCTCTCATTTAGGGTTCGAACCAGCACCTGCTATCGATCGTAGTCCATCAATGTCACTCAACCCTGATCTACCCTAGCCGCTCGCGCCCAAACCGGATCGAACCCATCATCATAGGAAGTAGGTTATAACGAATTCAAAACACGAACCACACATGACGCTCATATCTACCTGCTCCTTAGAATCCTTGTGACTCTTTCTGATCCAAGTATGAATCTTGTGATTCCATTAGTATGGGCCATGTACTACCTTCCACACTTATTCGTACTTGTTCCAAAAATCGTTCCCAAGCCCTTAAGTCGCCCCTTTCCACTACTGGACACACGTATCTCATTTATACAGTCCGTACATAAATGCCCTAGCACTCCTTCTAGACCACCTAGGATTCCACACCCCATACGTGCAAAGAGAAACTTCTGTTAATATTTACAATTCGTCTCATGAATGTAGAATCGTACGCAATCGAGAATAAGATAGACTGTCGAATAAGTGACCCCACCCTAAAGTCATAACCTTAAGAAGTCAAAAATACAAAAGGGAACTAGCATTCCTTATGCCTTATTCTTGTTGGTGGATATATTATAGAGGAACTCTCTTTTGGGTTTTTATTTGTCATCTTCATCAACTCCCAAAACCAAGCGGGATCAAAGTCTTCAAAGGTTGTTTTGTGTACATCATATGGTGGTCAAATAATATTTCTATATTATGTAACCGGATCCTCTTGGTTGTTTTGTTAAAATAATTATAAAATAATAGTTATTTTAAAACCGCTTCTGTTTGCCGGTTAAAATTGTTTTACGCAAAATGATCATTTTTAGCTTATCAAAACCCATCACCCACCACCTTAACCCATAAGCTTAAATAACAAGATCAAAAACTCATTTAGGAATTTCGTGGAACACCTGGAGTGCATCAAAATAATCCAATGAATTTTACTTAGACCCAAAATTGAAAATCCATAACTTCTGAGATATTATTATCCTTTAGTTGGAGAATATGCAACAAAAAATGGGAACAAGAAGAACAAGGATTTAACGATTACTCATGGTTTCGTATTCCTTGCAAAATCGGTGATGTCTGGGGAATATATGTTTCCAATGGGTATGATAACAGATAAACAATAAAATTAAATAAAAAGGAGACATGGATCTAAGCTGAGCAGCCATGGTCGTATGTGTATATGTTTAAAAGAGACCGAAGGGGGTGGAGAGATAGAGATCAACATTACGACGCCTCCTTTTTAACATCCCATGAATAGATGACTCGTCCCTTTCTAATTTGTACATATAAACCCTACTATATAATACGACCATATTTCTCAACTTTCACCAAACAACGTACTAAACATCATAATCGTCTTTCGGTCGCACATGATACAAATACGAATGTAAGTCGAACAACTTAATGAATTTGTATATTTGTGTACAAATACATCACACACGACAACGTTGTCAAAAGTAATGTTTTCTCAAAGTATATTACGTTATTGTGAAGAAACACTACGACATATAATTATCATGTGTTAAACAGATAAATAACTCAAAAGACAAAAGGTTCAACATATCAAAGTGACGTAAAATAGAGCTTCGAGTAACGCTACCTTAAACCAAAATACCAATATATGGGGCCAAAGTAACCTTACATTTAGAAAATAACTCGACATTAAGCAGACAAAAAGTCCAATTTTAAATCTTTTGTTAACCTTTTTATTTAATACCAAAGTCACGCGAGACTAGAGTAACCTTCATCATTGACTTCATCCTCACCGTGGTACACCCATCGTAATATGATGCATCAATCCCTACTTGAATCAAATGGGCACGAATGACACCTATATTTTGCAATCTCGCATTGAGACAATTAGTGCATGAACATCAAGTTAACCCATTAGAATTCAACGTTTGTTGGGCAACATTTAGAAACTCTTTTACCCCATGTATATAGTCAATAGAAATCCGATTCTTGTTCTTCACCCATTGATGATCCATATGGTGTATCTAACAATGATGACCAATAAAAAATGTTCAATTTCAAGTGTTTTTAAGGTGTAAAACGCTTATAATATAAATTTTCCAGACATAAATCATACTATCGTTGGACACAAGTGTGCATTTAAGTTCTAAACAAATTTACTTTCTATCTTTATGTTTCGTTATGTTACTATTATTATTTCCATAGTGCCTCTTGTGCATTTCTGCTGGACAGGTTGAATAAAATTATTAACAATTAACAATAAATAGATTTTCAAGCAACCCTAAATCAAACTAATATTCCATCATTTATCAAACCGTAACAATTAACAATAAAATATAAGCAAATAAATAAGTGATCATTAAGAATTGACAAATACTAAGACATTTCGAAATAAAAAATTAAGAAATACCTCAGAACAAGAGGTGGCAGCAGTGGCAGGCGGAGAAGGGGCGGTAGGACTGGCCGGAGGCGGTGAGGCGGAGCAGACCGGCCTATCGGTACCGGTGAGGTGTTGAGAGCGAGAGATGTATGAGAAAATGGGTTTCTTCTTTTTTTTTCTTAACCAACTGGGCCACTTCGTACTCAAGGCCCAAGCAATCAAATTTTGATTTTCAATCCACAATGTTATGTTTTTTGGTTTATACTTTTATAATATTAACGACAGCATAAAACAATTTTGATAAATATGTATATTTCTGAAAAAGCAAATTGGTTTATAGATATTCGTAAATGGTTATTTTATAAAATTGAGTCAAACTAGAATTATATTTGTATATTATTATGTTTGACAATGCAATTTAAAACAATTGTTCGTGTAATTATACTAGCTAACTTATCTTAATTGTTATTTATTCAGGATGTGTTTATTTTTGTCCTAATGAAGTCAAAAGATTAAGCAATTTATCTGGTTATACATAATGACTTAATAGGTAAGGCTAAAAAAAACATGATGACTTAATGGGTTAAGCATTCTATCTAGCAATACATAATGTCTATTGTTTACTAAATTTGAACATAATGATTTACGGGCTAAGCAAAAAAAAACAAAAAACACGGCTTAATATTTTAAAACACTAACCCTTTTATGTTTTGGTCTCCTTTTTTCCTATCAACTCTTATAATATAAAATTCTTTAAAATTATTAATTATTGTGAATTTTTAATTGCAAGAATTAAAATATTATTTAATTTTATTGATGGTCTATTTAATTTAGAAAAGAAATAAGTTTTTATGTATTCAAAACATTATCCGAACAAATATCATTATACATGACTTGATAGAGAAAAAACAAACTAACCCCTGGAACTACAAATAAGATGAAAGAAAGGAATTTCATGTGCTTAAACCCTATAAAATATGCTTAATGATCCATCTTTAAAACAAAACAAAAGGCTAAAAGTGGTGCGACCCACATCGATGCATGGCACAAAGCCGATGGAAACAGGAAGACAACAATGTAATGTATGAGAGTGCGAAGGTGTGCGATAACGTATGAGAATTAGGACTATTTTGGGTATAGGATTAGTTTTTTAATTCTCTAGGTTTATGTTTTAAACTATTTTAGGTTAATGTTTTTAATTGAATAGGATCGATCAATTAAAAATATGACAAGTTGGAAATAATTATTATTTCAAATCAAATTAAACTCATCTTTTAGTTGAATTCAGGGATGGAACTAAAAGAAAATTTCAGAAGTAGCATAAAAATTTTGCAAAATTTCGCAGGGGTTGTACTTTAATGGATACTCAACTCCATCAGCACTTTAACAAGGTTCATAGGCATAGTCTGTGGCAAATCCATCGCTAAAACCGTTATCGACGAATTACCAATCGATTTACACTAAATTAATACTTGATGAGATAAATTGAGGGGTAACCCGTGCTATCCCGGGCTCTATAGTAAGTCTGCCCATGATTGTATTATAACAATATTATGGTTACTTATGTTATCCAAAGATACTTTATTTAATTAAGAAAATCATTGAAGTTTCATTAAGATATCAAATATATGTGAAGCTGTATGTGAATCTGGAAAAAAAAAATTAAAACTAAAATTCTTCTTTTTTTTTTTTTGCAAAGACCAAATTTACGGTCGATTTAATGTACAACGGTTTCAAATATTGAGTTGTGGAGCCTGATCTTCTTTTGACCTCATAACCTCTTCGGAGATTGAGTATAGGGTAAATGGGAGTTGCCCCTTGCAAGGACAAGGGCGCAAGCAGCACCCTATGAATAAATATTATCCAAGGTCATTTCTTATATTAGGATCGGCTTCAAATTCCAAAGTTTGAGCAGTAACTGTGGACGATTAGTCTAAAGCACAACAACAAAAACGAAGAACAATACTATCAAGATGGCAATGCCTTCTTGATGAAATCGATGATGTTAGAGCATCTCCACTGAGAGCTTTTTTAGGACTAACTACTATGAGTTTCACCACTTATAACCACTTAGCACCTATTGCACTAAATAACTTTTTTATCTTTTATTTTTCACTCAATATATATTGAATGGTCAATTTACTTTTATATTTTATATGTTTAAGTTTTTAACCCCCTTCTCATTCAATCATACTGTATTTTACCCCTTTAATTATATTTAAGTTTTATATATTTGTTATTTTTAGTAATTTATTAATTCTATTAAATATTAAATGGTACTTCATTTAAGAAATATAAATTTGTAATGATTATATAATATCTTTAATTCATATTAAAAGTTGACACGTGTTAATGTGTCTAAAAACGACAGATTAAATAAAAAGGTTTTATAAAACATTTCAGATAGATCGAGGGTAAACTAGTTAAAATATATAAAAAAAAGTCATTGAAACATGTTAATCTTTGAAGAAAGCATTTATTTTAAGCCATGATATGATATTTAACATGTTCCCATGATATAGGTTAAAGTCATTGGAACATGTTAAATATTTTCTTTTACGACATATTTCCTAGATTAGTGGCTAGTGATCTTTTAAGATTGAGGCTTATATGTTAAAGTTTTCAGTCATATTTAATTGTTTTGAAGGAATGAATAAAACAGTATCACAATTCAATCAATTGTTATCCTTATGCTTTATCTTTCACCCTAACAAAGATACTTATTGCGATCAAGACCTACCATTGGTTCAAACCAGCAAACATGGTTTATTTATAAATAAATATCATAGAAAACATAATTTCCAAAAACAACCCTCAAGTATAGCTGTTAGAAGGGTAATTATGTTAACTTATTACAAATTAAAACAAAAAATAGAAAAAGGTACAACGGTCAACGGAGGAAAACAAAAGGGAAATGAAAAGATAACACCAATGGTGAAACAGGAGGAAGGGGAAAAAAGAAAATTAAAATAAAGTCGGCACAAAACAAAACCAACGGTCAAAAAGAAGAAAAGGAATGGAATAAAAACAAATAAAATGTTATAAAAAAGAACAAAAAACATCGATTAAAGCCTCTCAATAAACATCGATTAAATATTTTTAAACCTAATAATTATTTCCTAAGGCAAAAAGGCTAAAAAAACAATGAGTTATGAATAGCAACATGATCTTTGTCTTCAAAGGAGACGTTGGTTCCCGGTTACTGAATCAACAATAGAATTGTACCCTGCTCAATCAAAATCAAGAATTTCTCAAAACTTATTATTTATGCAACTAAATTACACTTTTACGAGTTTTTTTCAAGACTTCTTACCAATTTATGCAACCATGTTGGCAAAACAATGCATAAATTTGTAACAAATTATGAGACCTACTTTGTTGCATACATTGCTAAAAATGCAACTTCATTGCATAAATAAGTGTTTTACCCTAGCCAAATTTTATTAAATGTCGGTTTATGCAACAACGTTATACATGTTTTCTAATTTATGCAACAATATTTTTTTTGGATCCATGTCATTTATGCAATATTTTATTTTTACATGAAACCTTTTTAGAGTGCTAAAACATAATTGCATAATTCATGTCCAATGCATAAAATGGTAAAAGAGTAAAACCTTGTTGCATAAATAAGCATATAACCGGATTCTATAATGAAAAGTCGTATAATTTTGTCTAATAAAATACGTTGTTGCATAAACCGAGAAAAAATAAACATAAAAAAGCATTTAACCCTTTTACATTATTTCACATTAACATATGTAGCATACCAGGACCAATAGCAAGAACCGTTTTTGACCCTGCCAAAACCTGTGTAAACCCAAAAAAAACGACTCAAAATAATTCCATAAATATAAATAATCACAATTTAGGGCTGAAAAAATACAGATTTGACAAAAAATAGTCAAAATATACCTGTGTGCGTCCTGCATCAGCTACAACATAAGTTGGAAGGCCGGTACCCTCGGCTGTTTCCTGAAGTTTATTCCTGATAATAATAAAACAATAAAAATAATAATAATATAATGATAATAATAAGAATAATAATAATAATAATAATCATAATAATAATACAAGGAACAGGTGGAAATTGTTCTGAAAATAATGTGTAGAAGTTGAAAAAGATCACCTGCTTACATTTCTTGTTGATTTTTACACGTGACAACTATTTTGGCCTGCCCGCTCGACTCCCATCGATGCAAAAGATTCCGATGACTAAAATTAACATAATTGTAAACTATCAAATTCACAAAATATTGATTTTAGTTTGTAAATATAGCTTTGTAATTGAAATTTAAATGTAAAGTTAGAAATAGGATCAAAAGCGAACCTGTGCATTAGTTGAGAATATAAACCGGTCGCAGCATCTGTAATTCCCAAAATTGAGAAATTTAAAAAAGTAAATGAAAGGAAATTGTTACACAAAATTATTAATAAATTTCTTACGAGCACATTGAGATGCAATCTTTCCTTGTCCCATTTTCAAATCTTGTCTAACAACTAGAACCTACAATCAAAACTAAAAATCAATCAATCTTGAAAAAAAGTTTCAGAGATTTACAATAATCAACTACATCACAAGTTTAAAGCAACATGTTGATCAAGAAGACTCCAAAATTAAAACTAAATCATGAAAAAAAAAAAATTATTATTAGCCTATCATGAAGTGCGTATAATAAAAAATGGACAGACAACTATGGTTAGTATAAAAAGATAAAATTTTGCAATTAAGTGAGTCGTAAAATGGGCATAATGAAACATGGTGAATGGGAAAAGACAAACCATTTTGAGATTTTCATCAGGGTTACTTGAATTTGATGAAAATCCGCTGCCCTTTCTCATTGAATTAGTAGTCTTTTTCATCGGTTTTGATAAATCCAATAGCATGCCAAAAATGAAACCGATTACAAGTCCCGGAAGGAAGTTTTCCGGCTGAAAACTCCGGCCCAACCATCGCGTATCTTGTTTCTGTTGACAAAAACATCCACAAGAAAACAGTGAGTGCTTCTAATGAACTAAAAAGGGCAAAATTAAGATTCAAATACAAAAATCGAAGGAATGTGAAGGGTTGAGAGGTATTGAGATTGATTAGAAAGATACAGTTTTTGAGGGTTGAGATTGTTTCCAGAATGAACCGATCATTTGGGAATTGGGAGTTATCGTTCTTTCTCGGAGGGGTTTAAGGGATATGAGGGCTGAGGCTATCTTAAAACATGGGGCCGACTGAGTTAGGGGGTGTTTCGGATAATGGGATTGTTTATTTAAAAGAGAAAACTTCATAAATCGTCCTTTTGGTTTAACAGTATATCAAAATTTAGTATTTAATTTTCAAAAACCACAATAATAGTCTCTTTGGTTTAAAAACTTTTCAAAAATGGTAATCCGTAAACTTTTGGCCGTTAAGTAAATAACAGATGAAGGCAAAATGGTTTTTTCCATAATAGTGAACATTTCTGAGTAATCTATAAGTATTTCTTGTTACAATGGTGATTGATCCCTTTATTTTAATTTGTATCAACATTTGTCCTTTACTTATATAAAATAACTTTTATAAACTTTTTTATTATATTTTAGATTTTTAATTTCTTTTTTTCTTTCTCATTACCCTTTTTCTTTTTATTTCTTTTTTAATATATTATTTAAAGATTTTTTTATATCTTTTTTATATATGTTTTTACCTTTTTAGTTTTTTTTCTTTTTATTTTATTTTTTTTAATACATTATTTAAAAATTTTATGTATACTCTTTTTTTATTATATTTTGCATTTTTTAGTTTTTTTTATTTTTTATTTTTTTTCTTTTAATACATTATCTAAAGATTTTTTTTATTTTTATGCCGTTTTTATTATATTTTACCTTTTTTTTCTTTTTCGTTTTCTTTTTCTTTTAGTTTATTTTTCATTCTTTTAACTCATTAGTTTTTTATTTTTATTGTTACATCATTTTTATTATATTTTCCCTTTTTTGTTTCTTTTTTCGTTTCCATTTTTCTTTTTTTCTTATAGTTTCTATTTTCACTTTTAATACGTTATTTAAAAATCTGTTATTTTTATACCTTTTTTATTATATTTTATATTTTTTAGTTTTTTTCTTTCTTTTAGTTCTTTTCGTTCTTTTAATACATTATTTAAAGATTTTTTTTATTTTATGTCCTTTTTATTATATTTTACCTTTTTTAGTTTTTTTTCTTTTTTCAATTTCCTTTTTCTTTTAGTTTATTTTTTATTCTTTTAATACATTATTTAAAGATCTGTTATTTTTATACAATTTTTATTATATTTTACTTTTTTCCTTATTCGTTGTCCTTTTTTTAGTTTATTTTTCATACTTTAACGAGTCTTACTTATTTATCAATGTTGCCGACGGCAACGTGGTTAGCACAGGAGACAAGAACGTGGATTAAGACGACGATAAAGGTGGCGGACGGTGGCGGACGGTGGTGACGGTCGATGGTGGTAATTGTGGTACACAATGGTGTTAATTGTGGAAACCTTTTCTTATTTAATAATAATTTAAAAATAAATATAAATCTAAATTAACTAGAAAGAAAAAGATAAAATATAATAAAAAGATATAAAAATAAAAATCTTTAAATAATGTATTAAAAGAATGAAAAATAAACTAAAAGAAAAATGAAAAAACTAAAAAATGTGAAATATATTAAAAAAGGTATAAAAATAACTGATCTAAAAACAACATATTAAAAAAGTAAATAGAAAATATAAGAAAAATGAAAAATAAAAAGAAAAAAGAAACTAAAAAGATAAAATATAATAAAATGACGTAAAAATAATGTATTAAAAGAATAAAAAAATAAACTAAAAGATAAACGAAAGGAAAAAAACTAAAAAAAAGATAAAATTAATAAAAAGGGTATAAAAATAAAAAAAATCTTTAGATAATGTATTAAAAGAAAAAGAAAAATGAAACACAAAATTTTAAAAAAGTAAAATATAATAAAAAAGATATAAAAATATAAAATCTTTAAATAATGTATTAGAAAAAAAAACTAAAAGAAAAAGGAAACGGAAAAGAAAAAAAAAGTTAAAATAAGGTAAAAAAATATATAAAAAGGGTATAAAAAATCTGTAAATAATGTATTAAAAAAGAAACAAAAAGGAAAAGGGAAAAAAAGAAAAAAGAAATTAAAAAGTAAAATATAATAAAAAGGGTATAAAAGTCCTTTTATATAAGTGAGGGACCAATGTTGATACAAATTAAAACCAAAGGGATCACCTTGTAACAAGAAATACTTATAGATTACTCAGAAATGGTCCCTGCTATGGAAAAGACCATTTTGCCCTCATCTGTAATCTACTTAACGGCCAAAAGTTGACGGATGATCCATTTTTGAAAAGTTTTCAAACCACGGGACCATCATTGAGGTTTTTGAAAGTTATAGACTAAAGTTGATACCTGTGAAAGCACATGGACCATTTATGAAGTTTTGTCTATTTAAAAAGTACTATACTTGTAAATTTATATGGTGACAAAATAGAGTGTAAAACCTTTTTAGTATTATTTGGTAGCCAATCTCAGTTGTTTTTTTATGAAGTGTAAAACTTTTTTGGTATTATTTGTTTTTTTATAGATGTAAAATGATCAATAAAGGTCGAATATATATAGACATATAGTTACAATTGAGTTAATATAGTAAATTCATTTAAATAAGTCATAAGATATATTAAATAAGTTAGAATGTATTAATTTAACAAAACAAATCCTTATTTAATTCGATAACGATTTTTAGTTTTAATCTATTTAAACACTAAAAATTGTTAATTAACGGTGCCATCTCGTAATGGACAAATAAGCACCTTAAATAAGTAATCTCAAACACCCCATTAGTAGGTAATGGCTTTAGATTTTCTACTAGTAAATTTTATTTTAATAATCTATTGATAATCTATTAATATTTTCAAAAATATGAATATTTTACATATTTACTTGGTTACCACTTAACATGGCATGTTATGCGGTTGTTGACCTTGAATTCTGACTTTTTATACACACTGAACTTTTTGTGTACATATTTCATGTAACACCCCTTGAAATCCAGTTCATATAGTTTAAAGAATAATCTCCACATAGGAGTTTTAAGTCAAATGTTGCGTAATAAGGTCTCATTTAATGTTTTACCAAAAACATAGTTATTAGATTCAAGGGTGTACAATCAAAAACATATTAAGTTAGACTGTGGAACTCTAGTGAGTGCTAGAAACTTGACTTGTAGATGAATTGGAATAAAGTTATAATGCAACTCCAAGTCTAAATCCCCAAATATATTTTATAACGTTTAAGAATTCTTTAGTAACCATGGATATTTGACAACAAATAATGTAAAGTGAATGGCATGATATGCATATGTAACTATTCACATCCCATGTTATCTATACTCCGAAAGTCCCTCCCAATATAATGTATGTTGGATGTTTGGCCCACAACCGAAAAGAGGAAGTTACTCAAAAATTGTTGCAATTGGTTAAACCAATTTGACCACTAAGGTCAATTTAGATATGCATAACCATCATACATACACCTTAGAATGGTTATCAAGGCATATCCCATTAACATTTTATCTAAACAACCACTAAGGTCAAAAATGACCACTAAGATAAAAAAAGGACCACTAAGGTCAAAGAGGAATAATTTAGAATGAGTGCCCGAACAACAATCAAGTCAATCCAACCTACATGAATGTGCATGAAGGATGAATGCACAATGTCACATAATAATATAAGAAATACACATTGTATAGAAATCATGAATAACAGTTTAGTTTATAAGCATTTTACCACTCAAAATATTGTTAAGACATGTATCCTTGCATAATACGCGCCTTTACTCGAAACAACTCTACTTAAACTTTTAAACAATTTGTGGTAGCTGGTGGTCACCTAAGAAAGTTCAAATGCTAAACTATAACTTCTTTATAATCCATTAAGTCACTTATTAAGTTCTTAATTCCAAAAATTATATTTTATTGTTTCAAAACCTTTTTTATGTTAAGACATGAAAGTAGGTGAAAAATGCACATGATTTTGAGTCTGTATGCACAAGTTATGAGCAACACATTTTTGGCGACAAAATTTGGACAATTTTGAACTAGAGGTGCACAAAAGTAACTGGGTTTTCTTAAAACCGAAAAAAACGAAACCGTTTCTTATTAACTGATTTTTTTAATAGGTTTCTAAAAATGTTACAAATCGGAATCCATTCACCAAATATAGCTTAAATTTGATGAAATCAAGTTAGAGACATTATTAGTTTTCAATATCTAATGTTTAAAATAAAATTCCATTATTGATGAAGCTTTAAAAACTCATCAAACTCTCAAATTAGACTATGGATCAGATAAATGACAATAAACTAACATCTAGAAATCAAAACTAGTTTAAAGCTTCACCTGCATTTCTATTTGTTGATAAATTTCGTATTTAGGGGTTTTTTCAAACCTTGGATGGAATTGTAGAATGCAGAAGAAAAGGACGTTACCTCTTAGAAGCTAGAAACTAGAAGTTAAGGCTAGGAAATTATCAAGATTGCTTAATCTCTACTCTAACCCTCATATAGCCATCTAGAACTATCACACACACATACACACACACACACACACACTCTCTCTCTCTCTCTCTTTAAATAATGTTCTTCCCAAGATAGGGGAAGAATATGACTAGTTCTATAATGCACGTAAATCAATCACTGGCAAATGCCAAAAGCTTGATGTGATAGATCTCATTTTAGTTTTATAATAATCGATTCTATCTCAACTAGAGACTATTACTGTTGGGTGTAACAACACAAGATCAATAAACTTCAAACCTCACAAGATCAAGAACTGCCAAACAAACTCTTGACAAGAACATACAGGCATATAAAATCTTTGAACCAAGAAATACAAGAAAAAACAAACAATAAAGATCAACACAAAGATTTAAAGTGATTCACTTGATCTTGAATCAAGCTACGTCCACAATGGAAAAACTAGAGAGAGTTTATAAAAGAATGATATACACTTTACAAAGTATTTTCTGCACACTCTTGATGACGGATCACTATTACTCGTTCATCATAATTACGGTTTACATCAAACGGGTATATTTATAATAAGGGTTAGCCTAAAAGGCAAAGGCCTATGTTTAAGCCTATGCATAAGACAAGCAGAGAGCATGCAGTGCACCCATATTGTCGCCTTACACCCACGTGCTCTGACAAAAGTGTTCTACAAATTACCCCCATTCGCATCTGCTGAGAAGTCCGCAACCAAACTGGTTGCGGATTGGACTTCGCCTCGGACAGAAGAGACTCCGGACAACAGTGAGCACTTCGGATGGCTAACCTCTGATCAAACTGTGCACTTCACATATCAGCCGTTAGGAGTGCACCCTAGATCAACCGTCTCCATACCGTAGTACATTTCTCTGCTGCTAGTTCCTTCTCCTACGAACCGCAGATGCTTTTCTAATATGGACAAACTTGAAAACGTTTATCCTTGATTGCACCTCCACTATAGATCAATCCGCAATGGTGGCTCTGGATGATTAGCCTCCACCTTAATCAACAATCTCCTACTTGGAAGCAGATCCATCTGATCTCCAAGCCACCCAAGTTAAACCCTCTTCATCGTCAATCATCTCTAGTTCACCCTGCCCTTTCCTAGATATGCGGAATGCCAGCTGAAGTCATAGACAACTTTCGGTTGTCCAATGGAACAACCTTGGTCAACATACATGCAGGATTCTCCGCACCAAGTATTTTATTCAAGATAAAGGCACAATCAGATATCTTCTCACGAATAAAGTGATACCTCACCTTGATGTGTTTTATCCTGCTGTGAAACACCGAATTCTTTGCAAATGGATAACACTTTGATTGTCACAATGTAACACACAATCCTTATGCTTTAGTTCCAACTCGGATATGAAGTTCTTCAACCACATCAATTCCTTACAAGCTTCTGCCAAGGCCATATACTCTGCTTTGGTGGTTGAAAGAGCTGTTGGATTAGGTGTCTAAGCCATGACTAATAATTAGTATTTATCTAATTAATAGTAGCAAAGTCCATTTGGGTTGCCCTCATAGCTGGAGGTTTGGTAGAAAGTTTCGGAGAGAGAAATATTGATTTATTATATGATTAATAAATCAATAGGAATTAAATAAATAGTTTATTAACATATTAAAGTGATAATATGTTAATTAGAAACTATAGTAATTAATTAGAAATTAATCTGGAATTAATTGGATTTAATTTAGTGATTAATTTGATTAATTAAAGGTGCAGGGGCCATTTTGTAATTACTCAATAGTTGAGTAGTGACTGTCCTGGTTGGTTTAATGTTGGCGATTTTTTGGATGTATTTATCCTTAATTTCGAGTTTGATAAATAAAGGATAAATATGTTTAATTCAAATGATAAAAGGTTTATCTTGATTTGAATTAAAAAGGTTTATCTCTAAGGTTTATCTGTAACCACCTGGAGCCTATAAATAGAGACCCCAGGCATCATAATTCACGCCACTTTTTGACTCCTCCCTCTCTCTGGATTTCGTCCACTCCCTGGCTCCCTGGGTGTGATCTCATTTGAGGCAGGACACTTGTGCTGCTTTGCTTCCAATAAATCTAAAGGTTAGTTTTCTGGTTTTATTCTTTAGAAAATTTTGTTGGCCTTTTAGGAACTTGTTATATGTTCAATTAGAAGAAAACATAGATCCTTCTAGGTTGCATGTGAACTTAGGTTTTAGTTCATTGGTTGCAGAAAACCTTACAAGAGCAACACCCTTTCTGTAATCTGGACATCCAATTGTGTAAGTCCTAGTTCTTGAAACAACTAGCTCGAACTCAAGGGAAATTGATTATGGAAGATCTGGAGTTAGCACCGCTAACTAGGGAGGTTAGCGCTCCCAACTGCTGACTTAAGTTGTGCGTCGAAACAATACTTTTCTGTAATATGAGCTTCAGCTCTCTTGAAATATTTCACCGATGCAGTCATACTCAAGAGAATATTCTCTTAACTGCTAGCTTGATCTTCTTTACTATCCAAAGACCTTTTCTTGTAACCAATTTATTTCCATTTTCAAGGTAAAGGAAAGGGTGAAGTACCAACAAATGAAAGCAAGATTTCATGCAGTAATAGGCAAAGATCAATCCGAAGTCTGATCTATGAAAAAGATCACGAAGGTGGAACGCATCACGAAATGAGAGATGTTTGAAGGAACACTTCAGAACTATGTCTACAAGGTCATCAGAGGAGAACACACTGAGCTACTCGAATTCACATTAGCTGACTTCCCTTTGATGAATCCGTACGAATTTGTGGTGTTAGTTGAAAAGTGGTGCAGAATGAATAAAAAGCCCATGTAAAAGCAAATCAACTTTAGTCATGGCCAAGTGCATGTTGGTACATTTTTTAGGTAGTACATCAATTTTTTTAGCAATTATGACACAAAGATTACGAAGTTATTCAAGAAAAATTAGGACTGCTAATAAGGAACTGGATGATATATGAGATTTATGATGGAATGATTTTGAAAGATGCATGGGGTGTTGTTTACATTAGGGATGTGCAAATGGTCCTCGGAACGGAGCCCAAGCCCAAGAACTGAGGAACCGGACCCGAGATAAGGAACCAACCATGTTATTTGGTCGGTACTCGATTCGTATATATGGCTTGATTCGGTCTTGGTCCTTCTTGGTTTTGGTCCTTCGGTATTGTTGGGTTCTCGGGTACGGAACCGACCGAAAGTTTAAAAGATATTAAGATTATAATATAGGACTTTAAAATTTTTACGCTTAGTCCTGCTCGGGTAAAACCCGACAAAACCCGAGCAAACCTGTACCCGAACCCAAGACCAAGTCACATAGTTTGGTCGATCCTTGGTATCATTGAATGTCTTCTCTCGGTGTCGGTCCTACTCGGGTCGGTCCCAGGACCACGCTCACCCCTAGTTTACATTGGAAGGGTGTTTCATTGATTAATGACGGAATTTTACGAGGTATTAGTTGTTGAGTAAGGTGGAGGCTAATCATCCAAAACCACAGTTGCGAATTGATCCGCAGCGGATGTTCAACTGCGAATAAGCGCTTCAAGTCTTTTTCGCATTAGAGAAGCAGCTGCATTCTGCAGTAGAAGGGATCTGCAATAGAAGACTACATTGCGACCGGAATCAGTTGATATGGAGTGCAGTTTCGTCCAGAGTATGCACTACTGTACGGAGTCTCTTCTGTTCGCAACGAAGTCTAATCCGCAACCAACTTAGTTGCGGACTTCTCAGCAAATACGAATGATGTAACTTATAGATTACTTTCGTCAGATGCACGTGGGTGTCAGACGACAGTATAAGTGCACAACATACTCTCTGCATGTTTGATGCATGGTTCCAGACCCAGGCCTTTTAGGTCAACCATTGCTATAAATATATCCCTTTAATGTAAACCCAAATTATGATGTGAGAGTGACCGTGAACCATCATCAAGAGAGTGTAGTTGATATCTTGTAAATTGTATAACCTTCTTTAATAAAATCTCTCTAGTTTGTGACAGTGGACGTAGTTTGATTCAAGATCGAGTGAATCACTTTAAATCTCTGTTGTGATCTTTATTGTTTGTTTCTTCTTGTATTTCTTGCTGCAACAAATTTTGTGTGCTTGTGCTTACTTGTTGAGAGTTAGTTTGGCTATTCTTGATCTTATGATGTTTGAAGTTTATCGATCTCGTGTTGTTATCCCAACATTAGCGACGCAATTTTGCAAGGGATTAGCGATGGATAAGTCATTTGACATGTCTTTTTTAGCTATGAAAACACTCTTTCATTAATTTGTCGCAAGTGATTTTTAGTAACAGATTGCTGACGGATTTTTCCGTCACTAATATATCAAGCGTAAATTTTGTTAGCCCCTAGATGAAATGGGTCCTATACGGTCGCAAATTTTGTTAGCCCCTTAAAGACACCACTGTGTAATTTTTCTTGAAAGAGAATTTCTTCTGATTTATAAAACTATAGTGTGAAAAATACTAAAATAAAATAAATTTACCTTAAATAGAAGGACCACAATATGCCTAAAATCTCAACCAAAATCCGAGAAATGTGTAGCCAAAAGGGGATTTTTAAAAGGTGTTCGTTATTAAAACGATGTCGTTTTATAACTATATGATATTTTCGCGGGAGGATTAGAATTTCGCAGTTACTTGTCTGCGAAAATCATGATTATTTTTGTCATCTCATTAAATTTTGGCTAAATCTTGAAAAATTAATCAAATATATCTTTTTCTGTTATAAATACTTAGTTTACAAAAGAACCCTCATGTTTTGTTTGTAAATACTAAAACGACACTACAATCATTTAACCTTGCTTTTATATATCCAAACTAGATTATAACCCGTGTGTTACACGGTTGAAAATTAAAAGAAAAAATTTATATAATAAGATAAAATTCATTTGATCATACAATTTGATATATACTTAATATGACAACAATAATCAGCAAATGACTAATGTAGCATTATACTTTTTATTATGTAAAGTTCAATCAAAGCAACTTATAATATAAAGTTCAACCAAAGCAACTTATGCTCTCCACATAAATTAGCAAGTACTGCACAAAATCTTCCCACAGCAACCATGAATCTTAAATATCCAGTTACCCCATAAGAAAGAGTAAATTACAAAAATGGTCCTTGCTCTTTCAGATTTTTACCATGTTTAATAAAAAATTTAAATAATTTTCACCTTTAGTCCTTATTTCAAGATGTCATAATACAATTTATTGGTTTGCTTCATATTATAAAAATATGTTGTGAAAAGGTTATTCGGTAGTTATTTTCCAATATAATGGTCAAACTAAAACTACGTTTAAAGTATTTTATAAGACCATATTGGTAAAATTTTCTTATTAGTATATGTCACATATCATGATGACGAAATTTAAATTTTCATTTAAGAAAGTGTTTTTTTTATCCGAACAACACATCATTTAATGGAAAAAAGACAAAGGAAGACCTTACTCTAATTAATTCAACATGAATATCTGAGCCATGGATTCTAACATGCTTGTACTCTTGCATTGTGCTCCAGACAAACACATAGTGGCATACTCAGAAAATAAATAGCTATATTGTGAAACCATAGTTGTGATCGAATTTTAGCCTAATATATATTAAGGCAAAACTCAATATACCATACTAATAATCAATAGGACTAAAACAAATAAGCGAAAATGTATGATATGCGGTGGTGGAACTAAGCAATTTGAAGCTCTGTCACATAAACATTTCAACAAACAGTTAGAAAGCATTAAATTAAAAAGCCTATATTTTAAACATTAATTTATTTCAACAAAGAGTTAGAAAGCGTTGAATTAAAAAGCCTATATTTCAAACATTAATTTAGTTTTCACGATCAACAAATGAATATTTAAAGCAATCCCACTACATTAAGATTTGTAATATTTTGCAAAACCCGGTTCATAAAAAAAGCAAATTACCCTTTTCAGAAATTCCAAAAGGTTAATATATACGTATCTAGATACGTAACTTACTGTCTAAAGCATTCCAGCTCCAAGTTTGGAAGATGTGATTTCTAAGGCCATCCTTTCTTATACAGTATAGATTTGGCAAAGGTGTAGGATCAAAAAAGCTGGAGCCTTCATGAGTTATAAGAGGAAATTAACGAAAAATAAAATAAAGATCATAGTCTGGTAACAAAAGAAAAAAAACCAAGAAAATGTAACAAAAAACATACAAATTTCTAAGGCCATCCTCTCTCATACAGTATACATTTATTTATTATTACCAATTTACCAAGCGGCCTATATTTGGAAGAATCATAGTCCGGTAACAAAAGAAAAAAAAAGTACAGAAATCTTTTTGATATGAAAGAAATAAGAAAACCAAGAAAATGTAACAAAAAACATACAAATTTCTCTCTTTTGATCCGGTAGCCACTTTATTTTGCCCACATATCAAAACAACGGGCCCTGCTATATGGTCAAACATTTCCTGAAGCCTATTCACAAATTTTTACAGTTTGACTTTGAAATGGCTCTTGAAAACCATAAAGAAAAGTCCGGGAAATACACAATCAGTGGTTGCACAGACCGCAACACCTGCAACCATAATAAAAAAATACAAAAAAGAAAAATACGTGTTTTACTTATAATAATATTTCTTTTAAATGTTATAAACTATAGAAGCATGTATGCAACCTGCGAAGTGCCTACATTGCAATATAAGAGTCCTCCGCTTCTATATCAAAGATATGCTCAATATGCTTAGCTGCAAATAAACAACACATTTTTTCAGCTTTGTTTCAATTTAAATCATTAAATAACATCTTTAGATATAAAAAGATTGCCACGAAGCCAATGTATTGATGGTTTTGCAGATTGCTCAAGTTTCTCATTGTCTTTCACATCCTGTATTGTCTTCCATGGTATCCAGAATAACTTGTAACTCTATCCCCATTTATTTCAAAAACCTCTCCACGCTGACCACTGCCTAAAGGTCTGAAAAAGAACAATTACCAAAAAATAATTAAAACCAATAAATTCAATAATAGCTATACATTTTTTTTCATACATCAATACAAGTTACCAACCCACCTGCGCAAGATTACGGTATATGCATTTGTTCTACCATTAGAAGTTGCTATCAACCCCAATTTTATCATGTGATGCATTCAACTACTAAATACTAATTGAACTAAAAGTAATTACATCAACTCGGGTTTCAATACTTCAGTTGATTTTATGGGATCTAAGAAATATCTCACAAAGAGGAATAGCAAACAAAATACTTACAGCAAGCGTGGAAACTACTAATGAGAGATAACAGATGAAGACAATAACATGTTATCTTCTTCCAAATGGATAGAAGGGCCCACATACTTGACACGATTGTGACACCCCAATTCTACTGTTTGCAAATACTATGGTTTTTCGTATAAATACTTGGATATGAAAATACGGTTTAACAAAAACCGATTACTTACATGTTTAAAAACAGTGGGTGTTACAAATCCATACCAAATCTAACCATAGTAAGCAAGAAGGATTAAACATTGAGTCCAAGATAGGAGCTATGTGGGCTCCACTCCAGCTAAACTTCATCCAATTATAGCATAGCATTTAACCTGGAATACATGGCATAAAAATAGAATACGTAAGACAATAATGTCTCGTGAGTTACATGAGTTTTAGACTCAAACCTTTAACTTCTTTTCCAAATCTTTATATAAAACTTATGACATAAATATCTTTCAAAGTTTTAAAACATTATCATACCATAGTTCTTTATTCTTTTCAAAAATCATTACATATCATACCTGAAGGGTTTTCTAGCAAACAATGAACACAAAAACTCTTATGGTTCACATGCAACCCTAGAAAGATCTATGTTTTCTTCTATGAAGATAATAAACTAAAAACTAAAGGCCAACAATTATTTCTAAAGATTAAATCAGAAGAACCAACCTTTGAATCTTGTTCTTGAAGCTAGCAGCAAAAGTATCCTGCCTCAGATGCAAGTCATACCCACAGCAATGGAGAAGACAGTCCAGCAGAGTAATCACAGTGAGAATTGGCGTGAATAATGGGGAGCCAGAGGGTTCCTTTTATAGCCTCCTAGGATTACACCTGAAACCCTGAGGAGCCTCCAAGTGGGCAAGCCTGTTGACCATTTGGACCAGATCCCTAAACCCTAATTAGGGTTTTCGCCAACCCTAGAGAAGCCTCCAAGGGTGGCGCCACTTTTGGACCCTGGACTTCTCTTTGTCAGTTATTCAACTATTGAATAAATACAAACTAGTCCTCACACTTTTAATTAATTAATTTAATCACTAAATTAAATCCAATTAATTCTAGATTAAATCTCAATTAATTATTATAGTTTCTAATTAATATATCAACACTTAAATATATTAATAAACCATTTAATTAATTCTATTGATTTATTACACAATTAATAAATCAACCTTTTACTCTACTGAACTCTATCCTGACCTCCAGCTATGAGGGCAACCCAAATGGACTTTGCTTCAATTAACAAGATAAATATAGTTGTAAAGTCATGGCTTAGACACCTAATCCAACAGTCTCCCACTTGGATAAGTTTATGACTTTAATTTATCTTCTGATTAATAAACAACATGCAGCTTCCTAGAAACTGCTGCCGAACTCTGACCTAGTCAGTTCCGTCCAAAGATAAGTGATCATATGATCCTTCGTCCAACAAGATATTTTCAGACACGAGACATGGATTGAGATCAATCTCTATCCGATACTCTGTTTCCCGATTTCCGATTCTGCTTATGACTTTCGGACTTCTAATTGAACACATCAATTTAGTCCAGGCTGGCCAGCACTTAAGTCAACTTCAAAATCATCGAGAGGCCAACAGATATCTGTATCCCATCAGGGTCAAGGAACGAATAAGCTTTGACTCATATGGTTGTGTCTTTTACTTATCAAATCGTACACAACAATGCGTTTGTAACATCGAGTTACCGATGCGTTTTCGCATTATCAATGCACAACCGACTCGTAAATTTCAACTCATATGTCTCCGCTTCAAGATCATACGATATTATCGTCTCAACATTGCTCGTGATGTAATCCATGAAGCAATCTGTTGAGCGCGGGTTTATCCAATACTCAAATCTCTATTTCTAAGTACTCATGAACGTTGTAGCAGTCTTACTGCAATGTCTAACTCCTTAGACAATCTACAAACCAATTCACGACAGTCTTTGTTCATACTTACTCCCGAAAAGTATGAGTGACTTTGGACTTTTGAATAATCAAATTATTCGGGAAGTGAAACATGCAAAATTGAAACTTAAAATCTGACTGGTGGCTACTATTGCCTAATTACCAAGTCTCCACGAGGTAATCACCAAGTCGGATTTTACATAAACCATTATCGGTTTCTAGATTCCTTTTAAACTATTTAATTCGTGTTATGTATCTATGTCTACTTGACCTTTCACTCTTTCTATGTACTCAAATGTTACACATTTATACACTTTATCCAATCGCATATCCTTCCGATGATATTTCAATTTGGTCATACTGTCATTCTCACTAACAACTCCATTCTATGTACTGTGACTTTCCATGGTTCTCGGGATCTTTAGTCCACATGACTGCACCCTAAGACTATTTCGAGGTGTTTCGATGTGCCGGTGAGCCACACACGCTCCATCGGAATGCCAACGAAATTCTTTAACCATTAAGTCCTTATTTGAAAAAAACTTTTCAAACATTCACCCCTAATCATTTTCCAATGATTTCTCTTGTATGTACAAATCCATTAAGTATTCCCAGCCAGGTCATATCCTGAATCTAACTCACTATGCTCTAAGCATTAAGTCATCAAGACATGCTCATGACACTTCTGATAGATCCAAGAAACTTGTTGGATTCGATCCAGTTCTATTCCAAAATCTTTTGGAATCTTAGGATTACTTATAATCATTGTGTCACGACTTTTAATAACTATATCCTTTCGGAGACTTTTTTTCCATGCATGTTGAATCTTATCAAGATCATGCTTACTATGGCTAGGTCTATACTGATGACAACATCTATCTGATAGATGTCTATGGATTATGTGAGTATGCTGCACCTTCTTTATAATTCTCATGCCAAATCATTACACTTTGCAATGATAGAAAACTATTTCCTAGGCAATGCATCTTGAGTCTCATCAAGATCATTTTGGTAGAGTTTCGATCTATCTCATAGACGTTTATAACCACCCGAGCATGCCATATCTTTATTAAGTCTTTCATAGTGATCCGTCTCTTAACACCAAGTCGTTACACTTTGTAATGAAAAAAGACGTTTCCTAGAAGCATTATGTAACACACATATGGAGATAGATAACAGCAACACTCCCACTGGCTTTGACACGGTTATGGACTATTCACAAAATCCAGAGCTTTTGGTATATTTTGAGAATCCAAACCTTTCTGACATCTTAATGGATATCTTTCAGCTCATTCTCAAAATCCAATCCTTTGGCATATTTCGAGAATCTGAATATCCTTTCTTGCAAGATGCCCGCGGGGAGATCCCGGGCCCATGTACCTTTATACTGGCATATTCTTTGTGAGTCCCCATTAGTGTGCCGGTGATCCACACGCGCTCCACTAACGACTTACAATATGCAGTATCCTTTCAGATTTCATCTTCTATTGAGAGCGCTTCTCTCGAAGTCAATTACTTGACTCTGAGTATCGTCTCACTCAACCAGATGTTCTGAAGGTATGTTTCTGTCCATGTTGGTTTCTTTTGATGATTACTCCCACTGGTTTTTAAGACCAGTTGTAAAATCAATCAAACTGTCACATGGACTGTATCTCGTCCTAAAGTTCTCTTAATTGGCAGCAATCGGGCTCACCAATGCTTCCAAGTAGTCGGATTGAAAATCCGTACCAACTATAGTGTTTTACCACTATTCGGTATGTCACCCCGATCATAACTACTTATGACGGTGATCAGTACTACTGGTTAAGAGAATATTATGTCAGTATTAAAACAGAAATCTGATTTCTGCTCTAAGCCTAGTGATGACTAAAGGTTATTTCACTTGGCTAATCCTGAACTCATTCAGGACTATCCCAACTCCCACTGTTTCCTTAGAACATGAGTTCTTTCTAAAAGAGCTCTTTCTTTTTCAGGTACAGCGGGATAGCTAGTGAAACGACATTTCTGATTAGGTTCAGGCTAGTCATGAGGTTCGGATGAACACTACAAGACCCTGGACCTTTAATGTACAAGTGGGACAATTCCAGCTTTACATTTCAGACAGTGTCTGCAAACCTACTTAATCGAAGGATGTGGTTGGAATATGGTCTGACTGGTTTAGTATT
Organism: Cichorium intybus; assembly: GCA_023525715.1. NCBI lineage: Eukaryota > Viridiplantae > Streptophyta > Magnoliopsida > Asterales > Asteraceae > Cichorium > Cichorium intybus. The sequence continues at coordinate 75,299,706 of CM042017.1, forward strand.
CAATGTATCGGAAACTAATTGGCAATGTATCTCAAACATCGAGGATCGAACTGTTCGACCAATGCTCCATCCTCTTCCCTAAGACACATTATAACTATTAATGTTCTTGGAAGAGAATAACTGTGAAACATTTTCCCAGTTTATGTTGTCACTCAGGTTCTGTGGGTCTTGTACTTCCTTTGAAGTCCTTGAACTGTTCAAAGATTCAATCCAATCGCTTATTCTGATAAGCGAGGTCATATTCGTCATACCGACTGACAAATATTGTGAAGTACAAACAATTGTGTTCTATTCGGAGATTCGAGCAATACACAGTAACTGATGTGTCCGTTGCTCCTAATCTCAATGTCTTTTACATCTCTATGTAAAATTATGACTTTGTTAATTCTGTTTAAGACTTGCAATCTTCAGTTGCTCTAAGTCAACTGATTCCAAAATCCTATCCTTTGGATCTTTGGGTGATTCATTTCTTGCCACATATGCTTTATAAAGAACTTAATCATCATCTGACTCTAAGTCAAATGATTCCAAATTCCTGTCCAACTAGATCTTTGGTTGATTCATTTCTTAACACATTAAGAACTCAATTCATCATGTGACTCTAAGTCAAATGATTCCAAAGTCCTGTCCAACTGGACCTTTGGTTGAATTGATTCTTACAACATTTATCTTAACAATCATAAGGGACACAATTCTTAAAATCCAAACACTTTGGATGTATCAATATTCAAGTTATTACTAATCATGCATTCAACACAATCATACAACATTTCAAGGATATTTCAAACAACATGTGTTAAAAGAAAATTGACAATTTTATTAAAACAAAATCCTTGAACAATGTATTATATGATAGGCAATGTCATATGCATCTGATAAGCCAATAACATGATTTCAACATCTAACTAAACTCTAAAACTGCATGAGCTTCAGATCCAATCTAAATATGCTCCTATGCAACAACATCCCACATCCTACAGAGTCCATGCATACAGAGCAAATGTGAGAAACACATCCTGTATCAAGGAACTAAGGATCAGGTGTTCTGAGTTTTAAGATATTCCTGAGTTGCCAAACTGTTCGGCTTCGGAGCATTTTCCAATCTTTCCGTGACTGTGTCCCACCCTGTGGATTCCCAGTTTAAACCATCGAGGAACCGGTCCAGGCAATCTGGATCATTTCTTGATGTGTCCTATTACTGGACTCAATCTCGAAGCAGCTGAATCAATGGAACTATGCTTCTCTACGAACGACTCATACAGAGTCAACATTGAATGCATATCCATGATTGTCTTATCTGGTTTCCCTTCCTGTACATCAGGATGAACGGATCAGCGAGTCGAGCTAATGCTTTAACTCCCGATCAAAAAAGGGAACCAAATTTATACAGTTCACCTGTGTGTCTCTCAGTCTTGAGAACATGTGAACTGGTGCTACTTCCTGCACACTCCAAACTCTTTGAAGATCTTAGCTCGCCTTTCTCAACCAGTTCATGGAACTTTTCCACAACTAGCTGTGTTAACTTATCTGACCCTAGGAATTCTAAATTCCTGCGGAACTCGGGGTCAATGATCAATAGTATTAGGTAACGAACTTTCCTTGACTTAACAATCAAAGAGTCATGCTCATCACAAGCTACAGTGTGATGTCATGCTTTAGGGAGCAGACACTCGGTCAGATATGGCTTGCCAGCAAAACAGAGAACTATTCTCTATTTATGAAGCCATACCATATAGTTAAGGCCAGTCAGCCTTTCCATACTTAGCAGGTGCTTTCTGATTCTCTCAGAAATGGGTGAAGGAGGAGAGGGAGGAGAATAGACACTTGTTTCAGACATCTATAACAAACAGAATTTATTAGTTTAATTTATCCTTTTAAATAATTACCCAATATATTATTTATTAAGGCTAGGACCCAAAATGCCCCAACTATGGTGTGAAGATGGATGCCGTAATCACAACACAATGGTCATTAAGGTAGATAATACACTTATCAATTTCATCTTATGAAATTCCTAGATCTATTGAGACACATTGAACTGTTCAATGACATGTTTAGTCTCGGATGTGCCCCACTGTTTGTGACTGGGATGCCGAGGATCACAAACCGGGTGTGAATAACCATGCAAAATAGCTTGGTACTCTCGAAGTCAATTGTCATCTCTAATTAACGTGCCAGTTAACCACACACGCTCCGTTAATAATGACAAAATCGAGAAACCCATTGCAACTCTTTGCGGACCCCTGTTGGCGTGCCGGTAAACCACACACGCTCCACCAACGTTCCACAAAGTGCAATGTGCAATTCCATGGATTAGCACCAATTCACATTTTAACCTAAAGTAAATAGATTGGGTTTTGTTCAAAGTTCTAGTACTTTCAATTATAGCATTATACTTTTAAGAGGCTTAGCGGTTCTATCAAACCCGTTCGGCTAACGACACTCGACTGACCAGGAGAGCGGTGGGTAAGAGTGGATACCCATTAGACTAACATTTTATAGTCAGTCGCCTTATACCCTCTTTATAGGACAGTTTTGTGAATGAGGCCTACTTGCGGTAAGACTAACCAATTTTCTTATATATAAATAATTAACTTTTAATCATAAATATATAAGATATATTTTAATCTTATTAAAATATTTTAGAATTAATTTAATTACAATTTTCGCAAATTTTAAACTATTTTTGAAAATTTAAATTAAATCTTTAAGCTGATTTAATTGATCTTTTAATTAAACAATTAATTAAACTAATTAAATCAGGTAAGGGCAAGCACAAAATTAATCCAATTAATTTCCTAACCTTTCCATTAATTTCGAGATTTAGCAAGCAAAGGAAAGGGTTCCAGTTATTTAAATAAGCAGCAATTACCAAAAATAACAACCTACTTCCAAAAAGGCATGCAAATCGAAAAAAGGAAAGGGAGGGAGGCTAGGGTTTTGAAACCCTAGCCACCATGAACGAAATTGGCCTCCTCAAGGGGTTAATTTCGAAAACCCCATGATCATATCAAGCAATTATATCAAATTCACAAGAAAACAGCCAAGCTCTAATACCACTGAAGGGTTTTCTAGCAAACAATGAACACAAAAACTCTTATGGTTCACATGCAACCCTAGAAAGATCTATGTTTTCTTCTATGAAGATAATAAACTAAAAACTAAAGGCCAACAATTATTTCTAAAGATTAAATCAGAAGAACCAACCTTTGAATCTTGTTCTTGAAGCTAGCAGCAAAAGTATCCTGCCTCAGATGCAAGTCATACCCACAGCAATGGAGAAGACAGTCCAGCAGAGTAATCACAGTGAGAATTGGCGTGAATAATGGGGAGCCAGAGGGTTCCTTTTATAGCCTCCTAGGATTACACCTGAAACCCTGAGGAGCCTCCAAGTGGGCAAGCCTGTTGACCATTTGGACCAGATCCCTAAACCCTAATTAGGGTTTTCGCCAACCCTAGAGAAGCCTCCAAGGGTGGCGCCACTTTTGGCCCCTGGACTTCTCTTTGCCAGTTATTCAACTATTGAATAAATACAAACTAGTCCTCACACTTTTAATTAATTAATTTAATCACTAAATTAAATCCAATTAATTCTAGATTAAATCTCAATTAATTATTATAGTTTCTAATTAATATATCAACACTTAAATATATTAATAAACCATTTAATTAATTCTATTGATTTATTACACAATTAATAAATCAACCTTTTACTCTACTGAACTCTATCCTGACCTCCAGCTATGAGGGCAACCCAAATGGACTTTGCTTCAATTAACAAGATAAATATAGTTGTAAAGTCATGGCTTAGACACCTAATCCAACAATACCTTGCATACCATCTTCTTTCAAAACTTTATAATAGCAATATAATATAACTCTTTACTTCTCAAAAATCATTTTATGTCATGCTTTACGAAAATAACTTCGTTCTTATTTTCTTTGACTGGTTTTATAAGCTTGCTGGATTTTTATACTTAGGGCTTTAATCACTATAAGTGATACCCCAAGTCTCTATGGCTAGAAAGAACGGATCAATCCTCACCATAGAAGTGCTGAGGCGATCTACTTCGCGATGGGGCTTGTCCCCAGTAGACCCCTTACCTAACCCGGGAAGGTTGGAACATAGTTCCCTTACTAACGCTGCTTGCTACAATTACCAGTCATACAAAACCTTTTCTGCTTGCTTGAACATTACTTACATACATATAACTTGTGGCTAAACGCCAAACTTCATTACTTTCTATCTTTATGGCTAGATGCCGAATTTATAACTTTCATTTCACATAAACTAAACCATATGTTTAAAACATGTCTATATAACATTTTAGGCTTAATGCCAAATCATACTTTCCAACATTTTGTGGCTATATGCCCTTTCATACTAGAAAACATTTACAATTTGTAACCGAAACATATTTCTTAAACATATTATGGCTATATGCCTATCCATACTTTCAAACATGTATTCAAAATATATATACCTTCATATAATTGGTTCATAGACCAAAACATAGCTTCAATTATAGCATTAAACTTTCACAAACAAGTTAGAAATAAAACTCTTGCATATAATTTCACATATAAGATTTTATAAGAAATCTTGTAAATACTTACTTGCCATGTACCCCAGAATGGGTAAAAATACTGCATGTACTCACCTCATGTATTGCTAGTTGATTGACTACACGTTCCTTGTATTTATACTCTTTTGTGATTAAATAATCACTTGGCATGAACCTATAATTAACATGTTATACATTAAAATTCATGCTAACTGACTCTACAACTCATTAGAGTCCTTATAATACTATCTTGGATCATAATAAGTATATAACTTTAAAATGACCAACTTTAGTTAAACCGTATTTTATACGTATTTTACTACAGTACCCTCGGAGGGTCGTATTTCGATTCCGACAATTTTTCATGAAGTTTCATAACATATTAGACCTATGTTTAAAATTTGAGGTCAAACGGACAAGTATAAGACCAAAACTCAAAATCAATTTGGACTTGGCAGAAGACAAATTTCGAAACTGTATTTTTCTTCTGGCGCGAGATCGTGTCCCTACGAGGGTGCAGATCGCGACCCTACGGGGTCTGCAGCAACCAGAAATAGTGATTTTTATGGTATAAATTCCCATTTTCCTCATTTTAAGCCCTTAATTCACGACTTAATCACTAAGGTTTGTTCCATGACTAAAATCATTCATTTACTTCAAGTTTTTAACCATAAAAATCATAGATTTAAATCATTTTCCAAACATTTTCGTTTTTGCATTTTGTTGTCCAAAACCGAAATTGTCCAATATTAATCATTTCTACTGACTTATTTCAACAATTTCCACATATGGAACTCATTAACACCCCTTGGAATTAATTTGTTCATATAAAATTGATTTCCAAGGCTTTTAAACAAAATTCAAAATTTTCAACAATAGCAACATACTTTAATGATTTTTAAGATATGTTCTTAATACTTGACTTAATTGGTTTAGAATCATTCTAGGACTAAAATAACAACTCCTTTATACATCTAAACCATAGTTTCTTCAATTTCATCACTTTTGATTGAAATCATTCCCAAAAACTCATTACTCAAAAAAATCATTTTAATGAATTTCCAAGAAGGGAATTGATTTTTCATGTCTTTTATGACACTTTAGGCTTATTAGATCATTTACAATCAGTTTCAAGCTCATAATTTGATTTATTCTCATAAAATCCCGTTTTTGACAACTTTCACCAAAAATGCAAATTTTTGAAATCAATCACTTAGGAATGTATTTATACATCTTAAGTGATTATTAGAACCTAACAAAACAATAAAAATCACTTTCAATTTCACAAACCCATTTCTAGGGTTCTTGAGCTAAAATTCTCATTTCTTGATCTTTAACACTTTCAATGGTTAAACTAGGTTTAGGTAGTGATTAAGGTACAAGTTAAGGCTAGGAATCATAGGATAATCCTCCTCTAGCCACTGAATTTTCGAAGCTACAGTAACTCATTCAAGAAAAATGGGTTAAACAACCCTAAAACAAGATTACTAACCTTCTTTGGCTTGAAATTATGAATTGGAAACTTAAATCTTCAATTCCCATTGATATCTTCAAGAACCGATCCTTAGCTCTCTCTCTCGTTCTCTCTAGATTTTTCTGAATTTAAGAGAATTAATGATATATTTTCTCATTTTTATATTTTCCATATTTACAGTTTAGTCCCTGAACTTTCATTCCTTGGACTTTTGACACAAATATTAACTTTGGCCACATGAAGCTAAAATTCTTACATTTTTAGTCCAAGCTAGAATTATACTTTTATAATAATTCTTGTATATGGTCAAATGACCAAATTACCCTTCTCATGGTAAAATGACTAATTTGCCCTTACAAACATACTTTCTCATAAAATATACATAAAACTTTAAATTATACACACCTTGTTTTACATATTTATATTACTAATTTGGGTCGTTACAACTACCTCCCCCTTATTGGGATTCCGTCCTCGGAATCATCGCACAATTACTAAAAGGAAATCACTTCCCCCTCCTTTTCAAATGTTCTCCGCCAAAATTGGTTTCTAGTAGATACTTTCTTTTTACCAACACATAATCATATTCTTTATTTATTTTATCTTTTAATCTTTTCTTCTTTGGTTGTTTTCGATTCTTTAATCATCTCTTAGCGGTTCCTGCTTTCATTCCTTTACAGAGGATTAACATAATCTCTTTAAAACTTTATATTTTTCCAGTTAACCAAAATATCATTTTGGTCATTTTATCTGTTTTCTCTACCTTTTAGTCATTCATTCATATTTCATACTCTACATTCTAGTTACTTTCCTTTCTACCTCATTTCATTTATATACAATCTCTTAGTAAACTTATTTTACAAAATAGTTTCATACTTCAATACTTTATCATTAATAGCACTCTACTTTATAATTCTCCTCATATCTTTACTAAAACATGTGAGATTATACTCACAACATTCTTTACTTATAAAGATTCCAATACCATTAAACATAATTATATATGTTTCGTATTTTTACAAATTTATAAATACACCAAAATCTTTTCCTTGTATAAATTTTGTCCCTTAATGGACATTTTACTTAAGCAATCTTTTCACCTTCATTTAATATTGCTTATTTATTTTCACCCTTCTTTTCTTCTTATTTCTTTACTCATTCGTTACTTCCTAGACAATCCACTGTTATTTCTTTTTTACAGAAGTTTTACAACATCTTATTTCTTTTACATTTGTTTTTAAATCTTTTAAACTTCAGTTTATTCTTGTTTATCTCTATTTCCCACTACTGACTCACTATTATTTATAAAGGATGCATTTTCCTCCTTCTTGTTACACTTCACATTCTTACTTTTCTGATTGGGACAAAATTTGTCGAATCATCATATTGTTCACGAGAATCTACTTATCTCGTTCTGAAAGTGTTGAAACGATATACCGCTTTTTATTTTAACAATTAAACATCATTAAATTTCTTTCTATGTATAATACACCATATTTAACCTTATAAACTTGTACAGTTTTACTGTTGAAGTTGATCTATTATTTCAGTCAACTTTCTTCTCAATTCACACCTTTAAGGAAAAATCATTTCTATTACATTTTTCATCTTCTTATGTATTCCATATACCCTTCTCATATTATTATTTACGTTTTAGAATTTCTTTGCAAATTCTTATTTCTCACATTAGTGCTTAGTTTAGCACCTGATCTTCTGCTTACTCTTTCCTCACGGTATCAAAATTGTTTACCATGATTGATTCGAAATTTGTTTTTCTTCAATTCACTTATGGGACTTCATACATGTTGTATACGATAATTCACATTCCCATACTTACTTCACTTTTCATAATATTATTATATTGTGGTGTATTTATGTTTTACAAACCACATTCATTAACTTTTTGACATATTCTTACAAGTTTTTAATCGCATAATATACACATATGTATATACTTGATTCTCTTTTGGTTTAGAAACTCAACTAGGTATTTTTAACATTTTCGTCCCATGACGAATTCTTGACATAACCCTCAATCACCATTACCTCTTGTTACTCTTTACTTTTACATCTTTTATCATTTCTGTTATGTGTTATAAGGCTACATGCTTAACACATTATGTTATTCTTTCGTTTAAACTCCACTTCTTTACACTATATATTTCTTTACAACATTATATATTTCATATACAACTTACTTCTTATGTATCTTTAGGTAATACACAATTGCCATTTATTTTCTCGTCATTTTTCGTTCTTTTGTATTTCGAGGCAGCATGCCCGATGCATTGTTTTACTCTGTTGCTTTATATCTTTTAGTATTCTAATTAGAATACTATTTCATAACCACCTTAAACTTTTATACATTATATATATATATATATATATATATATATATATATATATATATATATATATATATATATATATATATATATATATATATATATATATATATCTCAAAACTTACTCATGCTCTTATATTTATAAACATGTATAAACATATACTTCTTCGTATTTCATGGTTACCAGCCATGTATTAATTATTTCTCAAAATCTTTGGATTCCTTTACCCATCATTTCTATTCGGAAGTAGTAACTTCCTGTCTGTTTATTATCGTTCTTACATTATCTTTAATTCTTCGTTTATTACTTGTTTAGATATTTACTCTTTTTCTTTACTTCATATCATTTATGATCTTTAGTCATTTTGCTCACATGCTTTTGATTTCTCTTCCATTATCATACATCATTATACTCTTTCATTACTGGTATTACCTCTTTTATTTCATTCACTTGGTTGTGGAATTTATTTCCTCATAACCAATATTTTATCATCATTTTCTTTAAAATCTTTCATTATATTCTTCTGATTATCCTTATCATTTGTTTCATCTTTTATTTCTTGCCTAACATTTATTTAGACATCCAACCTTTAATTCTCACTTCATGTTCATTTAATCTCATTACAATAATGCAATTTACTTTAAATATCATAATCTTTGACAATTTCTCATTCATCATTCTTTTCCCCCATTTGGGTATCTTACTTTACTTTTATTACTCATTATAACATTGTACTATCAATACACTTCACTTATAATTTCATTCTTCCTGTAAAAGTCTTACAACTTTTATATAGGTAATCAATACCCATAATTCCTCTTTAAATTGCTCTTATACATACTTCTACTCGCCTCGATAGGTATACACTTCAATGTCTTTCAATCTGTCTAAAAATATTAACTATCACATTATTTCTTTTACTTTACCATACTAAGTGGTATATATCCACTACGTTAACTTTTAATACTTACAACTTTACTGGTTGTTATTACATAGGCATATAATTCCTATGCTCTACTTACTACTCTCTTCAAAATCTTACCCACCAGAATACCATAATTCCTTTGTTATTCCACCGGTCTCAATACATATCCTGTGATTATGATAGTACGGGCCCATATTACCATAACCACCTATACATATTGATTTTGTTGTTACCACAAGGTTTCATGGGACACTGGTTCCTTTAACATATAACACCATTATAAATACATGGTGATCAATACTGAAAATCTTTCTACTTTATAACATAGCCTTTAATAAATATAGACAGTTACGGAAAATATCTTATAATTTTCCTAACGGTCAAATTTTTTGCTCACTCTAAACGTTAGCTTAACACTTCTTAGTGTTATATATATACATATTTTACATAATGCATAATGTCTTAATCATTTAAGACATCATATAACATACCTTCATAAACTAACATTTTTTTATAGCATGAGTTTAAGCCTAGGAGTGGAACAAGCCAATCCTAATTCGCTTAAACTATGGCTCTGATACCAACTTGTGACACCCCAATTCTACTGTTTGCAAATACTATGGTTTTTCGTATAAATACTTGGATATGAAAATACGGTTTAACAAAAACCGATTACTTACATGTTTAAAAATAGTGGGTGTTACAAATCCATACCAAATCTAACCATAGTAAGCAAGAAGGATTAAACCTTGAGTCCAAGATAGGAGCTATGTGGGCTCCACTCCAGCTAAACTTCATCCAATTATAGCATAGCATTTAACCTGGAATACATGACATAAAAATAGAATACGTAAGACAATAATGTCTCGTGAGTTACATGAGTTTTAGACTCAAACCTTTAACTTCTTTTCCAAATCTTTATATAAAACTTATGACATAAATATCTTTCAAAGTTTTAAAACATTATCATACCATAGTTCTTTATTCTTTTCAAAAATCATTACATATCATACCTTGCATACCATCTTCTTTCAAAACTTTATAATAGCAATATAATATAACTCTTTACTTCTCAAAAATCATTTTATGTCATGCTTTACGAAAATAACTTCGTTCTTATTTTCTTTGACTGGTTTTATAAGCTTGCTGGATTTTTATACTTAGGGCTTTAATCACTATAAGTGATACCCCAAGTCTCTATGGCTAGAAAGAACGGATCAATCCTCACCATAGAAGTGCTGAGGCGATCTACTTCGCGATGGGGCTTGTCCCCAGTAGACCCCTTACCTAACCCGGGAAGGTTGGAACATAGTTCCCTTACTAACGCTGCTTGCTACAATTACCAGTCATACAAAACATTTTCTGCTTGCTTGAACATTACTTACATACATATAACTTGTGGCTAAACGCCAAACTTCATTACTTTCTATCTTTATGGCTAGATGCCGAATTTATAACTTTCATTTCACATAAACTAAACCATATGTTTAAAACATGTCTATATAACATTTTAGGCTTAATGCCAAATCATACTTTCCAACATTTTGTGGATATATGCCCTTTCATACTAGAAAACATTTACAATTTGTAACCGAAACATATTTCTTAAACATATTATGGCTATATGCCTATCCATACTTTCAAACATGTATTCAAAATATATATACCTTCATATAATTGGTTCATAGACCAAAACATAGCTTCAATTATAGCATTAAACTTTCACAAACAAGTTAGAAATAAAACTCTTGCATATAATTTCACATATAAGATTTTATAAGAAATCTTGTAAATACTTACTTGCCATGTACCCCAGAATGGGTAAAAATACTGCATGTACTCACCTCATGTATTGCTAGTTGATTGACTACACGTTCCTTGTATTTATACTCTTTTGTGATTAAATAATCACTTGGCATGAACCTATAATTAACATGTTATACATTAAAATTCATGCTAACTGACTCTACAACTCATTAGAGTCCTTATAATACTATCTTGGATCATAATAAGTATATAACTTTAAAATGACCAACTTTAGTTAAACCGTATTTTATACGTATTTTACTACAGTACCCTCGGAGGGTCGTATTTCGATTCCGACAATTTTTCATGATGTTTCATAACATATTAGACCTATGTTTAAAATTTGAGGTCAAACGGACAAGTATAAGACCAAAACTCAAAATCAATTTGGACTTGGCAGAAGACAAATTTCGAAACTGTATTTTTCTTCTGGCGCAAGATCGCGTCCCTATGGGGGTGCAGATCGCGACCCTACGGGGTCTGCAGCAACCAGAAATGGTGATTTTTATGGTATAAATTCCCATTTTCCTCATTTTAAGCCCTTAATTCACGACTTAATCACTAAGGTTTGTTCCATGACTAAAATCATTCATTTACTTCAAGTTTTTAACCATAAAAATCATAGATTTAAATCATTTTCCAAACATTTTCGTTTTTGCATTTTGTTGTCCAAAACCGAAATTGTCCAATATTAATCATTTCTACCGACTTATTTCAACAATTTCCACATATGGAACTCATTAAAACCCCTTGGAATTAATTTGTTCATATAAAATTGATTTCCAAGGCTTTTAAACAAAATTCAAATTTTTCAACAATAGCAACATACTTTGATGATTTTTAAGATATGTTCTTAATACTTGACTTAATTGGTTTAGAATCATTCTAGGACTAAAATAACAACTCCTTTATACATCTAAACCATAGTTTCTTCAATTTCATCACTTTTGATTGAAATCATTCCCAAAAACTCATTTTTACTCAAAAAAATCATTTTAATGAATTTCCAAGAAGGGAATTGATTTTTCATGTCTTTTATGACACTTTAGGCTTATTAGATCATTTACAATCAGTTTCAAGCTCATAATTTGATTTATTCTCATAAAATCCCGTTTTTGACAATTTTCACCAAAAATGCAAATTTTTGAAATCAATCACTTAGGAATGTATTTATACATCTTAAGTGATTATTAGAACCTAACAAAACAATAAAAATCACTTTCAATTTCACAAACCCATTTCTAGGGTTCTTGAGCTAAAATTCTCATTTCTTGATCTTTAACACTTTCAATGGTTAAACTAGGTTTAGGTAGTGATTAAGGTACAAGTTAAGGCTAGGAATCATAGGATAATCCTCCTCTAGCCACTGAATTTTCGAAGCTACAGTAACTCATTCAAGAAAAATGGGTTAAACAACCCTAAAACAAGATTACTAACATTCTTTGGCTTGAAATTATGAATTGGAAACTTAAATCTTCAATTCCCATTGATATCTTCAAGAACCGATCCTTAGCTCTCTCTCTCGTTCTCTCTAGATTTTTCTGAATTTATGAGAATTAATGATATATTTTCTCATTTTTATATTTTCCATATTTACAGTTTTAGTCCCTGAACTTTCATTCCTTGGACTTTTGACACAAATATTAACTTCGGCCACATGAAGCTAAAATTCTTACATTTTTAGTCCAAGCTAGAATTATACTTTTATAATAATTCATGTATATGGTCAAATGACCAAATTACCCTTCTCATGGTAAAATGACTAATTTGCCCTTACAAACATACTTTCTCATAAAATATACATAAAACTTTAAATTATACACACCTTTGTTTTACATATTTATATTATTAATTTGGGTCGTTACAACGATCCCCTGGTTGAACCAAATAAGAAGAGTCAGTACAATATTTTTTAGAATTCAAAGTTAATTAATTACTTAAAAAAGAATTACCTTTCTTTAAAGGCTCCTTTTGTTTCCTCAGAAGACTCCACCTCCTGCTTTGGGATTCAGATGAACCCTCCGGAACAACACCAATGTTCTGTTATAAATGCAAGAATGAAATGAGGAAAAAAGTATATTTCTAATAGAAATTATCTATTAAAACCCGAATCATGTCTTACTTTTGCAAAATCTTCAACCATAATTATATAATAAAAAGTTGATGTATAATTATAAATTTGCAAACAACCATTATATATAATTATGGATGGATGTTAGTAAATGTATGTTCGTTATGTTAATTAATGTAATAAATGGTTTGAAAATGTAATGAATGTTCTTTAATTCATGACTAACGTTACAAGTTTCACGTTATGTATTTCTACATCCGATTACTTTGAGTGGCTTTAGCATTGTCTTTGATCATTTGCTGCTCATTTGCCCAAGTAGTTGCTTAACCTTCAAAGTTGACTCAGTCAGTTTAAACTCAATCTGTCAACCAATAGTATCAAAAACAACTTACATTAATTAAAACTCACCAACATTTGAATTTATAGGGGTGATGTAATATACATTAGAGCATATTTCTAGACTTCAAATTTACGAATTCAAGACTTGTAAACTTCATGAGAAATTGGAATCTTATTTACAATTAGATAAAGACATTTATTTCATCTTTCAAGAAATCACCTTAATCGTCCAAAAATATCAAAAAAGTGTGAAAGTGTGCCTCAAGCTTCAAGAATGTGACACATATAGAAATATACCATTACAAATGAGAATACATCCTTAATGATCAATTTCATAGACACCAGTTTGGGATAATAACTGAGTGTTCGGTTGAGGTCATCCATGGTAAAGTCATCAAATGTTGTAGTTAGCATCAAAGTCTTCAGATTAGGTAGATCCAGACTGAATCTGTATCCCCATATATGACCTGGCATTTTTATATCCCAAACTGGTGTCTCTTTAACTTACATGGATTATGATCACCAAGGAGGATTTTCGCAATTTCAATGCCACGGTAACCAAACGAAATATCCATCAGACTACCACAAATCATCACGAAAACTACCGGTTTTAGGGGCTTTAGCCACACTACTAATCAGATGCATTTGCTTCCCCAGAAGAACCAAATCAACCCAATCAAAATGCTCCCTTTCCTCACTCTGATCCAGTTCCATAAACAAAATCCGCCATTTATATGCAAAGCAATAAGAAAAAAACAAAATTGAACAAACCTGACCCAGTTCAAACATCCGTGCCCGTCATCTAAAATCCATGATATTAAATGTTAGATGCAAAGTTTAACAATGCAATATAGCCCGTTTTCCAATTAATTCTAAAAATAGTCCCAACCACAAGCTGATATACCTTTAAAATTTGATTATCTATGAAATGGAGTATAGTTGGTTTCGAAATAAAAGTGGTTGCAGTTATCAATCTTTCAAATTAGAGACCATGGTAATTAAAAGAGAATTTAACTTTTTCCGTAAACCGAAAACTTACTACTGGAAAGTAATCATGAAAAAAGTTTCGATTTTTGGCAAATGATTTAAGATTGTTATGCGATCAAGCAAAGTAGAGTGTCTTTTACTTAGGAATTCAATATTTTTGGTAAATTACTTGAAATATTTTTGGGTCAATACTATTTTAATGGGTCAATCGGAAAAGCCAAGACTCCTTCAAACGATTTAAAAAGAAGATGAATTGAACCTGGTGCATTCCTCAAACGTCTGAGCAAGGGAAGTAGATCACATGGGATGTCATACTTATTATTCTTTGCGTCTATTTCATCAATTTCTTTCGTATCATCTCGAAATTCAGAATACATTTTCGCAACTAAGAAGCAGGGGAATTAGGGCTTTTGTTCAAGCATGTATCAACAAAATCCAGAAGCAATTTCACATCCATAAATTTATGCGGTTTAGGACTTAACCAAGATAAACTTGGGGATCATGAATCGCATACCATTTAATTGGCAATCTGACATTGTTGAGGGATTTTGTCAATCGACAAAAACCCACAGACAAAATAAATGAAACAATAAAAAATGGAATCAAAATGGAATAGCAAAATCGATCAACAAAAACGCAAATCAGGTGGCCTTGTCGTACTAACCTTGAGTCATGAATCCATTTTTCGAAACCCAGGATACGACCAGAGAGAGAGAGAAAGAATTCTGAAGATAATGAGGGACGCCAAGAAAAAAATATCGAACAATATGAATGCCTAGATACTAAAAACGCTGATTGAAAACCGCAAACGAAAGACGAAGCGGAAGGTGAATAAGCCACGTTTTTATTGAGGATAAGCAATCAATAAGCAATCAACTGTAGGAGAACCTGGAGTGAGAAGAAGAAAAATAAACAGCATCACAGTAGTTGGCATCTTGTAATCGAACATGTAAACACCATTGTTAAAATGCTAAAGCCTGAATTAACAATGCAACACTGAACTCCAATCTAGTTTTTTGCTCTTGTAGTCAATTCTATAGACAAATATCTCCCTCGAATCCTTTAACACAATGTAAGCACATGATTATTCACCACACTTTCAAAGTAAAATCAACTCAAAACTAAGATCAAATACCGCTAAAAGAGACGCTGGGTGGTGATATCGGTTGCTTAGGGTTAAAAGAAGGAGAGATTTTAAGGTAAGCGATTTGAATGGAATTCAAATTATTGCTAATTTTAAGGGATGCAATTTCAACCGTGAATCATGGAGAGATTCAAAATTTAAGGAGAATACTTATTTTGATTTGTGAGCGGGAACACAAAACGTTTATCAGCCAAAAGAAGACACGTGGCAGAAAGATTCTAAAAATATGACAAGTGGCATAAACAGCTTTGCTTTATTATAGAAGATAGATCTCATTTTTTTTCTAATTTTAAACGACTTTTGTCCTTTTTGTTAAAAAAAAGTAAAATTATGATTTTTGTCATCAATTCTACTAAAGTTCCAAGACTTTAATAATTCTTTTTCTTAAATCAACTAATAATCATTTGTTTAAAAGAATATTAGTTTACCCATTTGTCCCCAAAGTCAAACCCCTCGTAGAGTTGTACATGGTGGCTTACCTTACGGACAACCTCAACCTCATCTTAACTAGACAACCGGTAACTTATCCCGTTAAACTCCCTTACCTCCAACTCACGTCTCCTTCAAGAATCTCTATACATTACGCCTACCCTCATGGCCCCCATACCATTTCCCACCAGTAAAACTACTAATAATGGACCCTGCAAATCCCTCCACCTCCAACTCCGCCACACCACCGCCGCAACCACCGACAGACTACACCCAACACCCACCCGAGCCTCTCACCGAACGAGTCCTCCGCGCACTCGAAAACCCTCTCCGTCTCCTCCACCGCTCTAACAACGACTTCTTCATCTTAGGCGCCACCGGAAACGTCTACACCGTCACCCTCTCCGAAGCTCCATCTTGCACATGCCCCGACAGTACCACACCATGCAAACACATCCTCTTCGTCTACGTCCGCCTTCTCTCTGTCTCCCTAGACGACCCTTGTTTATGGCGCCGCAACCTCCGCCCCTGCCAACTCACCCGCCTCCTCTCCGCTCCCGTCTCTACAGATGCCGTTGCCGGTGTAGCCATCCGACAACGCTACCAAGAACTGTATCTTCAACGTGCCGCCACCGGCCCAGATGGGAAGGGACCCCCGGTGCAGGCAGAAGAGGGTTCAACGTGTCCGGTGTGTCTGGAGGAGATGGGGAGAGGTGATCGGAAACTGGTGGCGTGTGAGACTTGTAAGAATCCGATTCATGAAGAGTGTTTGATGGCATGGAAGAGGAGTAGTCGGAGAAGATCGCCGAGTTGTGTGATATGTCGAGCAAGATGGAGAGATCCAGCTGAAAAGAGGTATCTTAACCTCTCTGCGTACGTTAGCGCAGATGAAAACACCGTTCTTGATCAACAGGATGAAGATTATCATAGGGTGAATATAGATAATTAGGGATAAAAATAGAGATAGAATTCTTGTTTCTCTCATTCATACGTTATTTATTTCTTGTCACTTTGTTTAGAAGTCGTGGGATTGATTCAAAATGTAAATATAAACATCTACACACATGTCTCATATGTGGTGTGGTAAATCCCACTCAATTTGGATTTTTGGATAGTAACTCGAAGTTATTTTTTATGGGTTACCACATGAGGTTCATACAAGATGTATCATGCCATTGACATCGTCGACCCAAAAGAGAGTAAGTTTGTGGAGGCTTTTGAATCTTTGAAGAATTTTCTAATACTTTCCCTGCCAAAGAGAGAAAAAAAATGATTTTGTGGGGTATATATATATTGACTTGTCCAGGACCAAGTACGAAGTTTGGAAACATGTAGCAATTAAATTGAAAAAAGGTCAAATATATTATAATCCAACTGATATGCCATGAAAAAAACTAATTAATTTTGATGCTTACCGGCCGATATAGAGGATCACTATGTTAGTGTTTCAATGCAAATTCTGTTTACCACCTTTTATGTTGGATCTGTTTTTTTTGCAGACCACCACTGTCAATTCTAGGAACAACTGCATTTCAGAAAGAATAGACCAAGTAACCAAAAAGAAAAGTAATAATTCAATACAAATTGAAATTAAATAACCAAATTAATGAAAAGAAATTATTCAATGTAAAATATCATCAAAACTCTAATGCATTATCTTTCCCCAATTCTTCTATTACATATCAGATAACAATTTGAATTTATAGTGCTTCAAATGATATTTTATGCCTTACTTCAAAATTTACTTCGCCTACGCCGTATATAGAGGTTTAGAAACGTGAACCCATCTTCCCCAATACTCGCAAATGCTTATCAAAACTTCAACTTCATTGCATGGAACAAAACATATTTACCAACTTCATAAGAGAAAAAATTTCACATAAAGTCTACAAAGGAAGATAATTACACCTTCCTCTCGTGTGAGGATTATAATATAAAGTAGAAAATAATTTAGCAATTTCAACAAGTGATAAAACACTACTACTATTGGTATCACATTTGGAAGATAAGCCTAGAGATGATGGAAGACACAAACATGTAAATTGTAAAGTATATGAAGCAAATAAAAAGAGAAAACCGAATAAAACAGAGCTATATATCTCAAATGTATCATATGATGCTACAAATGGCAATATTTGGGAGTTTGTTTGGACCTCCATCAATTTTCAATCAAGACAACCATCCATGTAAATGGTTAACCTGATATCAGAATTTACCAGCCACCAAAATCTTTAACTTATTGACATTACAAATCAGGCATTTACATGAATAAATAAGAGTCACAACAATAATAGACGAAACAAAACGTTATTCATCTTAATTTCCATCATACAATTTGCATATCATAATACGACATATAGATAATATTACTTCTAGACAACTATAATCATAGTTCCAAGAGAATATTTGCTAACCCAATGATCCGTCAAAGTCAAACTCCTCTTGGAGTCAGCCATACACGTTGACTTGCCTTAAGGACAACCTCATGCTCATTTTAAAGAGGCAACCGTTAACTTATCCCGTTAACTTACTCCCTTACCTCCCCCTCACGTCTTCTCCAAGAATCTCTACATCACCTACAATACCCCCAACCCCATATCATTTCCCCACCGGAAAACCCAAAAAAAAAAAATGGAACACGATCATCCCTCAACCTCCGCCACACCACCAACACCACCGCCGCCGCCGCCTCCAGCCGACTACACCCAATACCCACCTGAGCCTCTCACCGAACGAGTCCTCCGAGCACTCGAACATCGTCTCCGTCTCCTCCACCGCTCTAACAACGACTTCTTCATTTTAGGCGCCACCGGAAATGTCTACACTGTCACCCTTTCCGCCGCTCCATCCTGCACATGCCCAGACCGCACCACCCCATGCAAACACATCCTCTTCGTCTACATCCGTCTTCTATCCGTCTCCCTAGACGACCCTTGTCTATGGCGTCGCAAGCTCCACCCCTGCCAAGTCACCCGCCTCCTCTCAGCTCCCGTCTCTGCAGATGCCGTTGCGGGTGTAGCCATCCGACAGCGATTCCAAGAAATGTATCTCCATCGTGCCGCCACAAACCCAGATGGAAAGGCACCGCCGGTGCAGGCAGAAGAGGGTTCGACGTGTCCGGTGTGTCTGGAGGAGATGGGGAGAGGTGATCGGAAACTTGTGGCGTGTGCGACTTGTAAGAATCCGATTCATGAAGAGTGTTTCATGGCATGGAAAAGGAGTAGTAGGAGAAGATCAACATGTTGTGTGATATGTCGAGCAAGATGGAGAGATCGAGCTGAACAGGAGAAATATATTAACCTCTCGGCGTATGTTAGCGAAGATGAAAACGATCAACAGGGTGAAGATTATTATTGTGGGGTGAATTTAATTAATTAGAGATCAAATTAGAGGCTAATGTTAATTTCTCTCTTTTTATTCAGTTTTTTTCTTATTCAATTTGTTTAGAATTCATGGGATTGATTTTAAATGTAAATATAAACATTCATTGCTATCGACAACTCTGAAACTGTGTTTGTCTAGTGCATTTCTTACCTTCGTTTAGAGTAAATTACAGAAATAGTCCCTATGGTTATATGTTTACTAGGCGAACGTTCGTGCGTTGCGCAAGTTAAAACTATATAATTAAAATCATAATAAATATACAAATAATTATGTCAATTATATTAACTATAAAATAATATTTCTTATACTAAATTGATATATAAAATTACAACTATTTTGAACAATATTATCCAACAACATCTACCCGTGGCTTATGAATGTAAAAATTATATATAATTCTCGATTATTGTTACTTTTAACTATTGTTATAACTAATTAATTTGAAATTTATTTATTTAACTGTCTTTTAATTTTGACCATGATGATTTTTTAATATATCAGCTTTTTTAAGGTAACGTTATATGATTTATAATTTTATATTACTATTAATTAATTTTATTGTTAATTAAAGTTAGGGTGGATAGAGTAGAAGCCGCTGAAGCCGCCACCACCTCCAACCCGCGGTGGAGGAGTAGAAGCCACTGAAGCCGTCGACCTCCAACCTGCTGCCCCTCTTTTTCATTCTTTGCCTTCGACTCCAAGCGGCTTCACTAACCTGCGAACGCTCCTCCTTGAACCCGCCACCTCCAACCCGCTGCCGAACCCGCACCCTACCGACGGTGCTGCAACCTCTTTCCGGCCGAACCCGCACCCCACCGCCCTCTACTCCGTCCACCCTTAGAACTACTCGTTATTATTAAACTTTATAGAAGAATATTAAAAACCAATTATTATCATTAAATGTTATAGATACTAAAGTGTAGAATTTCTTTTTCAAATTATATATAATTGTGGGAGAAACTACTAATAAAAATATTTGAAATTTTGTGAGATTTCAAATAAGGTATTTAGCTAATAATTATAAATGATTTAGAAGTTGTAGTTCTTTGAATACAATTATAATTTTTGTATCTATTTGTTTATTTAATTGTATCCTTTTAATTTTTTTTTCATTTTACCATTTTGCTTGTAATAAAAAACATGATCTCACACATCTTTGTTGAGCAAAGTGTGGAGCCTAATCCGAACCGGAGCCATCCATGACGACCAAAGAGGACATGATGTCCGAAGCAACCAGAAACAGAGGCATGGCCAGCCAGTACTGTTAAGGTCTACATCTCAGACAAGTCCAGTCTTTGTGTCAAGTGGAAGTCCTTCACTCTGGTCAGATCAACCATGACGGATCAAAATAAGAAGGAGGTGATCATTCAGAAGATCAGCAGAAGGTTGAAACCGAAGACATGAAAATCTGCTGGACCAAAGCTGATGCTTCGTCCGGATCGGAAGTCATGTTCTTGGTTCTAAGGCAGACATTGAAGGTAAGGGTGAGCAAAAACCGAACCGCGAAAAAAAATTACCGAAAAAACGCAAAAACCGAAACCGAAGCGAAAACCTATGGTGCGGTTTATACTTTTACAAAAACCGCAAAATTGTGGTGCGGTGCGGTTTTTACTTTTGGAAAAACCGCAAATAACCGAACCGCACCGATTACCATGTATTAAATAATTACATAATATATGTATTATTTACTTATTATTAAGTTAAATATGACATTATAGATTAAATAAAAGAGTGAGTTTGGACGACAATTTCATTTTGTATTTTGATAGTGCCAATTCCATTTACCATTTTCACCGATTGTTTTAGTTGTTTCATGATTTACTATACGAAGTACAAAGAAACAAATGAGTTCTATTTTGTATTTTGATAGCGGCAATATATTAAATATATAGTCAAACTACTAAAAATTTTATAAAAAATGCATCGATTTTGAACTTCTATTGTAACACCCCAAATTCTTCAAACCATTTATATTACATAAAATCATGTTTTACAAAATACGGTTCATTAAAAACCATACAAACTGTTTAAATACAACAGAGGGTGTTACAAACGCATATCAAACAACCATAAGTTTAAGGGAAAGGATTAATCAATACCAATACACGATAGCTGTATCCAGCTCCACTCTTTTGCGTTCTAGGACTTATTTTACAAACTTCAAATTTTTTCTCACAACTTCGTACTTGAACCCGGAATACATGGCATAAAAACATAGAATACGTAAGACAAAAATGTCTCGTGAGTTACATGAGTTTTAGACTCAAACTTTAAATTCCTTTTTCCAAACTTTTATAAAAATTTCATAACGTAAATCATTGTCAAAACTACATAATATAAACATACCATACCTTTTTACTTCTCAAAATCATCTTATGTTAAACTTTGCAAAAATACTATCTTTTATACTTTCTTTGACTGGTTTTATAAACTTGCTGGGATTTTTATACTTAGGGCGTTAATCACTATAAGTGATACCCCAAGTCTCTACAATTAGAAAGAACGGATCAATACTAACAGTAGAAGTGCTGAGGCAGTCTACTTCGCGAAGGGGTTGTCCCCAGTAGACTCCTTACCTAACCCGGGTAGGTTGGAACATAGTTCCCTTACTAACAATGCTAGCTACAATACCAGTCAAACATAAAAAATATTCTTCTAAAACTAAAACATTACTTGCACAAGAAATGGTTAAATACCAAGCTTTTGACTCAAACATATCTCTATCATAATTTAGGCTATCGCCAAGAATCATACTTTCAAATATAGCAGTTAACTTTCTATTTAAACTAGAAAGTGTACCATTTCTGCAAATATTTTTCACATGTAAAAATAATATATGAAATCTGAAAAATACTTACTTACTTGCCATGTATCCCAAAATGGGTAAAAATGCTACATGTACTCACCTTATGACTCTTGAAAGGTTGTTTAGACGTCCCTCGGTTCTTTACCCTTTCGGTGTCCGAGTATTTGGCTTGCACCTATATATGGTATATGATACATTAATTTACATTTTTATTGACTCTAGAACATGCTAGAGTCCTTATTATAACATCAATGGTCAAGACAAGTGTATAACTCTTGAATGACCAACTTTAGTTAAATTGTATTTTATACGTATTTTACTACAGTACCCTCGGAGGGTCGTATTTCAATTCCGATAATTTTTTATAAAGTTTTGGACCATATTAGACCTATGTTTAAAATTTGAGGTTAATTGGACAAGTTTTGATCCATTTCTTAAAAATGAGGATCACTTGGCAGGGGACTCTTGAACCAAACTGCATTTTTGTTCCAGGCGTAGGGCGCACCGCGTTCAGGTAAGGGGCGCACCGCGCCTAGCGAGCAGAAGCCCAGAATTCCCCGATTTTTATGCTACAAATTCCCATTTTCTCATATTAAGTGCTGAATACTCCACTTAATCGATAGGGGTTTGTTCCAAGACTAAAACCCTTCAATTTCTTCAAGTTTTAAACCATTAAAATCGGATTAATCACAATAACTCAAATTCTAGGGTTCTTGATCAAAATCTAAATTCTTGCAAAATAGCATCCTACTTCCATTTTCTTGAATTAAGTTCTTTTAGCATGACTTAATGGAAGTGTTGAATCATTTAAACCACATGATTTATGACTGAAATTGCCAATTTCAGTTTCCTTAGAAAATCATCAAGAGCTTAAACTAAGGATTTGATTTCTTACCTTGAAAGGTTGGAATCACCAATTCCAATTGTTAAGTTCTTGATTCCTTGCTTCAATTCTTGCTTCAACTTCACGAATTTCACAAAGATCAGATCTTCTCCCGTCTCTAGAGCTCTCTACTGAATTATGAACCTTAATGAGATATTTTCTCATTTTTATATTTTTCATATTTTCAGTTTTGGTCCCTCTAGTTAACTTCCTTGAACTTTGGCCACCAAAACCAACTATCTTTCCATGGAATCAATTCTTTTACATTTTTAGTCCTAAACTATACTAAATTTTTATAAAATAATTTCTGCATTTGGTCAAATGACCAATTTACCCTTTTCATGGTAAAAGGACTTAATTACCCTCACAACCATAATTTCTCATCAATTTTATATATAACATTTAAATTACACACATTTTAGTTTACATATTTATATATTACAAATTTTTTGGTCGTTTCAACTACCTCCCCCTAATTAGGATTCCGTCCTCGGAATCGCATCAAAATCTGTAAAATTAGGGTATCTCTTCTTCATGCTTTCCAATGTTTCCCAAGTCAAATCTGTGCCCAGTGAATGCTTCCATTTGACCAACACTATGTCAATTTCTCTGTTCCTTAGCTTCTTGGTTTTTACCTCTAACATTGCTTCAGGTTCTTCCACTAGTCTGTTGGGTGTTTCCACCCTTAACTCTTCTAAAGGAATGGTTAACTCTTTCTTTCCAAAGTATTTCTTGAGATAGCATACATGGAATGTATCATGTATTCCCCTGAGTTCTGGTGGTAGCTCCAACTTGAACGCTTGTAAACCGATTCTTTTCAGAATTTTGAAGGGTCCAATATATCTTGGACTCAACTTCCCTTTCTTGCCAAATCTTATCACCCCCTTCCAAGGTGATACTTTTATCATCACCGAATCGCCTTCTTTTAGATCATAGGGTATTTTCTTCAAATTTGAGTAGCTTCTTTGGCGATCTTGTGCTACTTTCATATTGGTCTGTATCACCCCAATCTTTTCATTTGCCATTCTTACAATTTCTGGACCAGTGAGTTTTGCTTCGCCAGCTTCTAACCAACATACTGGGGTTCTACACTTTCTACCATATAAGGCTTCAAAAGGCGGCATCTTGATGCTTGAGTGGTAACTGTTGTTATACGAGAACTCTGCTAATGGTAGGTGCTGGTCCCAATTACCACCAAAATCAATGGCACATGATCTCAACATGTCCTCCAAGGTCTGAATAGTACGTTCGCTTTGCCCATCTGTTTGAGGGTGATAGGATGTACTCATCTTGATTCGAGTTCCCATCTTTTCTTGTAGAGAATCCCAAAAGTTAGACGTGAATCGAGGATCTCTATATGAGACTATGGACAAAGGTGCTCCATAACGTCTGATTACTTCATCAATGTACAACTGAGCTAATTCTCCAAGTGAGTCAGTTTCTTTCATCGCGAGGAATAGGGCACTTTTAGTCAATCTGTCAACAATGACCCATATACTATCGTGTCCCCTTCGCGTTCTTGGCAGCCCCATGACAAAATCCATGGTCAGTTCTTCCCATTTCCCTGCTGGTATCTGTAATGACTGCGCAGAACCATACGACATCTGATGTTCTGCTTTTATTTGTGCACAAGTATCACAGTGGGATATGTACTTTGCTATTCTCTTTTTCATCCCCGGCCACCAGTAATGCTGCTTTAAATCTTGATATGTTTTTGTACTTCCAGGATGTATAGAATACTTGGATTTGTGAGAATCATCCAAGATTATCTTCCTGGTCGCTCCATATTTAGGAATCCAAATACGTCCCTTAAAAGTGCGCAACCCTTGGGTATTCACTTCAAACACCACACTTTTCCCAAGCTTTTCTTTCTTTATATTTTCTTCGGTTAAGGCACTTTCTTGAGCTTCTTTAATTTTTTTGAATTAAAGTTGAAACTACTTCAATTCTCATAGATCTCCCTTTTATAACTTTTTCGCGAACTTTTCGGCTTAAAGCATCAGCTACTACATTGGCTTTTCCTTCGTGATATATTATTTAACAATCATAATCATTCACGAGCTCAATCCAGCGTGTCTGTCTCAAATTCAATTCTTTTTGAGTAAAAAGATATTGTAGACTTTTATGATCTGTATATATTTTGCATTTCGTCCCATACAGATAATGTCTCCAAATCTTCAATGCGAACACAATCGCAGCCAATTCCAGATCATGGGTAGTGTAACGTGTCTCTGCATCTTTTAACTGTCTAGAGGCATAGGCAATAACTTTGCCCCGTTGCATAAGCACGCAACCGAGACCTCTATTAGACGCATCACTGTATACTACAAACTCTTCTGTGCCTTCTGGTAAAGTTAATACTGGAGCTTCACACAGCTTCTTCTTCAATATCTCAAAGGCTTCTTGTTGTTTTTCTCCCCAGACAAACTTCACTTCTTTCCGGGTTAACTGAGTCAGTGGTACTGCTATTTTAGAAAAATCTTGAATAAACCGTCGGTAATAACCGGCTAACCCAAGAAAGCTCCTAACTTCTGTAGGTGTCTTTGGTGGCTCCCATTTCATTACCGCTTCTATTTTAGCTGGGTCCACTTTAATACCTTCAGCTGAAACAACATGACCCAGAAATTGAACTTCCCGCAACCAAAAGTCACACTTTGACAACTTCGCGTATAACTGTTCATTCTTCAAGGTACGCAGCACTTCACGTAGGTGCACTTCATGCTCCGCCTCACTTTTCGAATAGACCAGAATATCATCAATGAAAACGATGACAAATCTGTCAAGAAAAGGTTTACAGACCCTATTCATGAGGTCCATAAACACAGCTGGGGCATTAGTGAGACCAAATGGCATCACTAAAAATTCATAGTGACCATATCGAGTTCGGAATGCAGTCTTGCATACATCTTCATCCTTCACCCGTACTTGATGATATCCAGAACGAAGATCAATTTTTGAGAAATAACTAGCTCCCTGTAACTGATCGAATAAATCATCAATTCGTGGCAAAGGGTATCGATTCTTGATTGTCACCTTATTGAGCTCGCGATAATCTATAAACATACGCATAGTACCATCCTTCTTCTTGACAAACAACACTGGAGCTCCCCAAGGAGAAGAGCTGGGACGAATAAACCCCTTATCAAGAAGTTCTTGCAACTGGGACATAAGTTCCCTCATCTCTGTAGGAGCAAGACGATACGGCGCACGAGCAATGGGACTTGCTCCAGGAACAAGGTCAATGCGAAATTCGACTTGCCTAATGGGTGGTAACCCAGGTAAGTCATCAGGAAAAACTTCAGGGAATTCATTGACCACTTTTATATCCTCCATCTTCTGTTTCTCTTTCTTCCCATTCATCACATAAGCAATGAATGATTCACACCCTTTAAGGATGCATTTACGGGCCTTAATAGCGGTAATGAGACTTTGCATGTTCTTCCGGCGTTCCCCGTATATATAAACTTTACTACCATCAGACATTTTGATCGATACTACTCGTTTCCCACAGAGAATTTTAGCATTATGAGCTCCGAGCCAATCCATCCCAATAACAATATCGAATCCTTTAATCCCGATAGGTAGCAAGTTTGCCTTTAAGATTCGCCCATTAATCTCCACCGAACATTCCTCATACACATGACGGACCGTAACTAGTTCTCCATTCGCGACTTCTATAACACAAGTATCATCTAATGGTTTCATTGGTGTGTTCAGACGTTTACTAAAGTCATGGGACACAAAAGAGAAATGTGCTCCAGAATCAAAAAGAACATAAGCAGGTTGTGAGTTTACAATGAGTGTACCTGCAACCACATCCTGGTCTTCTTTGGCCTCATCAAGGGTCATCTGAAACGCTCTCCCCTTCGTCTTTGCTGGCTCTGTCTTCTTATTACTTGCAGTGGGAACTAATGTCTCATTCTTCTTCTTGGGACAGTTGGTGCTGTAATGACCCTTTTCATGGCAATTGAAACATTCCACTTCGCTAATATCTTTCACCTTGCAGTCTTTAGCTTGGTGGCCCGGAAGACCACATTTATAGCACCCACTAGTGCCCTTCTTGCATTCTCCACTGTGCCTCTTTCCACACTTCTTACATTCTTTAACCTCACTTTGCTTAGAAAACCCCGATGAAAAACGACTCTTCTTGTTTGCTCCAGAGATTCCTGAAGACTTTCGCTTCTCCGCAAATGCTTGTCGTTCCTTGCCCTTTTTCTCTATCATACTCTCAACACGAGCCGCGAATTCAATGGCTTCATCAAGAGTAGTAGCCTTGCCAACTTCTAGCGAGTAGTCTGCCGGCAATCCATTAACATACCGGTTTATCCTTCCAGCCTCGGTCGGTAGTGTATCTTCCAGAAATGGCAGCATCTCACAGAACTTTTTAGTGTACTCGTCAACCGTCTGTTTTTCCTTTGCTAGGGCAAAGAATTCATTAACCAAGTTCTCTCGATGCCTAGCTGAACAGAACTTGCCTTTCAATCGTTGAACGAACTCGTCCCAAGACAACGAATCCACAAATTCACTTCCCTTGATTCGGCGAAGAGTATTCCACCAAGTAAGAGCTTCCGCCTTTAGCATCTGAGAAGCAAACCCTACCTTCATATCATCTTCGCAACGGCATATGCGAAGGACTTGTTCTATTTCGGTCAACCATCGAATAGTTATTCGCGGATCCATCTCCCCGTTGAACTCCTTTGGCCGACAGGACATAAAGTCCTTGAAAGTACAGGCTCCTTTAGTCTTGAATTGAGGCTGTGATTTGGAAGATGAATCTCCCTGAGAAGAAGTCTGTCTAGGATTAGTGCCTTCAGGAGCCACACTTTTCTCGCTATCTTCTGGTTGTGACTTAGATCTTTCGCCCAGTCGCTCATCCAGAAGACGAGTCATTTCCTGTCTGTTTTGTACTTGAGAGTCATGAAATAACTTCTGGATTGCCTCCAAGGTCAATGGAGGTGGATTAGCCTCACCCCTAGAATTGCCATCATCAACGGCTTGGGGCGGTCGGGGAGGCATAGGAGGCCTTGCATTAGGATCTGGGTTTTCCGCATACGATCCTTGACCACTTCTAGTTCGCATCTTGCTATAAAATTTCAAGTACTTTAGTATTTCGTAATATATCATAATATTAGTTTACTACATTTCCACCAGTTTCCCAATATTCCCTCACAGTTACATTAGGCTCAATACGCGTCCTGTGATTATGATAATACGGGCCCATATTACCATAATCACCTACACATGTTGTTCCCAATGTTTCCGCTTGGTCCTACTGTTCACTGGTGTCCATTTGCTACTTTTAACTCATAAATATGCTCGTATAATTCCATTACCAAATAATGTCCTAATTCATTAAGACATAACAGATTATGTAATTAACTTTAACTGACTATTTTACTAGTCTAAGCCTAGGAGTGGAATGATCCAATCCTAATTCGCTTAAACTATAACTCTGATACCAACTTGTAACACCCCAAATTCTTCAAACCATTTATATTACATAAAATCATGTTTTACAAAATACGGTTCATTAAAAACCATACAAAATGTTTAAATACAACAGAGGGTGTTACAAACGCATATCAAACAACCATAAGTTTAAGGGAAAGGATTAATCAATACCAATACACGATAGCTGTATCCAGCTCCACTCTTTTGCGTTCTAGGACTTATTTTACAAACTTCAAATTTTTTCTCACAACTTCGTACTTGAACCCGGAATACATGACATAAAAACATAGAATACGTAAGACAAAAATGTCTCGTGAGTTACATGAGTTTTAGACTCAAACTTTAAATTCCTTTTTCCAAACTTTTATAAAAATTTCATAACGTAAATCATTGTCAAAACTACATAATATAAACATACCATACCTTTTTACTTCTCAAAATCATCTTATGTTAAACTTTGCAAAAATACTATCTTTTATACTTTCTTTGACTGGTTTTATAAACTTGCTGGGATTTTTATACTTAGGGCGTTAATCACTATAAGTGATACCCCAAGTCTCTACAATTAGAAAGAACGGATCAATACTAACAGTAGAAGTGCTGAGGCAGTCTACTTCGCGAAGGGGTTGTCCCCAGTAGACTCCTTACCTAACCCGGGTAGGTTGGAACATAGTTCCCTTACTAACAATGCTAGCTACAATACCAGTCAAACATAAAAAATATTCTTCTAAAACTAAAACATTACTTGCACAAGAAATGGTTAAATACCAAGCTTTTGACTCAAACATATCTCTATCATAATTTAGGCTATCGCCAAGAATCATACTTTCAAATATAGCAGTTAACTTTCTATTTAAACTAGAAAGTGTACCATTTCTGCAAATATTTTTCACATGTAAAAATAATATATGAAATCTGAAAAATACTTACTTACTTGCCATGTATCCCAAAATGGGTAAAAATGCTACATGTACTCACCTTATGACTCTTGAAAGGTTGTTTAGACGTCCCTCGGTTCTTTACCCTTTCGGTGTCCGAGTATTTGGCTTGCACCTATATATGGTATATGATACATTAATTTACATTTTTATTGACTCTAGAACATGCTAGAGTCCTTATTATAACATCAATGGTCAAGACAAGTGTATAACTCTTGAATGACCAACTTTAGTTAAATTGTATTTTATACGTATTTTACTACAGTACCCTCGGAGGGTCGTATTTCAATTCCGATAATTTTTTATAAAGTTTTGGACCATATTAGACCTATGTTTAAAATTTGAGGTTAATTGGACAAGTTTTGATCCATTTCTTAAAAATGAGGATCAATTGGCAGGGGACTCTTGAACTAAACTGCATTTTTGTTCCAGGCGTAGGGCGCACCGCGTTCAGGTAAGGGGCGCACCGCGCCTAGCGAGCAGAAGCCCAAAATTCCCCGATTTTTATGCTACAAATTCCCATTTTCTCATATTAAGTGCTGAATACTCCACTTAATCGATAGGGGTTTGTTCCAAGACCAAAACCCTTCAATTTCTTCAAGTTTTAAACCATTAAAATCGGATTAATCACAAGAACTCAAATTCTAGGGTTCTTGATCAAAATCTAAATTCTTGCAAAATAGCATTCTACTTCCATTTTCTTGAATTAAGTTCTTTTAGCATGACTTAATGGAAGTGTTGAATCATTTAAACCACATGATTTATGACTGAAATTGCCAATTTCAGTTTCCTTAGAAAATCATCAAGAGCTTAAACTAAGGTTTTGATTTCTTACCTTGAAAGGTTGGAATCACCAATTCCAATTGTTAAGTTCTTGATTCCTTGCTTCAATTCTTGCTTCAACTTCACGAATTTCACAAAGATCAGATCTTCTCCCGTCTCTAGAGCTCTCTACTAAATTATGAACCTTAATGAGATATTTTCTCATTTTTATATTTTTCATATTTTCAGTTTTGGTCCCTCTAGTTAACTTCCTTGAACTTTGGCCACCAAAACCAACTATCTTTCCATGGAATCAATTCTTTTACATTTTTAGTCCTAAACTATACTAAATTTTTATAAAATAATTTCTGCATTTGGTCAAATGACCAATTTACCCTTTTCATGGTAAAAGGACTTAATTACCCTCACAACTATAATTTCTCATCAATTTTATATATAACATTTAAATTACACACATTTTAGTTTACATATTTATATATTACAAATTTTTGGTCGTTTCATCTATGGTTGTACAACCGCACCATAGGAAAAAACGCACACCACTATATTATGCGGTTAATAACCGAAACCGCACCAAATAAAACAGCACCGCATGGAAAAACCGCAAAACCGCACCGCATTAGAAACCGCAAATTGCGGTTTTAGGTTTTCAAAAACCGTATTATGCGGTTTGCGGTTCGGTTTTGACCAAAAACCGTACCAAACCGCACCATGCTCACCCTTAATTGAAGTCATCGAAGATAGACAACAGAAGTCAGTTGGTGACATGCCAGTTACCAGATTAAGGTGTGTGACAAAGCAAGTACTAGTCTGAACCAAGGAGTTGTGTCCGAGGAAGGCTTCATCAAAAAGCAGTATCCTTAGACCAAAGAGAAGATCAGACCAAAGAGTTATTGAAGAAAGAGTTGGACCTTGTATGAAGTGAAGTTCGACAGAAGTTGCAGAAGCATAGTCGAGCAGCCACAGTCTCGTTCAAGTGTATACTCGATCGAAGACCAACTGGGTGATCTCGGTCCAAGAGAAAGTCTTAGGCAGACCCAGTGTGGTTGAGTCACATCCGCTGTCAGAAATATCTTTGGAACACGCGAAGAACAATGCCTTGCGTCAGGCGGCAGCCTGGGAACATGGAATTGTCACTTCACCATCTGTAAAGCGACTAGGTGCAGGGCTAGTTTGCCTCTTCCACTTTTCTGCCCAAAGACTTGCATGTTCAGCCTTCCACTATTTTTTGGCTATTTATACAATCTCATATCTACGCTTCTAAAAAGGTCTAAGTGTAAAAACATATAGTTATAGATTCTCTCTTGTAAATCATTGAAGTTTATCAATGAAAGATTTCTCTCGTTTCTCACAGTGGACATGCCTCGATTGTTGTTGAGTGAACCACTTTATATCATTGTGTCTCTTAGTTTCAATTTTGTATTACCCATTTGTCTTTATAGTCGGAGAACGTCTGTCGAAGTACTTGGCCGTGTTAGTTGGTGCATCCGTTGCTGCCCAACAATCTTTTGAAAATATAACCTCTAAAATTGAGTTATTTGGTTCGTAAGAAAAAGTTTTATCTCGATAACATAATATATTATTTGTTTAACATTTAAATTTACCAACAATATAAACATATGTAAGAATTATTTAATCAAAGTATTGCACTTATGAACAACATTAAAAATAGTCTACTATAGTATTAGGTTGAAATTTAAAAAGTAATATTTTATCATATAAAATGCACCACGTCACAACTATCAATTTTGTAAAGAGAAAAATGAACGATCACCAATAATTGAATAAGGATGAAAGAAATGCCACCACATCTTCATTTCGTATAGGAACGGACAAATAAAGAATCATGTCAAAATTCAATCGATAACCATAATGTACAACGTGTCGGTGAAGAATATACATAATAATATAGTATATACATGTCGTTCGATTAGGGTAGTTAGTGGAGATGTTGCGTCCCTCAAAGTGGAGATACTACTAGAAAGAAAGGTAAATTACACTCCTTAAGTCCCACAATCCGTCCATCCCACAAGACAATAACAATCATGTGGAAGGTAAATAGAACACCAAGAATGAAGAAATTTTGCCCGAGTTTTTAATATGAGCCCTTCATTTATAAGCTTCCAATATCCATCGTTGCAATCACATCATAATACATTAACTTTACTAGAAAAATATCAATAAAATGACCTAAATTTGTTGCTAAACATGCAAAATCCGTTGCTATACGATGTTAGCTAAGGCCTTTCGGTATGGGCTCTCACTTCTCCTCACTTTTTTTCTGCCACATCAGCATCTAGTCAGCACACTCACTCCTCACATCACCCCTAGAAATGGTCACCACTTACTTCCCCTTACTTTTGGTACAACTAATTATACTGAATGTACAAGCAAATGGCCTCAGTTTCCTTTCCTCGCATGAGTCGGCACATTGCACGGGCTTGTTTTTGCGGGGTCACCGCATGAGGGGGGGTGTTCCCCGCGGGCTCGCACCTCTCCTCACACGGCACACCGGAAGGCCTAAGGAGTTAACAACAAATATTTGTCGTTGCTAATAAAGACAATACTAAACTAAAAATTGAAAAATATTCTCAAATAGTTGTTAATTAGCAACTTAGTTCTATGTTTGATATTTTTGAATGATACAATGTATTTTCGAAAAGGGTTTATAATATGTACAAGATCAACTTTGAGACGTGACTTTGTCACCCCACATCAATTATTAAATGAGAGTTATAGTTTTTGGTGTGAAAACATGTATACTTATCTTATAAAGTATATTTGAATGAGATTAAATTCCATAAAACACTTGATAGAAAAACTTTTCTCTAAAGATTAAGACCTATTGTTTATAGTTTTTCTAGAACGGCAATCTACATACACTCTAATCAACTCTCACATTTCAAATTTCCACCTATGTCTCAGAGACTTGAACACTCAACCTCTTAGCAATCTTATGTGTTTTTAGTAAAGTTTTAAAAAATATACAGGGATGTAATTGTAATAATACTAATCATGAGGGTATTTAAATGGCATTTACTTAGAGGAAATTTTATGTACTCGCGAGGGAGTTCTAAATTCTAATTACCAAAATACATACCAGAGACGATAGCAGAAGCCAGAACATACATGGATGCCCGCAATCTATCTCGGAAAGTAATCGCAATTGCCGCCGGAGAAGCTCACACTCTTGCTCTCACTGGTAATAAAATCTTATTTAGTAATTTTCATCTGTTAATTGGCACCGTGATAGAAGCTTCAAGCTAATGGAGGCTTTGCGGCTTTTTTATTTTTGTCTTATTGTGTGTATGAAGCTGATGGTAACGTATATTCATGGGGTAGAGGAACCTTCGGTCGGCTCGGCAATGGTTCGGAGCTCGATCAACTTGTTCCTGTGAAAATCGAATTCAATTTAACGGATAAGGAAGATAAGGTCAAAATTGTTGGAATATCTGCCGGCGCTTATCACAGTCTAGCTCTTGCTGGTAATATTTGAATTTTTTTTACTTTTCCGGCGTCTGTTAATCCAATTATGTTCGATAATGTGAATTCCGATTAATCAAATCACAAATTGCAAATCCCTTGGCCATTTCGCCTTAAATATGCTCGTGTTAGGTATATGTAACTTGCCCTCCATATTATTCACGATTTTGAAATTGGAGCATGAAATGATATATTGTTCCTTATTTAATATGATTGCTGCATCATCATCATTGCTACATGATGCCAACATTGTTACAATTCTCATTATCTCTTGCTGCCAAAGGCAAATTGCAATGAATAGCAACATACTTACAAAGGCAGATTGCATTCATGGTTCATATATCTTATTAGGGAAGTATAATTGTTTACTAAAAGAAACCAAATGTTTATAAGTTATAACCATGTTAGAAAATAGGGTTAAATGCAAGAAATAGCAATGTACTTTCACACTGATTTATCATAGCATCCTACTTTCATATCTCTAATTTTTCAATATTATTTCAGATGATGGTTCGGTTTGGAGTTGGGGTTACAATGCTTGTATCCTTTCGAATTATACTTCTACACTACCAATGTTGTTACATAACATGACATGATAAAACATGTTGTACTGTGTTTGACATGTATAAGATTGATGTCAATGGGACATGAAATTGCAATTTCTTGTCCCAGTCCCATGTAACAAATGTAACCGATAGGACATATTAGTAATTTATATCCTTGATAATAAGGTAGATAGTCAACTTGGTTTTGATGGAGAGAATTCTTTTGTTCCATGTTTGGTGAAGGTGGCCATGACAGATGGATCAGTAACCAAGAATGAAACGGAACTTAAGGTGTGCACTAAAAAGTCTAAAATACCCTTCTCTTATTCCTTAAGCATCTAAACATTCGCTTATATGTTTTTTAAATTCTAATTAGAGGCAAAAAAGTTGATCCTTTAAAAAAAGGGTTGTTCTGATTATCTATATGTCAGTAATTTATTTTTCCATCCAGATTTCTTCGGTGAAAGCCGGAGGTATGATGTCACTAGCAATCGATGACCGTGGGTCCCTTTGGATGTGGGGCAGCTGCCCGCTGCAACAAACACCTACCCCAACATCCTTTAACTTCCATGGTCACAGTGTCGTTAAGGTTGCATGTGGAAGTGAACACATAGTAGCATTAGCCAAAAATGAAGATAATATTCTAGTATGCTATACTTGGGGCAACAATAATCACGGGCAGCTAGGTCTCGGGCACACGGAAACGAGCCCAAATCCTCAAATGGTGGAGAAATTCTGCCCGCAATCTCTTTTTGCGCCTTACGAAATAGCATGTGGAGCATTCCATAGTTGCATACTTACTTACGACAAGTTCTACGAGGCTCCATCAAAATTTGTATGTTGGACTTTCGGCCGTGGTGATAACGGGCAGCTCGGGCAGGGAACCACGAAACGGTCAACGTACCCGGAAATGGTGACGGGGCTGCCTGAGAATTCGCGTTTTGTATCGGTCGCGTGTGGTTTGTTCCACACGAGTTTAGTTTCGTCGTCCGGGCAAATTTGGTCGTGGGGTATGGAAAACGGGCTCGGGCTATGCCCGGAAGCTACTTTTACCGAATCGGACGGTGGAGATGCGCTCACTCCTCGTTTGATCAACGGCCCAAATTTCCCTGACCCCGTTCAAATAGCTTGCGGGGCGGCCCATACCGTTCTTGTAACTGAAAGCGGCTACAAGATTTGGTCATGGGGGCGAGGGAAAAACGGGATTCTTGGAAATGGTCATGAAAATGACCATTTCACTCCTAGGGCCGTCTCGTGGCCCCCACAGGGGGCACAAGACGACGAGAGTCAGCAGACTCTGGTTAAGGATGATAGTGAGGGGAAATTAGGGGAGTTGATGGAAGAGATGGATAGGGTTAAGTCTAGGGGTTTGGTAATGGAGCGTTACGCAGGGTTTCTTTATGGTTTGTTGTTTGGTAAGGTTTTTGAGGGGGATAAGGATATACCGGTGTCGTTTAAGGATTTGGGGTCATTTGATGTTGCGAAAGAGTGGGAGGAGATGTTGGAATCGTGTGATAGGGGGAAGCTTTCGCGTTTGCAGTCGTTTTACAGGAATATGCTTGCGAGTGTTGAGGATAAGATAATGAAGGATAAGGTTAAGGAGATGATTAAAGAGTATATCGGATCATCGGGAAGTAGTAGTTGATAAATTCGGTTTTTGTAGCGGGCTTTGCACGGTATGCGGATTTGTTGGGGGTTAATGTGTATTTTGTACTTTTATGTCGATAATTACAAGTATTTTCTTAGTTAAGTTGTGTTTGATGGTTTCAGACTTGAATGAGTGAGTAAGAGGCAAGAGGCCTGACCCGGTAAGTATTATCCTATTGCTGACTTGGTCAGACGTGTTTGGACTTGGTCATATGTGATTTTTAGCATTATCAAACGTCCGGACTCGGACCGAGTTAGCCATGAGGTCTGACCGGATTCCCGCTCAGACGCAAATCAAACACAGCCTTAGAAATGTTTGCGAACTTTTGTTTGTAGTTCATAAATTTTTAGATAGACAAGGCATCAATAGTGAGTCACTCCCCCACATATTTTAGTGTGTTACAAATTTTGTGATATTGATGTCAGTTTCAAATACATGTGTCATGAGTAACAAATGGGGACCAAGTATGGTTCATTTCATATCTTGTCATTGCTAATTTGGACTTTGTTATGACAAGCTCTAACCAAAAGGGGATGATTTTAAACCAATTTTTGCTCAATTTATGTTACATGTTTTATTGATAACCAAATAGTTATCTAAATCAAAACACTTAGTTAACCGTCAATAAAACAACTCAAAAGAACATTTTACCGTTTCAAAATATTACTTTCGACTTACTATATTTAGTTAAAACTCTTTTTTGTTTTTTTTTTTTTAAAAAAACTTCCAAATGATTAATGTCACGCCAAACAACTATCTCTTCCTACCTAATTTTCACAGTTCCTTTACGTCATATTATTCCCGTTGTCACGTGCGGTTTGCCTCTGAATCACGTGTTTACATACACGTTAGTCTAAAAGGAACCACGTACCCTGCAAATAATCTGTAACATTATCTTTGACATTAATTAAAAAAATAATGGTTTTTGAGCATAAAAGATAAATTACTATATATTTTATATGATCCAATTCCCGTAGTTTATTTTATTATTTTATATCGTATTTTCTTTTTTTTTTTATAAAGTCCAATTTACATGTCGTATGTAGAATAAGCCACGTAAAAAGCTTTTCTCGATTTATTGAACATCAAATTATATCATCTTATTCTATTTTAATTATTACAAACAACACATGGTTAAAGTTTTAACCAATCTATAAAACGACACTCTCTAAACAACCAATTTTACCGTTTTACCCTTTCCTTCTTTTATGGCTCAACACGAAATCATCTTCATCTTCACTACTATCGTCCAAAATTCGTTTCTTTGCTTTTGCATCGCCGTTCTTTGAAACCGGTTGTGGCGGCGGCGGCGGCTTCTTTGAACTTTCACCGCCTCTATTTGGCGGCGAAAATGGTTGTGGCTTCTTTGAACTCTCCGGTCTACTTGGTGGCGGCAATGATTTGACCGGAGTTCCCATTCGTATTTCCTTTTGCCGCCTCTGTTTTTTCTCGTATGCCTTTTTTGCCCTTTCTGGTGACAACATTCCGTGTTCCATCATCCTACATATCCCACATGTAATAAATCATTTACTTGTCGTCACAAAAAATAGAAAAAAAAACATGAATTAGATAAACAAAAAAGTAAAAGAAATCTCCAATAAAATCTCAATATTTTAGCTCGGTTGATGAAAAACTCTCAAATTAATTTTTATTAATAAAAAAAGACAGAAAATCGGTTAATGTTAGGACTTTTTCATAAACCGTGCAAAAATATTAGGATTTTATTGAAGATAAAACATGTAGTTTCTGTCATTTTTGTTAATAAAAATTAATTTGGGACTTTTTTGTTAATAAAAATTACTTTAGGATTTTTTTTATAAACTGAACCAAAATATTTGGATTTTAATCGAGTTTTCCCAAAAAGTAAAAAGTGTTTATAAGTGAACTCACCAGAACTCTGCCATTTCGCTGGAAGGTATTTGTTCCGATAATGACTCATAAAATATCCGTAGAGGCTCTCGCTGTCAAACATCAAATAACGAAAAAAACAAGTAAATCAGACAAGACAGGACAGAACAGAACAGATTGTACTGCGTTTGACGTGTACTTAAAAAAACAGTTGGTGTACCTCTTCTGGAACATCAAACTTCTGGCCAGGCAAGGAGTAAACTTTCTTCTCTCTTGATTTAACCGTCTTTGTAGTTGTTTTAGTCTTTGAAGAACTCACAATTGATTTTCCTTTAGCCTTCGTCATGACAAAAGACAGTCATTTAACAAATACACAAAAAAAAAAAAAAAAAAAAAAAAAAAAAAAAGCATTATGGCTTGGATGTGCATTTTCATAATGAAGTAATTTGACGATAAGTTGATTGAAGATAGAGGTAGGTTACATTCATCAATGTTCAGTTTTCTTACATTAGCTTTTTGTCAAACATCCAACAGAGTACAATCAGTTCTTAGATTGTTCTTCAAATCTGATCATATTGATTACAACTATACAAACAATTAGAAAATCTGATTCAACGCCTGCCCTTTGAGAGTTTTAAGATTTCTACAAATCTTGAAGTTGATAATCAATCAGTTTTGGATATCATAAGAGTCAAATTGGGGGTCAGGGCAAAAAAAAAAAATAATAAATAAAATACCGACGTTTCCAATCGACTGAACCGACAATTTTGGAATTGCAATTCGATTGAAACTACTAACGATAGCAAATAATCTGATTTACCGTAGATTGTTTGATTAATCTAAATTTAAAACAGCGAATTAACCCGGTGATAGATTATTCGTTTCTAGATACAATTCAACCAATGATAAACAAAATCATCAAAACTGAATCAGGAACCACATAAGAACAACGAATTTACCTCAATTTTAGAAACATTAGATGTGGTTGTGGTTGTGGTCGAAACTTTATGTTTTGAATCAATCGATTGCTTGCTTGAGCTTCCACTAACAACTTTGTTCTTGATAACAGATGGATCGAATTTAGTTTTAGCTGTTGATGCATCTCGAATTCCGCTACTGGGTTTCATCTTACCCAGATTGTAGTTTCGTTCTGTGGACATTTTGATCGGATATTAACCCCTTCTGATCGAATCAAAACCCCAACTTTGTTATTGTCTGGATCGTTAGATTATTGAATACGAGATCTCGTTCTCTCTCTCATGCTGTTTTGATGTGTATAATCTGATCGTTTAGAAGTAACGAACCTGTGGAGAGAAGGGGTGTTAATAGAAAAAGTGAAAAAGGTAATTCGTTGAAGATTTCGTAGTTTTTTACTTTTTTAACCACTTGTGTGAATCCTTTACCAAATTTGGCCCTAATTTGGTTGTTCTAATATTTTATAGAGTAAACCGTAATATCTACTTTAGGTTTATGTTTGTTACGACCTTTAAATAGATATTTATTATAGATGATTTTTTTTGTTGAAGAGTTCCATTTTATTTCTGATTTATC
Organism: Cichorium intybus; assembly: GCA_023525715.1. Taxonomy (NCBI): domain Eukaryota; kingdom Viridiplantae; phylum Streptophyta; class Magnoliopsida; order Asterales; family Asteraceae; genus Cichorium; species Cichorium intybus. Next base: position 75,339,112 of record CM042017.1, read on the forward strand.
CCTTTGGCCAGAGGGTGTGGCTATGGACTATATTTAGGTGGGTCGCAAGAGTTACCAAAATTTTTAATTTTATTTACAATTTACATAGAATTTTTTTTATGACTTGTCTTTAAAACGTTTTTAGACCTACTTTTTTGTTGACTTTTTTGTTTTTATAAGTTTCATTTAATTAGGAAACCGTGTTGTTTTATATCCTAGATTCTTTATTATGGCTCGATATGCACCTTGACAGTTCGGCAAACACCGTCATTATTTCTCGGCATGCCGAGCTTAGTGGGGTTCCAACAGCAAAAGCTTGGCACCCTCTCTTTCTTCCTTAATTTCTTCTACCCAGCTGCCTTCTCCTCTTTACTCTTTTATATCGTTTTTTTTTTCAAATTTTAAACCATTCAAACTTTAAAAAGTATTAGAAACAACACAAACTCATCACAATTCTATCCAACCCAAATGGATTAACTCATTTATTCACCACCAATGTTATGTTATCTAGGTATGGCTCCTTACTTTAATCCATATCAAACTCAACTCCAATTCCATCCCAAATTCCACTCTCAATCCCAAACTGAATACGTCAATTTGAAAACGTTTCGGAAATCCAATTTCAATTTCGATCCCAACCCTAACCCGAACCCAATACCCCATTCGGATGAGCTAAAAGAGTTGAAGTCAAAGATCGCGGGCCTAAACAAATCTCTTCAAAATTTCTTGATCTTTTTTTTCAACAAAAATCAGACTCGTCATATGAAAATTCTACTAAAAGACATGAACCACTACACCGAGAAACAACTCGAACCGGTTTTGAAAATGCAAGTTGAAATAAAAACAATGTAATTTTTAAGTATGTTTGTTTTTTACATTTTAAATGAAGTAATCTTAATTTCTTAAGTTTTAAAACATTTGTTTTATGTGTTTTAAATTTTAATTAATGAAGTTTGTAGTTTTAATTAAAATAATATTGTTTTAATTAATTAAAAAATATTGTGGCAAAATAGCAAACCATTCTCACCCCTTGGCAAAGAATAGAGGTGGCAAAAATAAGGCGATGCTAATATTGCAAGAAAAAAGAGTGACAAAAATGTCACCACTCCCTCCAATCTTATAACATTAAAAAATGGCGTTCCCCTAAGAATTCTAAGGGAGATAAGAAGTAGGCAGTATATTTCTTTTATATATGGTATATCGTAAAAATATGAGTCCACATTAAGTGGTGGATTTAAAAAATTAACAAGGTTCATCATATATATTTCAATGTTTAAATTAAGAAAAAAAATAGATTCTGAAATTTGTTGGTTTTTTCCGGCAAAATAAAGAGAGAAAGAGTTTTTTTTTTTTCAAGAAAAATGAGATGCCAAAGAGGGATTCTTTTCAGGTATAGTGAGATATTTGTGTTTTTTCTCGTTAAAATGTTGGGTGAGACTAAAGGTGTTCAAAACTAGATATCCAAAATTTTGGATAGCCGGAAATTTTGGATAGTGGATATTGATATCTAAATCTGTATCCAAAATTTTGGATATCAATTTAGATATTTTTTTGGATATAAAAAAATTGTATTTCGTGTAAATTTAATTAAATTATCCTAAAAATGAAGCATTATTTATCCAATAAATACACTAAAATAAACATCATCATCTTTACATTACAACATTTCATACAAAAATACAAAGTAAAAAAAATGGTTATTAATAAATCAGCAAAACAGTTTTCATATTTGTGGACTATAGTCAAGATTGAAATTATATAACGTTCATGATTATAGGTTGTTGAGGTTTTATCATTTTATATATAAGGTATACATGTAAATTTCTAAAAAAAAAATTTTAGAGTAAGAGTGTGTGTATCTACATGCAGCAACTTAGATTTCCCATAAGGAATTTGTTGTTTAGGTTTTACTCTAGGGATGAATGTAATACTTAGACTTGTGGGTGTCATCCAATACTTGCTCTTGATTGCCTCCAAATCCAGGTACCTAAATATGCCCCGCAAATGCTTTCAACCCTTTAGTATTTTCTTTTAATTATTTCTTTTTTATTAGCTTTTCATTTTTGACATTTTCACTTTTAAAGGCTTATATTTGTGCAGTTTTTACCTTTACTATAAAACTTGATACTAATTCAATTCACATAGATCTTCCCAAGATTTTCTTTTCATGGAACTTTCAACTTAAAGCACCGGCTACTATTATTAGTTTTTTCGGCATGATATATAACTCTCAATTTTTAGTCGCTAATGAGTTCGATCCAAATTGTTTACCTCCTATTTAATTCATTTCGAGTGAAGACACATTGTAGGCTTTTAATAATCGGTATTTCGTATGCCTCTAAATCTTCAATATGAATACAATAGTTGCAAGTTCCAAGTCATGAGTGGTTTATCTTGTCTCCACATCCTTTAATTGTCTTTATTCATAGGTGATCACTTTCCCCTTTGTATTAAAACACGTCTGAGGCCTTTATTTGAGGGGTCACTATAACAAACAAAATCTTACATACCGTTCGATAAGGAGAGGACGGGTTCTTCACATCATTTTCATTGCAATGTTTTAAAAGCTTCTCCTTGTTTCTTGTCTCATATGAATTTGAATTTTTTTCTTTGTCAATGATGTACATGGAGCGATTATACGAGAAAAATCTTGAATGAATCGTCGGTAATAATCAGCCAATTGGAGAAAACTTCTCACCATCATTGGGGTCTTTTGGGGTTCCTATTTCATAATTTTTTCAATTTTTTCGGGTATATTTTGATCCCTTTACAAGACACAACATGTCTCGGTAATTGTACTTCTCGTAACCAAAATTCAAGATTCAAAAACTTTGCATACAATCGCTCTTTCTCTAACACTTGAAGCACATCTCTCAAATCTTGTTTAGGATCTTTCTCATTTTTAGAATAAACAAGAATATTATCAATAAACTTAATCACCGATTTGTCGATGAATGATTTGCATATATGATTAATTATATTCATAAAGATTACAGGTGCATTAGTAAGCCCAAATAGCATCACTAAAAATTCATAATGACCATAAATTGTTCGAAAACATCGTCTCAATATCACTTTCTTTTACCTGGAGTCGATGATAACTGAAACATAAATCAATATTGGAAAAGACTGAAGTGATCGACAAATCATCAATACATGGTTAATGATAATAGTTATTGATTGTCACTTTGTTGAACGCTCGGTAATCAATACACATTTGTATGGAGTCATCTTTCTTTTTGGAAACAATATGGGCACACCGTAAGCTGAAGAACTAGGATGTATAAGTCCTTTATCAAGAAGTTCTTAGAATTGGGACATTAACTCACACATATTGGTTGGGGTTAAACGTGCAGTATGCTAGTGATATGAGTCATTCATGAAATAAGATCAATATGGAACTCGACTTGTCTTTCGGTGGCAAACCTGAAAAGTCATCAGGAAATACTTCAATGAATTCATGAACTATTTTCAAATCTTCAAGATTTTTTTCTTTTTGTCGATCTAACTCGTACACCAAGAATGACTCACATCATTTTGAAAACATTTTTGTGCTTTACCCGCCGTGATTAAGCTTCATCAAACCCTTTTATTCTCATTGTTAACAAGTTTTCTTTAAACACTCTCTCGTATATTTCCAAAGTACAATTTCAATATATATGGTAAACAATGACAAATTCACAATTTGAAATTTCGATAATGTATCAATCATCTAAGGATATTAGACCTGGTGTCAAAAGTATACAACACAAACGAGTAATTGGCATCCGAATCAAATAATATGTGTGCAAGAATAGAATTTACAAGGATTGTACATGTCACGTCATCATTCATCTCTTTTGCTTCATCTTTGATCATTTGAAAGTCTCTCTCTCTTTCTTTGATTATTCTTTCTTGCTAGTGGTAGACACTAACTGAAACACCGCTCTTTGAATTAATTAATTAAATTGTTTTTAAAATCATTTGTCATTTCAAAATCATTTATTTAAGAAAAATAAAGTCTCATAGTCTTAAAACATTAATTGTTCACAGTTTCAAAGTAGGAGGATTTTCAATACAATATCATTACATCAATTCAAGGGAACCACTACTTACTTCTTCTAAAGTATGTTGTCCCTCAATCACCACCTTACAAATCTTCAAGGATATAAATTTAGTATTAAGACATTTCTCGCATGAAAAGTACATTTTTTCTAATATACTGTGAGTTAGTCTAACATAAGGGATTATAACTAGATGTTATAAGGTGTTAGAAACTTAAAATATAGGTTTCTATGACATTTATATGAACCACGTAAGAAACCCTATGGATACTACACAGACCGAGTAAACAAACAAAAGAAAACAGGATGTTTGTTCCTTATACTTATACCAAGTATTAACCCACTTGAGCTGAGTAGGTTTGTACTGCCTTGAAAACGAGGTGTCATTTAAACCTCTAAAAGTCTCATTTGAGCATGGTACTTTGCTAGAAAAGTTTTTTAACTCCTTAAATTATAGCAATTACCAATTATGCATAAGCAAGTCTTAATATCATTATTCGGTATACAAAATGATTCATATCTCAAATACGTCTTAATGGCTTACGTTCTTAATGTCAATTGAGTTTAAGGGTACACCTTAAATGACATCAACCAATTCTTTATGACTTAAGTCTCTAATCACATAACACGAGTCTCTAGTTTGTTTTTCTTACATTCAAATGATCGTATTAACCCATCAAAACATAACTTAAGGTACTTAATCTCAATTCAACCAAATCATCGATCATAGTTCCATTCCTTTGTTACATGATATTCATCTTAATATTGGACTAAATAAAATTTTGACAAACTTATGGTGATTATGAGCTTGTTTCAATGTTTAGTCCACTTCAAATCCTATAAAATTTTGTTTGGTTAAATCAATATACATAAATGTGAAATAACTTATTAAGGAATTCATTCCATTCCATTTCAATGGTGGATTCCATTAGAATCATCATTTAATGCTCATAATTACCACAAAGTCCATTAGAATCACATAACAAACAATTCATGAATCTAACAAATTACTCACTTCTTAACCCCCATGATCATTAGTTTAGTTCCAAAATCACACTACTATGCTTGAGTACAAGTTAGTAATGCTAAAGTACAACTAAACACCAATTAATGTTCCAATTCCTCATGTCCATATTTTAAGATGGAATCAACCACTTTAATCGTGAAGTAATTAGATATTGGTGATAAATTACAAGTTTCTAACATCAAAACATAGTCCAAGCTTAAAGTAAATAATCAAATTTGAATTTCTCACATTATATGAGGTTTGAAAATCCAAATGATAAATTAAGCTTTTGCATGCAAGGTTTATATTAGAATCATATACTAAGCTTAATTCAACACTCAATAACTACTAGAATTCTACTGACGATTCTCATTTTTTGGATTTTTACATGAGAACCTAAACCCTAGATTAATTCATAAGCTTACATGATATATGTATACCTCTCAAAGCTTTAATGATCTAATCCTAGCTTCAAATCTCCCAAATTTTCATTGATTCCTCCTCCATCTTCCTTGATATTCAGAAATTGCCACTTCTCGGTATCTTCCTCATTAATCACGTTTTAGATTAAATGAATGAGAAGAATAAGTAGCTTCATATATACGATCACTTACACATTTAACCCTTCCAGTTCTTAATCCTTCATCTTGCCCACCATGTTATTCTTCTTTTAATGAAACATTCAAGTTTGGCACTTAAGCCCTATAACTTACTCTATATAGACAAAACAGTCATTGGTCAAGTCTAGGCTAGTAATTACAAGTTTGGCCTAATTGTCGCTTTTGGGGTGTAGGTGGGTGGGTGTGTGTGCGTGTGTGTGTGTATGTGTGTGTGTGTGTGTGTGTGTGTATATATATATATATATATATATATATATATATATATATATATATATATATATATATATATATATAGAGAAAAACACACAGAGAGAGTTAGGTTATTCTAAAACTAATAATTATTATGTGATTGTGTGGATCAATCAGAATTCAGGAAAAAATCAGTTTTCGTAATTATAGGAGTCGGTTACCAGATTTATATTATTTTATTTATTTAAAATTAATTGATATATATGTGAATTATTATTATACTCATGTCCGGATTTAAAATGATTGGTCCATGTTCAGTTACAAGGTTACAAAATATTTATCATTTGATATGTATGTATGTATGTATGTGTGTGTGTGTGTGTGTGTAGGTAGGTAGGTAGGTAGGGAGGTAGGTAGGTAGGTACGTACATACATACATACATACATACATACATACATACATACATACATACATACATACATACATACATACATACATATATATATATATATATATATATATATATATATATATATATATATATATATATATATATATTAAAAGTCGGGATCACTAAGACTAATCTAATATGAATTAAATAGAAAAGACTAATATAATAGAAAAGAACTGTCTTTTCTGTATACTTTCCCCGATTCCGCTGCTACCACGGGGTTTACGCAATCACTCGTATTATATAGATATCCCTTCAACACAACATAGGCCATCGAAAGGATCTTGGAGACCCACCAAATCATGAAAGCCAGGATCTTTCAGAAAATGGATTCCTATTCGAAGAGCGCATAACTCAGTTTTTTTGCAGCTCTTGCTCTCGTTGATTCAGAGGTATCCGCTCTTGGATCCAATGCATAACTCTTTCTGAATGAGACAGACAGATAAAGACAAGAAAAGACAAGAAAAGACCAGTGAAATCAAGTTGAAAGATTGTATAATTTAATGGTAAAGTTCGATTATCATCAGGGCTAGCCTCGAGCAAGTGTCGAATGTGCGACCGCACAGGCCCGTGTAGTCTAGGAGGCCCAAATTTTTTTTTACTTATACTGTATAATAGTCAATATATATTATATTTGAGAAATAGTTTTGCAAGTTGTTTCTTATTCAAGTGGGAGGGGCGCTTGGGATTGAATCCTCGGACCCGCGTTCGAATCATAGGAATAGCAATGCAGCCCACTATTAGCAATTGTTTTTACTCCATTTTCCAACGGCTTTTCCTTTTCCAAGTCAAGAGTTTTCACTAAATCATATATTTGAAAGCATTACATCAATTGTTTATTAACACTTTCAATTTAGCCCATAGGCTGCATACTTTTATCCTTTTTTTTTCAAGTAAAAACCCATTAATTATTTGCTGCAAAGCGTATTGATTAGTTGTTTACTAATTCTTTCTATTTAGCTCATTAGATTTATTATTCTCAATTTCTCGTTACCTTTGTTTTCTGTATCAAACAAGACATATGAACGTCGACAACAATAATAAAAATTATAGTTCCAAGTTTCCAACAAATATGCAAATTAAAGCTTCTAGCCTTATACAATTTTTGCTATTGTTTTAATTTTAATAAATTTTAGTTGTAAGTAAATGATTAATATGTAGAGGGCCTATTTTTTTAGTTTTCGCACAGGGCTTCTAAAATCAACGGACCGGCCCTGATTATCATTAACCCCTCCCCCCAGAAAAGTAATGAGTTTTTCTCTCTCTCTGTGTGTGTGTGTGTGTGTGTGTGTGTGTATATATATATATATATATATATATATATATATATATATATATATATATATATATATATATATATATATATATAATCAAATAAGAATGAATCATTATATGATGCAAAAAAAAAACATGATTCACAAAAAAAATTCCCGAAAAAACAACTCGATGATTCATTTTTTACTGAAGCAATTTTTGTACACTCTATAGACAATTTTAGTGAAGCATTACAAAAATTAATCATCGAGGCGTTTTTTCAGCTATTTTTTACGAATCATGTTTTTTTCATCTTATAATGATTCATTTTATTGGTTCGTCAAAAATCATACAAATGAAGTACTTCTTACCCCTTTAAAACTAGTTTTATCCGTTAAAATCATAAGGCATGTGTTTACACCATGTTTGTAAGCAACAATCAAAGAAGAACATGCAATGAGTCTTCCACATGGCATTCCACCGAACTCCGTTGAAATTTAGTTGAAAATCGTTACGAAAAATCCTCAAGTCCTAAGTTTGAGTTTGGAATCACAATTTTGTTCATCCAAATCCCTCAAACCAGGGCTCTAACACCAACTTATAACGTCCCAATTTACGTAATAAAATTTTCATTTTTAAAAGCGGTTCAAATACATAAAACGGGTTGCAAAATAAAATCATCCGATCCAAATTCGATAATTAAAACATTTAAAACTGTTTTTACCAAAATAGTTACAAACATTATCCAGCGGAAGACTTGAATACCAAAACCTCAGATACGATACAGGCGCGTTGTAACGACCATTTTTCAAAAAAAAAAAACGTTGTGAATAGTAACTCCGGCGTGAATAGTAACTCCGGCGTGAATAGTAACTCCGGCATGAATAGTACTCCGACGTGAATAGTACCCGAGAAATGAAGTAAGCGCTTACCTCGTGATGACATCGACGATGATGTCGTGATGACGTCGTGATGATGTCGTGATGACGTCGTGAATAGTGTTTTCAAGCCCTATAAATAGAGGCTCAACTTCTTCATTTCAACCCACAACAAACACCAAACAACCTTACGATATCGAGGAGTGTTCTGGTTAGGAAAATAGGTCGGGAGGAGTTAGGAGCGAGCGGTAGCTGGTAACGAGGTGCTCGGGAAGTGTTGGAAGAGCGGAACGGGAAACGTGCCAAGGCTTTGAACGCCAATCTTAAGTACTCAATCACTATTGTATTTATCTAGTAGTTTATAAGTGTTAAACTCTAATATGTAGAGGTTATATTATTCGTAATTCCAAAAATAATACCGAGTGATTTACTTACGAGGATGGTGTCTAGGCCGATTACTTGGGATCTGGTTGTTGGATTTTCCGAAAGGCTAAAATGCTGAAAGGATCCTGCCACCCCAACTAATCTTCTACCTGGCTATCCTTTACTTGATAAATCACGAGGTATCATGTTGGAATTATGGAAGAGTTTAATGATACAACTATAAGATAGTTAAGAATTAAAGAGTGATAAATGTCTTACGGTGTTAACAGTTAAAGAGGGAATACGAAGCAGAGATAAACGTTGTAGTCGACTATAATCAGGTGAGTTTCTCACTACATTGTGTGGAGGTTATATATGCTTTACCGTATTTTTGTGTGCTTATAAGATGTTTATAAGATGTTGGTAAATAGTACCAAGTTGTGTGTATATTATTGATATATATCTTTCTGTTATAATTGTATGGGTTGGGTTATGGTGTGTGTGGGCTCGACGTACTGAGTAATATAGAGATACTAGCAAAAGACACTGAGCAGATACGTATGACTCGACGTGCAGGACATGCGCGGCTCTAAATGCTGAGCAGGGGAATTAGATTTACTGAGCAGATACGTATAGGAGGATATAGTCCAATATATTGGGTAGAGCATATTATGTGACGTATGGTTGTATTTTTCCTGTTAGGGGTAAAGTATGTGTAGCTGATATGCTGTGTAGTTGTTGGAACTCACTAAGCCGTGTGCTTATCCTTTCCCTTTTAAATTACCATTTCAGGTTATACAGGTGGAAATGACGGACAGGCATGACGGATACACACTGATACTGCTTAATTGGGGATTCATACGGTGAATTGATGTTTAAAATGATTTCTAAATATCTTCAAAATGTTAATTATTGAATAAATTGATATTTATTTAAATGAAGATGTTTTATTAAAAACCGGGTGTTACACGCGTCGTGCTCCAAGTTGACCAACTGTGCTACTACCCGAGTAACTTCACACATAGTATAGTGAGAAGTCTCACCTGATCCGCAACATCAAGCCACACGCTTCTGATATCCTCACGCGTTAAGCAACACAAACTCCTAACTTATCACAAAGTTGTACATCAATAATCTGGAAGACCCAAAACTGATCCTATGGTCGAAAACTCTAAACCATCCAAGTTGACCAAAAAGTCAACCGGGCAAAGTCAAATGTCAACGGTCAACCGGTACTTAGCGTCGCTATCTCCTATGGATAGCGTCGCTAAGTGTAAATGGTCACGGATTTCATTTTCAGAGATAGCGCCGCTATCTTCATAGATAGCAACGTTATCTCCGCTGTTCAGCCCATCTCTTTGTCCAGCTCTTAATACGCTAAGTCATGAGTCTAGATCTTCCAGAACTCTTCCAAGACATAAAGTTGCGACCTTTATGGTCATGCATGTCCAATCATGTCCAAACCTCAAAACCTATGTCTAAAAGCTTGAACATAGGCAAACCAACCATGCAAACAACCAAAGAGTGCTTGGCTCACTCTCAAATCTGACTAATGGCTCCAAAAGTTCTACCAAAAGCATAAAGGTTTGAACTTTCCTAATAAGTTCCAAAGACCATGCCATAAGGAACCAAAGAACCATGCCATACACCCTAGACTACAAGAACAAGCTTATAATTACAAAAAGTCATGAACTTTTTACTCACAAAGGTCCTATAAATGCAGATCTTGATGATTGTTCCTTGGAGGACACTTTCTAGCACTACCACACACCTTCCTTCTCTTCAAGAAACCTTCCAAGATGCATAGAAGAGCCAAAAACACGACAAGAAAGCTAGGGTTTAGAGAGAGACGTTTCTGGGGGTTGAATGAGAGAACGGCTGCCTAGGGTTTAAGACCCTTAAATACGGCCCAGAACCCGAGATCTAGGGTTTTGTGTAATCAGTGGCAGATAGTGACGCTATCTCTTTAAGATAGCGTTGTTATCTCCATAATCTTAGGAATGCGGTTTTACAAGATAGTGTCTCTATCTCTATAGATAGCAGCTTTATATCCTCTTTTCCTCAAAACCAACTTCTTAAATCCCAACTGGTTCGTTCCGGTAAACGAGTCTTACATATCTCTCTCTGTGTATATGTGTGTGTACGTGCGTGCGTGCATGTGATTTGAGTTTCTTCATTAAGTACTTCATCAAACAATATTATATTAACTTATTTAATTACTATTTCATTTATTATTATTATTTATTGTATTTCATATATTATTATTGTTTTATCAATTGAAAATACAGTTAAAGCGAGTAACATGGCATGACATTCCTAATCATGCAATCCTAACTTTCCCCTAGCACATACAACCTAAGTTTGTCATTAGTGATTCAAAGGTAGTTATTCTTTTTCCATACTCTTATAGTTTAAGTTTAGGTGTGAAAAGTCCAAACCTAATTTGGTTAAAATATAATTATGATACCAACTTGTAAGCCTTCTACTTTTACACCATTTTAAATACATGATTTCCATTTACGTCTCAACTATATTGCGTTTAACAAAATATATGTCTTGCCACCATTTTGGGGATACAAACCGATAAATAAATGTAAGACCATGTTCCCGGAATGATCAAATTGGGATTTAAAGGAGTTGATCTTTAGGAAAATGGGAGATAAAGCCGCTATCTACCGTTGTTTGCACAAAACCCAAGATCTAGAGTTTTGGGTTGTATTTAATGGCTCTAAACCCTCAGAGCCATCATTTTCCTCCCTTGCAGCCCCTGGAACTCTCTCATTCCAAACCTTTGCCTCCTTGATGATTTTAAGCTCCAAAACCCTCTATGGATGACTTTTTGAAGAAGAAGAAGGTGGTCTTGGTGCAAGGAAGCTTTTATACTTGTGGGAATCAACAAGAATCTTCATTTTTGACCTTTACAGTATAAAGCTTCTACATTTTGTTGTTCTAAGCTAGATCTTGTGTATAAGTAGCATTTGATGGTATGAAATGGAGAAATGGTCACTTTGTGGTGTTGTTCATGAACTGGAATGATAAAGGTCTAAACTTTATGTCCCTAGAGCCCTCCTTGGAGCTTTTGAACTGATTTTGGGGGTAAGCCAAGCTCCCTTGAGCGATTAAGCATGGATTCTTTCACTTTTGGACCTAATTGTGAGATTTGACATGCATGGGGCATTATGGGATTTCAGACCTTTTGGACGAGTCCTAGAGAGTATTATCCCCTGACTTAATGGAATACGTGCTTAATGAAGTTTTGGGAGATTTCATTGATAACGACACTTTCTATGGAGATAATGCGCTATGTATCGCGAGGACCCCGATATGTTTTGCTGATAACGATGCTATCCTGGGGAGATATCGATGTTAGCTCAGTGTTGATCATTGACTTTGATCGTTGACTTTGACCGGTTGACTATTTGGTCAACCTGGATGGTTTGGAGATTTGGACCGTAAGATCGGTTTTGGGTCTTCTGGATTAACAATTTATGCATTTGTGATAAATTAAAAGTTCGTTTGCTTAACGTGTAAGGATATCAAAAGTGTGTAGCTTGTGGTTGCGGATCAGGTGAGTCTCCTCACTATACTATGTGTGAAGTTGCAAGTGTAGGTAGTACAGTGTTGTAGGGAAAAAGAGAACGATTGTATGATGTTGTTAGGACTATATGTGCTTATGTACAGTCGTATGGTTTGTTCTGCGGCTTGTTGATATTGGATAGGTTAGTGCTGATTTAACTCTGAGTTAGGTCCTTGGGCTAGCACGATGCATGACCGGTCGTGCCAGCCAATACGAAGGTGCTGCATGATAAAAGGACTCACAGGTCGTTCTGGGCACCTCATGATGTTGAACGATAAAAGGACGATGCATGACAGGTCGTACCTAGATGTTGTATGTGGCTTATGTGTATAAATAGGATGGATTGTGTGGTTTTTTGGAGAACTCACTAAACTTTGTGCTTACTCTTTTACCCTTTTCAGGTACTTTTCAGAATAAATGATTGGAGCGTGACGCTTCTGTATCGCATCCGGCATTTTAATGATCAAAGCCTTCCGCTGGTTAATGTTCTTGTAACTGTTTTTGATGAATACGGTTTTAAACTACCAAACATGGATTGGATGATTTATTTTCCAACCCATTTTATGTATTTGATCCGCTTTTGAAAACGAAAATTTCATTACAGAATTTGGACGTTACAACGAATCTATAAGAAAGCATAAAAAGTTAAAACAACTTTTACGATAAACAACTTCAAAAAAGCTTTTTTACAAAACTCTTAAAAGAACACAAATACACAACTTTGAAAAATAAAATACATGATCCATTTTGCAAAACACGCGATTATTTTTTTAAATTACTCAGATCATTTAGTGATAGACTACCACCTATATTGGTCATTCTTAGTGATTTTATAGCCCAATACCACAAGTTTATCCAATATGTTATATGTCGATGTAGATCTTTGAAATTGGTTTAGACCCTCTAGTGTACAACCTTTTCTCTATAATGGTAACACAAATATTCTTGTTACAAACCAATACCGATATCAAGCCCTAAACACCTAGACATTTTTCCATAAGTAAAAATGATCAAATATGGTGTTAAATACTAGGAAAATAGGTTATTTGCATATGCTTTAAAGTGGGGTAGGTGGGTGTATTGTAGTTTGGTCTGGGTAGGGTAAGTGTTAGGTATGGAATGGGTATGAGGTGCGGGTTGGATTAACGTAGATGGTATGTGGGAAATGTGGGTACGGCTAGTGGTGAGGGTTGGTAAGGGTAAGAAGACAGTCGGTGTGTGGGGGTATGGTTGTTACTTGTTAGGTGAGGTGTTGGTGTTAGGTGTGGGTGTGGGTGGGAGTGGAGCGTTGCGTATTGGAACAGGTATGCATAAGGATGGGGAGAGTTTATGTGTTTATATTTTAGAAAATTTTTGGAATTCAAAAAAGTATGAATAATCATAAGTATCACTTCCAAATTCTTTGTAATTTTGAAAAATGAGAAAATCCTCTTTTCTTCGAAAAATTTGAAAAAAAAAATCAAACAAATGTGTTTTCAAAATTCTCTTAGAAAATTTTTCTAGAAATAGAGAATTTTGCACAACCAAACGTACCCTAAGGCTCTGTTTAGTTATAGAAAGATGGCCCTTTCCCGAGAAAAAAAATCTAAGAAACATGAAAATTTTGAAAACATGTTTAGTTTAACATTTTTTCTAAAATTTTCCATTTTTTTAAAGTTACAAAGAACTTGGAAATTTTTAAAGAAACTAATAATTTGTATTTTCCATATTTTTCTAATTCGAGGACCATAAACAGCTTTTCTTAACTGGTTTTAGGATGGGCCTAGGCCCAAAATCCTTAACCAGTCCTTTTGTGCACCTCTAAATCCACTTGTGTAATAAAATGGATCTTCAAGCGGTCATTTCAGTTTAGTACTACGGTTTGGACCGAACCAGAACCAAATTACACACAAGTTGGTCGGTCCTCGCCCCTCGGTTCCACATATTAGTGTGCACAGGTTTATCGCAATAAGCGTTGGAAGATGTTCAACAAATATGCTTTGTAAAAACCTAAAAAGACTTATACCTTTCTTGACTTTTAAATTTTTTAAAATAAATCCAAGTGTTGAAGGAAACCATGAGCAACATCGGTGGCGGTTGTTAGTTTTCAAATGATTCAGTGGCGGTTTAAAGTAATTCATGTCAAGATTTTATCTTTTGATTATCGACCCAAAGTACATTTTCACGACATTTCTTTTGAACAACTTGTCTTCCAAATACTCTATTCGGAAAATACAATTACCATGTAAAACTCGGTTTTTGCGGGAATACCCGGAACCGTATTACATGTAGTGGACTGGTCCTCAGTTCTTGGTTTTGGTTTAGGCTTTTTTTCATTGTATAGCTTACCAGTCATCATCAAGTCCAATTAAGTAAAAAAAAAAAAAAAAAAAATCAATTTAGCAAAATTGCAAGATGAATAGAACAACTTCACCCATGTGTTGTTACTTACTTAGTACTTTGTAGCTTCACGAACGGATGCATGTCGGCTATTACCATGATCAACAAATTTTGTAATCATATTGATGTTGATATGATTACAAATCCACATATTTTGTTGGATTCATGCACCTATAACCAAATCTTCAACCACCATTTTCCAACCAATTGCAATTCTGCCACTTGAGTTATAAAACAACAGACTATTAGAATTAGTAATGTTTAATAAATTAACTATTTATAATTACCAAATAAACCAATCATCTTTATACCTACCAACCATGTGAAACGAGCCAAAACCGTAACGCTTTTAAAATCCATATCTTGCACCAAAATTCTTTTAAAATCCATTTATACAAGAACCTGAATAGTAAAAATATACGATATTATAAGCAACCGAATTTTCTTTTTTAAAAAAAATTAAATACTCGAGTACCTGGCGAGAGAAAGGGGATACACAAATCGGTGGATAACTCTGGTACCTATGTTAAAACTGAGACAATAAACATCAAGAAACTCTGATTTAAATAAAAATATAGAAAAAAAAAAAAAAAAAAAAAAACTTGGTCCTGAATATATGAATACAAGTACGCAACCAATTATCTATTTTAATAGAAGAAAAAAAAATTATAAAAATGCTATACAACATTATCCAGATGTGAGTAAAAATTAAAAAACCTAGTAACCTATTTATCATAACAATCAAACCTTAAACTGGAAAAAAGAAATTACATGTGAAGGGATCCTGAGCAGAAGAAGAAGCATCCAAGCAATTACTTTTTTAATTTCCAATTGAAGTAAATCCCGTTACCGTTACCGATTACGGTGTAAGGATCGAATCCAACTGGTTGAACCGCGGTTTGCTTTTGTCGGGTCGGTTTGTTCATCTGGTTTAAAGGCGCCACCCATTGAGAATGAAGTAGATGCTTTTGGTGCAGGGGTTGTTAACTGTGGAAGTTGGTAAGGGCAGAATGGTCATTTGATAAATTAATGAAAAGAAAATGAAAATAAAAAACTGTTATTTAAATACTCACGTGTTTTCCGAGTGAAATATTTTCGTTAGGACGAGCCATGTTGCTTGATCTTCTGCGGTCTGTTGCTCCGATTTGATAGGAATCGTCATTTACTCCTAGGATTTTGTGTAAAATAAATTAAGATACAATTAGTAAAAAAAAAATTAATTAATCACATTTGGTTACTAGTTGACTTTTGTCTGTTTTGACAAGTTGGATACTAAATGCGAAATTTCCTACCGTTTTCGTGTTTTTAAGGTTAAAATGACGTATTTGCCCTTATAAGAAGTTATAGTTATACATGGTGTTTAATTCGAAATCCTTGTTAAATGGAATAAACCAATTAGAATTAGACAAGTGGCACATTAATAAGGAAAACAAGTAAAAAAGCGGAAAGAGGCCAATAAAAAGGTAAAAACATTATTGATATTCTAATATTCAATCTTAACTAAATAAACTCGCTATTGCAATTAAATGCACGATAAGTGTAAATCTTTGGCCTAATAAAAAAATATAGAGAGCAAAAAAATTATATATAACGGAAATATTTAGTTATTTTGATCTTTAGTCTTTCCTTTTGGTAGAAAAAAACCTAATTTGAACAACATTTTTTGGCCAAAATATGTTAGACCAAGTGTCAAAAAGATGACATATGTTTTATCATAATATTTTGAACATTGACAAAATGTTTAGTATGCAAATGGAAAACCCTAGGACAAGTATAAAATTTGAGAAGCTTTTTTCAGATAACCTCATATAAATTTCATGGTTATAACAATTGTGTAAAGCTTTAAGTTAACTTTATTATTTCTGTCTTTTATATTTTTAGTGTCCAACAAGGGGTTTTAAAGAAAGAAAACAGTGTTTTGCTAACATTTTAAGAGCTTCCGTTGAGTATTATATAATTTGAAAAGATTTTTACTTTTATTTTTTCACCTCACTTTTTGTTTAAATTAAAATCTTGTGAACTCGATATATAATTGAGATTGGGTTGTTGGGCCATTGGGTCGTTGGCATTATTAAGTTGAAGACATAAAAAGTACTTTATACTTATAAATAGAATAAATGTAATCCATTTCCATTTTTAACATAGAAGAATAATTGTTCTTTTATTGGCTAATGTTCTAAATAATAAATTCGATAGACTCACTTTAAGTTCAAATATTTTTTAAAAGTCCGCCCTCGTTTATCTTTTTATCATTTTTTCTTTTAGATAATTTTAAACATCATTTATCCAGACAAACACTTTATTCAGACAACACTTAATGGGAAAAATTAAAGAAACATGACCTTAAAATATCTCTCCGAACATTGTATAAAATTCTAACAGAAATACTTGCAAAATTACATGTCCCAATATTTTGTGCATACCAAAAAATTTTAACACAATATTTTATGAAAAGACTTTGGTAAAAATAAAATTCCCTAAATAAGTGAAGTACCTTGACGCTTATTTGAATGCACTGGCATTGGACTTGGTCTGTTGATCACTCCAGGAACTGCTCGACTCTGTCATTATTATTAATCATATTATAAATAAATAAATAAATAAATAAATAAAACTATTCACAAAGTAATTGCTATTAAAATTGTAAAGAACAGATGCTAATGAAATACTCACAGTTGAATGATTTTGTGGTTTGTTCTTTTCCGACTGTTGGTGCTTTAATATTGTCCAATCAAATACATAATCAAAATCAAATCCTGAAATAGGTACATTGTATTAATGACATTATAAATTAAAAAACAATCTAATAACAACTTAAATGGATTAATGTTGTAAAATTTATATAATATTTTATTTTACAAACCTTCCCGCGTAAATAAGTCACGAAAAAGACGCTTCAAGAATCCGTAATCAGGTCGTTGTTCAAATGTTAAAGATCGGCAATAGTGGAAGTAAGAGGCAAACTCCACATGATGATTCTTGCATAAAACCTGTGAATCAAATTAGAACATATTTTTATATGTATTTATTTATCTCCATAAAAATATATATTTAGTATATTGTTTTTTGTTTCACAAATACCTCAATGGGAGTCGCCACTTTCTTTTCACATATTTTGTCATATTTTTGCTTCTTTGTTGCACCTTTCAGTCCCTGCCATGGAAGACTGCAGAAAAAGAAATCCAACAAGCTTGTTTTTTTAAGATTTTAAAAAATGGGTAAGATTGAATCCAAATCACATATTCATAAATATTTAAAAATGATTAATTTTGATTTTTGAAACACATACCTTCCTCTCAAAAAGTACAAGAACACATAGCCAAGAGACTCCAAGTCATCACGCCGGCTTTGTTCTGGATTTTAAAATAGTATATCAGAGAAAATGCAAATATAAAAATATCAAAATGTTGAAAAATATTATGTGGCAATGACTGTGTACCAATTCCCAAATGAGTATTACAGCTGGCATAGCGTGCAGTCCCTGTCAAGTTTTTGTTTGCTCTGTATATAAACGATAAGAAAATATGGTCAAATGGAAGCTCAAAAAGAAGGGCGAAAAAGAAAGAAAAACAAGGGTAAATTGGGAAACCACAAAAATATAGTGTAATGATTCATACTTGTAAGGAATATGGCAACTTGTAGTGGGGTCACGATATCTTTTAGCAAGTCCAAAATCAATAACATAGACCTGATAAGAAAAACACTATTCTATAAGCATACATCATAATATATTAATATTCACTCTAATGAACAATAAAAAGTTTATTCTAGAATTTAGAAAACCCAAAAAAGACAAATCACAGAAAGTTGTATCAGGATTATATACAAGAATTACCTGATTTGCTTTCCTGCCTAGACCCATCAGAAAATTATCTGGTTTCAAATCTCTGTGAAGAAATCCTTTAGCATGCATCAGTTCTATTCTTGTAAGCTGTGAAAAGAATATTGCAAACTAAAAGTTAGAACTAAATGAATGGTGCCAGCTATTTGTTATCATAAATTATGGATGAAAGGCGATTAATGTTATCTAAAAAGAATTTACCATTTGATCAGCTAACATTAAAACCGTCTTCAATGAGAACTTTCTTCCACAATAAACGAATAGATCCTCAAGACTAGGCCCAAGAAGGTCAAGTACAAGCACATTGTCCTGAATATCAACCCCGGACCAATGGATGCCAGCAATTCCAACTGCAGAAATTTTGTACCATGTTAGATAAAATCATAAAATATGAAAGTCACAATGTGTGTGTGTCGTATAAAAGTATTTGTGCTTCAACACATGTTACATAAACTTACCTATTCCCTGAAGATAATTGTATAGTTTGGCCTCATAAAGCAATTGCGGGTGCTTGGTTTGCCTATTTTCCTAAAAAAAAGTAGAAATTGATTGCTCATAAGCTAAATTAAATAAATGTAACAAGAAAAATATCTGTGAGCTATCGAGCATATTAGGTTATTGATCCAAGTTTAAATCACAAAGGGATCTTCACTATATATGAATCTAATCAGCCTATTACCAGATATCAATTGACAAAACAACAACAAACAAAAAAAAATTTTAAAAATATTCAAAGCAACCCTATTCCACATGATGTCATACTGTACACATGTAGTTTCTGAATGACAAGCTACCATGTTAAAGTATGTGCATAGTGGCTTTCACCTCAGCAATACTTGACAACATACTATACTGTCTTTTCAACTTTTTATCACAGATATGCCAACAAAATATTAGTTCCAGTCTTCTCTGTTTAGTCAGTAATCTGAGAATTACATGGATATAATACCAACTGTAATGACACAGTTACATCTCCCCAAATGCTAGAATGATGGAAGGGGGTGCCATGATCACCAAAAACCATGAAACCAGTCCAAGTATACCATTCTAGCCACACATTGTGTGATGAAATGACAAATCCATTGTGTATAAGGTGAACTTCTTTTCTATCAAACAAAATAGATCCATATCATCCAGAAATCGAACCCTATCTTCTTCCACGAGACTAAGGTACTAATTTCTCCATTCTTATTTGCGGTCTACGCATACCTAACTCCGATCACTCGTAGTTGATACACCAAAATCGCTTCACAGAAATAGAAAACTACAGACATAACTAGCTACAAATCGGAAAAGCATACACTAATCGATAAACTTGAACAACCAAAACAAACACAGAAGAATCGCATACTTCAGATCAAAAACTGAATCTTACCATTTTCACAGCAACAATTTCATGAGTATCCACATGAGTAGCTGCAAAATCACAAACACGAAGTGTTGAGAGCCAGTACAACACATCAACATAAATCAAGCATCATTTCAAGACTAAGATTAGACATGGAAAAGGGAGAGACCGAGAAAGATTTCACCGAATGATCCGCTTCCAATTTTGCGGCCTAACTTGTACTTATCACCGACGATCCTCTCCATAGATCTCTGCTGCCGATTTCAAGCTCCTTTGCAGGAGTTACGGATTCGATGAAAAACTGATCAAGGAAGTGCGACTGGTAGGGTTTTTTGTGATTCCAGGAAGAGGAAGATTCGTGGTTTCGATACGTTCAAGACGGCCTCGCTGGCACCGGATATTTGCCACGTCAATGATTTGCCATATCACCACGTTTTCTGTAAAAATAACGGTTTTTTTTTTTTTTTTGGTATCGGTAAAAAAACCCCTTTATCATGATTTTATGATATCTCATCAATTATATATATATATATATATATATATATATATATATATATATATATATATATATATATATATATATATATATATATATATATATATAGACGTGTTATTTTGTCGATCGGGTTTCGGTTAAGTCGTTTTTTTAATTTTTCCAAATTAATCGTAACCAAACCAAATAAGTTTCTGTCAAATCGATTTCGGTTTAATTGGTTTCGGTTTATTCGGTTTGGTTAAATCGATTTCGGTTTAATTTAACCAAACCAAATAATGTTCGGTTAATCGATTTCAGTTTAATTTGTTTCGATTTATTCGGTTTGGTTAAGCGGTTTCGGTTTAATTTAATCAAACCAAATAAGTTCGGTTAAATCGGTTTCGGTTTATTCGATTTGGTTAATCGGTTTAGGTTTATTCGGTTTCGGTTTATTCGGTTTGGTTTATTCGATTAACCGAAATCGAATAAACCTAAACCGATTAACCAAATCGAATAAACCGAAACCGATTTAACCGAACCTTATTTGGTTTGGTTAAATTAAACCGAAACCGCTTAACCAAACCGAATAAATTGAAACAAATTAAACTGAAATCGATTAACCGAACATTATTTGGTTTGGTTAAATTAAACCGAAATCGATTTAACCAAACTGAATAAACCGAAACCAATTAAACTGAAACCGATTTAACCGAACCTTATTTGGTTTTGTTACGATTAATTTGGAAAAATTAAAAAAAAAAAACGACTTAACGGAAACCCGATTTAATCGACAAAATAACGCGTGTGTATATATATATATATATATATATATATATATATATATATATATATATATATATATATATATTTAAAGTAAATATTAAAAAAAACCCCAATTGATGGGACATCATAGAATCATTATGAGGGAGTTTTTTTAAGATGACCCTTTTTTTTTTCATTTTCATTCAATTTTAGCGGTTAATTGGCAATTATGATCCATCAAGAACTGCCACTTGAGAATGTTAATATGTTATTAAGGTGCTCTTGGTCTTTCTATAATGAAATGTTTGTAGTTGGTAACATGTAAAAGAAGAGGCGTATTGTTTGTAAAAATAAATTGTTTGTTTTTGAAGTTTTTAGGTTACCTGAAAAAACTGAAGTTTAAAAAAATTGTTTTCTCTAAACTTAAAAATTCTAAGTTAATTCTAAAAATATATTTTTTATGATGAAAGTTAATTTAATTTGCGATAAAATATTAGTTCGTAGTCACATACAATTTTGTAATAGTTTATTTGTAAAAACCAATGGTACAAACGATATACAACTATTGAAGATACAACTAGTGGCAACTTCGTGCTACGCACGTGCGACTTGGGACATCCAAAATTTATTTATTTTTTACGTACAAGGGCTTATAGGTTTAATGGTTTCGGCGGCATGTGTCTAATCAAAATCTTTATAGCAATCGATCTCATTAAGTAAATATATGGTGAAATAGTGATCAAAAGCTCCATTAAGGGTAATGCTACTAAAAAAAATTCAGTTACAAAACCACAAAATTCCAAAAGACAGAAAGGAAAATATAAAGAAAGCGAAGGGTGCAAAAAAAGACCGTACTTTTATCCATATCACCAGCAAGAAAGCCATCTAAAAAAAGATAAGTTACTACTTCAAGGGTAAAATAGTAAACTCTGAAAGAGTTGTCATTCACCTATATTTTCACAGCCCAAAAATGTGATAAAACCTTTCATAAGATGCGGGTGCTTTCCAAGTAGATCAGAAACTTGAAAGAAAAAAATTCCAAATATTAAGCTGGATTACAATACATGATAAAATATAATTGCCTGTCCCAAGTATTGCCCAATAATATAGTTACCGACTCTTTTACATATTCTCTATTTACCGTCTACCTTTTCGCCACATCCGCTTCTTGTGATCGTGAAACCTAAAATTCTTCCCTTTTTACTTCCATTTTAGCTATTAAGCAAAAAAATATGTTCTTTCAACTAACATAAGCGGTAAGAAGGACAATTAAGCTTTAATGAATTGGTTAGTAGATTGAATCAATTAACATACATAACATTCAAAATTTTCATTATCAATTATATTATTAAAATAGTTAATAAAAATTACCAATTTATAAAATTCGAAAAGCAGGAAAACTTTTACCTGTTGCGGCAAGGCAACTACTTCTCTCTTTTCTGCCTTCTTAATACTTGCAGCAGGCAGTAAGTTACAAAAATGGTCCCTGTGTTTTCGGATTTTTTCCGTGTTAACTCCAATAGTAAAACCTTTCTCAATTTTGGTATTTCTTTCAATGTTCCAGGACCAACAACACCCATCGAAACAACATCAATTTTGGGCCTTATTTCATAGTAAGATGCTATATTAGAAAATAAAATGAAAGTAAATTGCTATTTATTGCACCTAGCCCAATTATAAGCCAAATGAAGCAATAGCAATATACTTCGTTTTTATTATCTAATATACCATCTTACTTTGATTTCTATTTTTTTCCGACTATTAGCTAACTGGGATGAAAATGTTTTAGCTAAATGGGATTCAAACTTTCAGGGGTGCCCGACTATCCGCCGACTGACTTTGAAGTTTGACATTGATGGTGTCAAAAGGGTGGCCGACTATTAGCTGTGCTGCCCCTCCTATTGTTCCTACGGTTAAATCCTTTGGTACTTCTGTCATCTGTAAGTTTTTAGAAAAATTAGAAAAAAAATGTGATTCAATGAATTACAAACAACACTATAAGCTCATATTTTGTTAATTGCCAAAATTACCCTCCAACATAATTTTACAAAAAAGTACAAACAAACAGATAAAGTATCTTTTTAACCGATATCGATAGCTTTGGTACAATCTGCTTCGGCTTAAATGAAACTGAAAGTAAGAAAAAAGTTAATGAGGGAAAATATGTAAAAGATACATAATCAACAGTAAAATGATGATTTGGGCTTTGATCGTTTCATTTGCAGTGCAACCTAGATAAGTTGGAATACTTTAGAAAAAAACATCTTACCCCTAATTTTGAGCATATAATGATTTGTACATGATTGTAGTTGAATAATCCTAACATCTTATCATCATTTTTCATTGGGAATCCATCACCGGTATTAGAAGGCGCGATCTCATCTGGAGTCATCCAAGATTTTAATGACATGCAAACGTAAATGTTGCCTTTAAGGTGTAAAACTGTACATGGACATACTAATTTGAATATTTAAACCTGTTATAATAACTGAAAATTAGACTACAAAATACGTGGGATGAAAACGATTTGTAGTTACTGCTTGTCAATAAATGTAAAAATTTATCACCCTATGGTGTATAATGCAACAGCAAACACACACAAACACAATCTGTGCTATAAAGAAACTAAACAGCAAACACGGCCACACATAAAGACGGAACCACACACAAACACAATCTGTGCTTCTACAAAAGAAAACTAAGATTCAGCCTTCAAATTTAAAATTATCTTCGATGACGCAGATAGAAGATGCTGATTTCCAGTTTTTCAATAGACGTAAAACAATTAATGAAGCATGTTTGAGAGATAGAAATAAAAGATTATGATTTTCCGATTTGGATAGAGTTTCCACTAACTTTCGAAAAAGAAAAATGAAATACGAAAAGGATAAGAATTGTGCTGTGTGATGATACCTGGATTATAGACGATTGACATCGGTTGCTTGTGTAGGAGATATGAGGCAATAACACCACCACCTCCTTATCGCCATCGCCTGTTGAAGTGAACTTCATCGGAAATTTTGAAGCCTCCTCGATGCTCCAAATCGATAAAAAGACGTAGGCTTAAACTGAAAAAAAAGAAAAATTTTAATGAAAAGCAACTGAAATCCGGAGTAAAACCTAATTTAATCATGAAAAAAATCAACACGTTAGAAATTTCAGCCTGCAATTTTACCTGATATGATGAAATTCATACACAAACAACACCAAAACATCCAAATATCCATAAATTTTAGAAGATTGAATAAGGGAAGTCAGTCAATTGTAGATGAAAATCGACATGGTTCCCTTTTTCACACCTTCCTCGCATACGCATACGAATCGCTTTTGTGTGTGTGTTTCATGCTTTTCTGATTCCTGATTTTTTTTCTTCCAATATAAGGGATTCACCAGGTTTTCTAGCAGCATGAGTAACAACACCTTCTTGCACTTGCTGAAGAGACTTCTTGAATTCCGTATATCTCTTCAGATAAAAATAATAAATTTTAAGTAAATTACAGAAATGGTCCCTGTAGTTTGGTGAAAATGTCAGGTTCTGTCAGATTTTAATTTTTCTTGCATACATAGTCCTCGTGCTGTCATTTTGTTGTGATTTTGGTCCCTCTTATTCACATTGTTAGTAATGAGACGTTAAGTTGTTATAAAATGACAATTTTACCCCTATTTTGTAAACAAATAGTAACTTACTTGTGTAGAAATTCAAGACCACCTTTTCATTCAGTGCCCATCAGTTCAATTAATCCTTCCCATTGCTGCATATAGACTCCCTCTTTCAAACTCGCCTTTCCGTTGTCCTTTTTGTTCCAAAGCTCAGCCAATGGGTATCTGCCACTTGGAAAATTGCATTTTATCTGTCACTAAAAACTACAAAAATAATAATAGTTGTATATTCCATAATGGACAAAAAAAAACAATTTACAAAATGAATGGAATCACATTCCTTCGGAATCCTCTACTCCATTCAATTAGACAAAAAATAGCTTTCCATATTCAAATGGAATTAACCATTCATTCTATTGTACCAAAAACTATTCTTTTTTTGGAAAAAATAAATCTTACAATGCTTTAGGTAAATGTTGAGCCTCAAACTAATTATTAAAAAAAAAGGTGTCCAATTTACACTAAAACACAATATGAAGCTTTCGTGATGTATTAATTCCACAAGCAAATTGGCATGAAAAATATGGAAAGAAAAGAAAAGGAAGTGAGTTATTGTGTCGACCAGGTCAACTTACCTCCTGAACCATATGGAGCCGAATGACCAGGGTAGCCAGCTGGAGGATAGCCTTGTGGAGGATAACCTTGTTGTGGGGGATACCCACCACCGGATGGAGTATATCCCGCCGGTGGATACCCCCTTGAGGGGGGTATCCACCTTGAGGAGGGTACCCTCCACCATGCTGAGGAGGGTACCCTCCACCATGTTTGTTGAGAGTGACCTCCACTATGTTGTTGATTCTTGAATGCAGCTCCAGCAGCATATCCAGCAAGATTAGACATCAATCCTTTGTCCAGATTGTTTTGGTGTTCATCTCCACTCATCTTGTTATAAATTTAGTATTGTCTTCACTAAAAAACCTGCAACCATTCATGTTTTTTTCCATTTAGTATAAGCTGGATGTTGCAAGAATATGCAATATAATGTTCCTTAAACTACACTCATGTGAATATGCCATTTTGACTATTGATATTGAGTAAATACATTGGCAAGCATAAACAGTAGATAAAAGAAAGGTTGACAGAAACTAATTAAAGTCCACTCTCTATATTCATATACTACAAAAACTGGAATTATTTAACTTCAAGATTCACTGTAGTAGATTTAAGTGATTATTAAAGAAAAAACACAAGATTCACTGTAGTAGGGCCTACAAAATGTTTTTTGTTTTCGATAACTGCTCTGTTTACTAAATTAAAAATGAGGCAAAACAAATGCTATATCCTTTTGATTATATCACAGTTCACCTGATCTAGCCCTAATTACTCAAATCCGAAAGACAAATATCTAGTGTTCCATAGTTTAATCAGTTTGAATAATGAATCATGGGGACGGCAATAGATTTCTTAGTCAATTTCAATTTCAGATTCAAATTGTTATAAAATACTTCCTCCGTCCCAAAATGATAGTCCACTTTCTCATTTTCAAAGTCAAAGCTTGTCAACTTTGACCATCAATATTTTCGTTGTTATTATATAATATTTGATACAAAATATATGAATGGATTTGTGTTGTAAATGTGTTTTCATTGGTATAGTTTTCATCTAATATTATATAGCACAAAAAAATATATTTACGGTCAAACTTGACAAGCTTTGACTTTGAAAATGAGAAACTGGACTATCATTTTGGGACGGAGGGAGTAAGTGTTTAACATAAAAAATTGGGGATCTAAGACAATTTCAAAGGCGTAGTTGAATGGTATCACAACATAATCAAATAAATTCGCACGAAATCCATGATCCGGAAACCAAAATATGCATTATGCCCTAACGTTGCAGAAAAGTAGAACTTCTTTTTCTTTTCTGCATACACCAAATCATCACGATCAAACAACTTTCCTTCCATAGTTCTTTTTCTTTTTCTCATTTTCTGCATATAGTAAACAATACCAAGTTAGATGCGGCTATATATAATTATCAAGCGTAAATAAATGAAATAACAACTTTTAAAGTAGAGTCGTAGATTAGTTTTATTTATTAGTTTTCATGGTGTTCTTAAATTCCCAGGAGGTATCCTTGTTTATCTAGAAGGTAGTTTAACCCTTTTTAACAAAAAGGGGACGTTACTAACCAATTCCAAAGAGTTGTCCTTCCTCATAAACATACATTTGAGGAAGCATCATACTCATTTTTCATTGTGTATGTGGGGTTCAGAACTCAAACAATAGAAGGTGGGCCGAATTTGCAAAATCAACCGACTCCTACCTGGGGTTAAAACCGCACCTGCCTAGTATTTCAAAATCAAAAAACAAAATGGTTAAACATCGCAAAATCAAATAGAGAAATTACATATTCTAAATAAAAACATAATTGGTTTCTACTTTCTACCAATATCCCCAACCCCATATATCTATGTCTTCCTTTCTCTAGCGAGGGGCCACGAAAGAGGAACATTGATGGTTCATCTCTGAACTCCAAACTACAGCCAATTAAAGTTTTTTTCATATATCATTTCCGACCTCCATGTGCATACATAAAGTTAGATACCTACCGATAAACACATATCCAATCAATTCGAAACAGGAAGCCCTAACTTAATTGAAAATGAGAAGAATCGACTGACCTCTTGATGTTGGCAGAAAGAAATAGAAAATTGGAATCTTCAAGATGATACTGAAACTGAATTCAACCCATTAACTTATTAAAATGAGAAGAATCGACTGACCTTTTGATGTCTCGCCAATCTGTCCTTCCTCTCTCTCGGATTGCATCGAAAACGCACACACATCGATTAGACGCACACCTCATACGTGTTAGAATGAGGAAGTTTGCGGTCTTGCTAATCAACAGACCCACAAAGAGTTATGAACAGAAAGTTGAAATACTAACCGCAACCTTCTTTGAAGCTCTTCAACGATGGGGATATTGAATGATGAGAGAGAAATCGATCGTGGCTTTGGAGGAGACTTACACGGACTGAGGGAGGAGGGGAGGTGTCGTGAAGGGGGAGCGCGGTGGAAACAAACCTGGTGGCCTGTGATTGGCAAACAAAACCCACCCCGCTTAAAATCTCCAAACCCCTCCCACCCTATCAAGTCTTCTAGAAACCTGCTCACATTTAAACTATATAAGAATTTCGCAGGAGGTCCATAATTTTATAGTACCTTCAATTATCTAAAAATATAATATGCTTCAAGTCGTTTCTAAATTTTAAGATCAGGATTGAATCTTCAAAAAAGATGAAATATTAGATATTAATAATTAAAACATTAAAATTATTTAAAATGAAAATAGATGTTGTCAAAAAGATAAGTGATACTATATTTTTTTCATTGACTTTTTAAAACCTACAGTTTATTTATAGAACTAAGAGTGTATAAGCATCGTCATTGTATTATTAAGCTCTTTTTATATTAATTATTATCATTTTCAATTTAGATATTTCCTCCAAATTTTTAAGAAAAAAGATAGAGAAATTAACAATGATCACATGTCCGACGTCTGTTGGTTTTGGAATAGTCTTTCCATGGCTTGTAGACCTTTTTAGGTCTACGGTCTTTTTAAAACAAACAGTCTGCAAACAAAATGTCTATCCGCCTGCAAACAAAAGAGGCCAATAAAAGCTTTTGGAGAAAAACAAACAACACCTAACTAGTGTAATATATGTACGTTGGTGAATCGTGCAAATCGGTAAAATATGAAAGTAAAACAATTATATGAATAAATTGTAAGATTTTTTATGTGTTTATATATAGGTAATTTATGAAAGTAACTGGGGTTGTAAACATATAAAATAAGAAATTCTTCAAATATTATGTTGAATACGTACATTATCGTACTAAACACAAAATATAAGTTTATTAACTATGAAAAGCGGCATCATCAATTTAACCATATAATGACAAGAGTTCAATGCTTAGTTATAACATATATATATATATATATATATATATATATATATATATATATATATATATATATATATATATATATATATATATATATATATATATATATATATATATATATATATATATATATATATATATATATATATATATATATATAAAACATAAAGAAGTATTGCAATTTTGTCATACGTGAATAGATTATTCTGAAAGACTTTCTACCTAACAAAAGTAATGATATTGTTTGGTAACTAAAAACAACAAAAACATCATTTGATGATCAAGGTACTAATGTATTATTGCAGAGAAGATCATTGGCTTTGTAGAAATCAATGGTAATGATATTTGGTTTATAGCAATGTACTTTGAATATAAAGTAATATCTATTATGATAATCGTGTAAAAATTTCAAAGTACAATGTCTAAATAAGACATACAATGGTATTACTTTGTAGATTTTTTAAAATACATTGTCTTGATTAAAGTAAATCGGATGTATGATGTTGTAATAGAAATTAATGAAAGTAATATGTTATAATACACAAATAAATAAAAGTATGTTACATTTCTTCCATTTAGCCCAAAAAATGGAAATGACCTGAATGTCAAGCATTTGACAGAATATCCGAGCATCTCTTCAAGGAATGACACAACCTTGATTTTGAAAGGTTTTCCGCAACCATGAACTAAATAACCTAAGTTCACATGCAACCTAGAAAAGATCTATGTTTTCTTACTTTGAACATGTAACTAATTCCTAAGGCCAAACAAAATAACTAAAAGAATAAATCAGAAAACTAACCTTTAGTTTTAATCTTGAAGCTAAGCAGCACAAGTGTCCTGCCTCAAATGAGATCACACCCAGGGAGCCAGAGGAAGGTCACGAAAATTCCAGAGAGAATAATAGAATGAGCGACTGATAATGAGGTCTAGGGTTCCCTATTTATAGGGAACCAAAGGGTAAAGCTAAAAACCCTAGCCGCATCCCATTTTCCGGATTATCTGTACGCGCGCCGCGGCCAGATCGTTTGCGCGCCGCGCGCCGCAATTCAACTATTGAATTCGTACGAATATGTACGCGCGTCGCGGCCTTTACATTGGCGCGCCGCGCGCCGCAATTCAACTATTGAATTTGTACGACTTTAATCCCTGACCTCCTGATTAATCTAATTAATGCCACAGAAATTAATCCAATTAATTTCTGATTAATTATTAATCAATCAATATAGTTTCTAATTAATATATTATTACTTTAATATATTAACAAACCATATCTTTTATTTCTATTGATTTATTAATCCCATAATAAACCAACCTCTCTCTCTACCGAACTTTCTACCAAACCTCCAGCTATGAGGGCAACCCAAATGGACTTTGCTTCTATTAATTAGGTAAATACAAATTATTAGTCATGGCTTAGACACCTAATACAACAGTCTCCCACTTGGATAAGTCTATGACTATAATTACCAATTTAACCTCTGATTAATCAGCAACCTGCAGCTTCCTAGAAACTGCTGCCGAACTCTGACCTAGTCAGTTCTGTCCATAGATAAGTGATAAGATGATCCTCCGTCCAACAAGATATTTTCAGACATGAGACATGGATTGAGATCAATCTCTGTCTGATACACTGTTTCCCGATTTCCGATTTTGCTTATGACTTTTAGACTTCTAATTGAACGAATCAATTTAGTCCTGGCTGGCCAGCGCTTCAGTCAACTTCAAAATCATCGAGTGGCCAACAGATATCTGTTTCCCGTCAGGGTCAAGGGACGAATAAGCTTTGACTAATATGTTATATCTTTTACCCGACAAATCACTCACAACAGCACGTTTTATAACATCGAGTTACCGATGCGTTTTCGTACTATCAATGAACAACCGCCTTGCAAATTATAACTCATATCTCTCCACTTTAAGACCATAAGATATTATCGTCTCAACATTGCTCGTGATATAATCCATGAAGCAATCCATTGAGCGCGGGTTTATCCAATACTCAAATCTCCATTTCCAAGTACTCATGAACGTTGCAGCAATCTTATTGCTATGTCTAACTCCTTAGACAATCTACAAACCAATTCATGACAGTCTTCCTTCATACTTACTCCCTAAGAGTATGAACGACTGTGGATATTTGAATAATCCAATTATTCAGGAAGTAAACATGCAAAAGTGAAACATAAAATCTGACTGGCAGCTACTCCTGCTTATTACCAAGTCTCCACGAGGTAATCACCAAGTCGGATTTATCATAACTATTATCGGTTTCTTATTCTCTTTTAAACTTTCAATTCAAGCCTTTTATATCTATGTCTATGACCTTTTCACTCTTTCTATGTATCCAAGTGTCTAACACTTATACACTTTATTGCAGATGATCCTATCGGATACTCTTCCGATGATATCTCAATTTGTCATTTTGTCATTCTCTCTCACAACTCCATTCCGGTGATGTGTACCGTGACTGCCCATGGTTCTCGGGCCTTTAGTCTACATGACTACACCCTAAGACAATTTTGAGGTGTTATGATGTGCCGGTGAACCACACGCGCTCCATCAGAAACCAACGAAATTCTTTAACCATGAAGTTCTACAGCACCACGTTCTGGTGTAAACAATTACCGATTTGAAAACACTTTCAAATCAATCACCCTAATCATTTCCCAATGATTTCTCACGTCTGTTCAAAAATCCATTCAGTATTCTCAGTCAGGCAATATCCTGAATCCAACTTACAATGCTCTAAGCATTAAGTCATCAGGATATGTTCATAACACTTCTGATTTGTCCAAGAGGCTCGAGAAACCTGATGTAATCTCATTCCAACCACTTTCGAAATCCTAAGATTACCAATAATCCTTGTGTCATGATTTTCGGAAACCATTTCCTTTCAGGAACTCTTTCTTATGCATCTTGAATCCCATCAAGATCATATTCTCAACGGCTAAGTCAATACTGTCAGTCTCATCTATCTGATAGATGTCTATGAACTACGTGAGCATGCTGCACCTTCTTTGTTTCTTTCATGCCAATTCATTACACTTTGCAATGACAGGAAACTCCATTCCTGAGGTTATGCATCTTGAATCTCATCAAGATCATATTGGCAGAATTCTGATCTATCTAATAGATATTCACAACCACCTGAGTATGTTGTATCTCTTAAAGTCTTTCATAGCGAACCGTTTCTTAACACCAAGTCGTTACACTTTGTAATGATAAGAGACGTTTCCTAGAACCAGTATGTAACCCACATACAATGATAGCAGATAACAACGATACTCCCACTGGCTTTGACACCGTTATATGACTCTTTCGGACTATTCACAAAATCCAGAACTTATGGCACATTTTGCGAAACCGAAATCCAAACCTTTCCGACATATTAAAGGAAATCTTTCATGCTATTCACAAAATCCAAACCTTTTGGCCTATTTTGAGAATCCGATTATCCTTTCTTGCGAGATGCCCATGGGACGAATCCTGGAGCCATGTACCTTTTGTAATGGCATGCTCTATGTGAGTCCCTATTAGTGTGCCGGTAAACCACACACGCTCCACTAACGACTCACACTATGCCACGCAGAATCCTCTCGGATTACATCTTCTATTGAGAGTGCTTCTCTCAGAATCAGTTGCTTGACTCCAAGTGATGACTCATTCAACCAGATGTTCTGTAAGTACATTTCTATGTTCCCTTCTTTTGATGATTCAATTACTCCCACTGGTTCCTAGACCAGTTGTAAAGATCAATCAAACTGTCACATAGACTGTGTCTCGCGGTAAGGTTCTCTTATTTGGCAGCAACTGGGCTCACCAATGCTTCCAGCAGTCGGATTACTTATCCGTACCATCTTTAATGTTTTACCACTACCCGGTATATCACCCAAATCATAACTCCTTATGACAGTGACAATAACTACTGGTCAAGTGAAGAGAGGGTATGTCAGGTTTAACAGGAATCCAATTCCTGGTCAATGCCCAGTGGTGACTAAAAGGTTCTTTCACTTGGCTAATCCCTGAACTCCTTCAGGATTATTCTTACTCCCACTGTTTCCTTAGAACATGAGCTCTTTCTAAAAGGGCTCTTCTTTCAAAGGATAACCGGGATGGCCAATGAAACGACATCGCTGATCAGTTTCAGGCTCGTCAAGAGATTCGGACGAATGCTACATGACCCTGGACTTTCTATGTACTAGTGGGATGATCCCAGCTTTACATTTCAGATAGTGTCGACGTAACCTACTTAGTCTAAGATGTGGTCGGAATATGGCTTCTGCGGTCTGACTGGTTGAATATTCAATTCATTGAAATATTAGTCGGAAATGTATCCAGTGTATCTTATACACCGAGGATCAAAACTATTTCGATCAATGCTCCATCATCTTCCCTAAGACACATTATAACCATTAGTGTTCTTGGAAGAGGATAAACTGTGAAACATTTTCTCATTCTATGTTGTTACTCGGGTTCTGTTGATCTTATACTTCCTTTGAAATCCTTGAACACTTCAAGGTTCCAATCAATCGCTTATTCCGATAAACGAAGCCATATTTGTCAAACCATTTGACAAATATCATGAAGCATAACTAATCGTGTTCTGTTCAAAGATTCGAGCAATACACAGTAACTTATGTGTCTGTTGCTCAAAATCTTAATACCTTTACAGTTCCATGTAAATTTATGACTTTGTTAATATTGTTCAAGACATGCAATCATCACCTGACTCCAAGTCAACTGATTCCAAAATCCTATCCATTGGATCTTTGGGCGATTGCTTTCTTGCCACAATTAATTTTATTAAGCACTCAATTCATCATGTGACTCTAAGTCAAATGATTCCAAAGTCCTGTCCAACTGGACCTTTGGTTGAAGTGATTCTCATAAAATTCACTTTAACAATCATAAAGAACACAATTTACAAATCCAATCCCATTGGATGTATTAACATTCAAGTTATTACCATTTACGTCATCAACACATTCACACAACATTTCGAGGACAATTCAAAACAATCATGTTTCAAAATATATATATATATATATAATATTTCATTAAACCAGAATTATCCTCAGAACAATGTACTATGCGAATCCATGTCGTATGTATCTATAAACTAATAACAAGAACAAATATCTAGCTTAACTCAAAAACCGCACGAGCTCCAGATCCAATCCGAATATGCTCTTGTGCGACACCATCCCGCATCCTCCAGAGTTCGTGCATACAGAGCAAATGTGTGGAACACATCCTGTATCAAGGAAATGAGGATCAGGTGTTCTGAATTCTAAGATATTTATGAGTTTACCAAACGGTTTGGCTTTGGAGCATTTTTCCAATCTTTCCGTGACTGTGTCCCACCTTGTGGATTCCCAGTTTGAAACATCTAACCATCGGTCCAGACGATCTGGATCATTTCTTGATGCACCTTAATACTGGACTCAATCCTGAAGCAGCTGAATTAATGGAACTATGCTTCTCCATGAACGATTCATACAGAGTCGACATTGAATGCACTTCCACGATTGTCTTATCCGGTTACCCTTTCTGTTCATCTGGATGAACAGATCAGCGAGTTGAGCTAATGCTTAACTCCCGATCCCAAAGGGAAACCAGTTTTATGCTGTTCGCCTATGTATCCCTCAATCTCGGGAACACGCAAACTGGTGCTACTTCCTTTTAGCTTGCAATTTCAAGCTCTTTGAAGATCCTAGTTCGTTCCCTTTATTCAACCAGTTCACGGAACCTTTCCTGAACTAGCTGTGCTAACTTATCAGACCCCAGGAATTCTAAATCCCTGCGGAACTCTGGGTTAATGATCAATAGCATAAGGCAACGAACTTCCTTAGACTTAATAGTCAAGGAGTCATGCTTATCACAAGTTGCTGTGTGATGCCATGTTTGGGAGCGGACACTCAGTCGGATATGGTTCGCCAGCAAAACTAAGAACTATTCTCTAATTGCAAAACCATATCACATAGTTCAGGCCAGTCAGCCTTACCATACTAAACAGGTGCTTTCTGAAGTTCTCAGAAATGGGTGAAGGAGGAGAAGGAGGAGAATGACATTTTCTTCAGACATATATAAAATTTGAATTTATTAGTTTAATTAATCCTTTTAAATAATTACCCAATATATTATTTAACAATGCTAGGATCCAAAATACCCCAACTATGCTGTGAAGAGGGATGTCGTAGTCACAACACAGTGGTCATTAAGGTAGATAACTTTTATCAATTTCAGTCTTATGAAATTCCTAGATCTGTGAGATTCATTGAACTGTTCAATGGCATGTTTAATCTCGGATATGCCCCACCGTTTGTGACTGGGATGCCGAGGATCACAAACTGGATGTGAATAACCATGCAAATTAGCTTGGTACTCTCGGGGTCCATTATCATCTCAAATTGATGTGCCGGTTAACCACACACGCTCCATCAACAATGATAACACCCGAGAAACCCATTGCCGCTCTTTATGAACCCCTATTGGTGTGCCGGTAACCCACACACGCTCCACCAACGTTTCATAAAGTGCAATGTGCAATTTCATGGGTTAGCATCAAATTCACATTTTTTCTAAAGTAACTAGATTGGGAATTCTTGTACGGGTTCTAGTACTTTGATCATTATACTTTTAATGATTAAGCGGTCCTATCAAAACTGTTCAGCTAACGACCCTCCACTGATCAGGCGAGCGGTGGGTGAGAGTGAACACCCATTAGACTGCCATTTTATAGGCAGTTTCCTTATACCCACTTTATAGACCAGCTTCGTGAATGAGGCCTACTATTGAATTGACTGACCAATTTTATCTTATACATATAGTATTAACCTTTAATAACATATATAAGATGTATTTTAAAACCCTTCAAAATACTCCAGGTTTATCTTTTAATTTCCTGAAATTTAACTATTAAATTTCAAATTAAATTAAACCTTTAATTTGATTTAATTTATCTTTTAATTAAACTATTAATTAAATTAATTAAATCTATATATTTTAAACCTTTTAAAATATTTTAGGATTTATCCTTTAATTTTCGAAATTTAACCATTAAATCAAAATTAAATTAAATCCCTTGAATTATCCTTTAATTAAACAATTAATTAAATTAATTCAAATGTAGATAGGTTTTTCCAAATTAATCAAATCAATTTAAACCTATCTTAAACCCCTAATTATCGAATTCAAACAAACTGGGTTTAAGGTTATCCAATTAATTAACCAATTAAAGTTACCAAAAATAGAAAACCTTCCAAAACCCTAATGCCAATTTTCGAAAATTACCAGGGGAAGGAATAGGGTTTCTAAAAAATCAAACCCTAAATCGATTCAGGCCCAAAAAGGATTTATAAACTTTAAACCCTAAATAGGAAAACTATTACAGCCATTCAATAAGAAAACAACCAAATGCTCTGATACAACTGAAAGGTTTTCCGCAACCATGAACTAAATAACCTAAGTTCACATGCAACCTAGAAAAGATCTATGTTTTCTTACTTTGAACATGTAACTAATTCCTAAGGCCAAACAAAATAACTAAAAGAATAAATCAGAAAACTAACCTTTAGTTTTAATCTTGAAGCTAAGCAGCACAAGTGTCCTGCCTCAAATGAGATCACACCCAGGGAGCCAGAGGAAGGTCACGAAAATTCCAGAGAGAATAATAGAATGAGCGACTGATAATGAGGTATAGGGTTCCCTATTTATAGGGAACCAAAGGGTAAAGCTAAAAACCCTAGCCGCAGCCCATTTTCCGGATTATCTGTACGCGCGCCGCGGCCAGATCGTTTGCGCGCCGCAATTCAACTATTGAATTCGTACGAATATGTACGCGCGTCGCGGCCTTTACATTGGCGCGCCGCGCGCCGCAATTCAACTATTGAATTTGTACGACTTTAATCCCTGACCTCCTGATTAATCTAATTAATGCCACAGAAATTAATCCAATTAATTTCTGATTAATTATTAATCAATCAATATAGTTTCTAATTAATATATTATTACTTTAATATATTAACAAACTATATCTTTTATTTCTATTGATTTATTAATCCCATAATAACCCAAACGACTTTTCTGCAAACCCTAACGACTTTTCTGGATTACGGACTTTATCTCGACATCATTTGTCCATACAGTACGTGATTCATTCACTCCTCAATGGAAAAAAGAAACACGCCTATAATAAAAGTGGGCCCATAAACACTATATCGCAAACTTAAGGTTTTATTGAACAAATATTTTCACATATTTGAGGCACATCATATTCTTCTTCATTACTACAATTATATTGGTTATAATTTTATTAAGGTTGTGATTGCACATATTTGAGGCACATCATATATATATATATATATATATATATATATATATATATATATATATATATATATATATATATATATATATATATATATATATATATATATATATATATATATATATATATATATATATATATATATATATAAATTAGGGGTGTTATTCGGTCGGTTAAATCGGTTTCGGTTTATTTGGTGTGGTTAGTGGCTAAACCAAATAAAAAAAGCAACTTCATTATAAGTCACCAAGACTCGGCGAAAAAAAACTGAATACTATACAAACCAAGGCTGAGCCTATATAAAAAATTTATTTTGCCTATTTAGAGGCTGATGGATTTCACTACTCATTAATACTCTTATTACGATTCCTTTTTATAGATCAAGTCTCCTCCATATTTTTCTTTATGCATCAAAGTGGGATACAACGCACAATTCCTATTGATTTCTTTCTTTATTTCTTCACAACACACACACACACACACACACACACACACACATATATATATATATATATATATATATATATATATATATATATATATATATATATATATATATATATATATATATATATATATATGTGTGTGTGTGTGTGTGTGTGTGTGTAAAATATATTTAATTTCTTATTCGGTTTAACCAAAATAATATAAATTTAACCAAATAAACCAAACCAAATAACCAAAACATCATTCAGTTCGGTTTATTGTCACAATAAATAAATACATAAACAAACAAATATATATATATATATATATATATATATATATATATATATATATATATATATATATATATATATATATATATATATATATGTGTGTGTGTATTAAGCTTTTTTTAATCAATTATATGGAATTGAGGATTTTACGTACAAATTCTTTTTGAAAAATTATTTCTATAAAATTGGCCGACAATGCCTATATATTTACACTAGAAAAGAGGATAAGATTCGTATTTCATATGTCGGACAAATGCTTGGATTGTATGTTTGAAATGCAATGTTACAATAAAGGTCCATTGTTTTCTAATTTTTATTCATAAATTGCTTTTTACTTTTATTTGAATTATTTCCAACATTTTAATTACTATTAAACAACTTAATACATATATTAATAACTTAAACTTTTCTAACATTTATTAATGTTATTTAAATATATCTATGCCTCTTGGTTTTGAACACTTCTATTTATTTTTTCTTAACAATATATATATATATATATATATATATATATATATATATATATATATATATATATATATATATATATATATATATATATATATATATATATATATATATATTACATTTTAATTGAGGATCTATAAAAAGAGAGGAAGTATAATAAAATATGTAGATATTTGGGTGACATATATGACTCGATAAACTTTTTTCGGACGGGTATGCCTGCACCTAAGGAATATTGGCTAAGTACCGATATGGGTATCATGATTTCCTCCAAATATAATGTGATATTACACATATTAAGCCTGTAAGGTAGTACGACATACTTACCGCTTCGATTATATCCTCCATCGTTGACCTACTTGTTGTTATTTACATAGTAGTCTGAAAATTGAATGTGCAAGGTGGTGATCATCCCATGTATGCCTAGATGACCTGCAATTTTAAAAGGTAATTAGAAAAATTCATGATAAAATATCGGGTAAAATATAAGTTCGTAATCTTGTCTAACTTTGTATTATAGAAAAAAGGGCATGACAAAAATGACAAGTTGCATAACATGAAAATGAATGTTTCTAGTATTTCACACTACACTTCTAGTGTATCACACTATACGAATGTCTGTATGTTGCGCATAAATAAAATTATATAGTTAAAATTTTGGCAAACACATGTTATCAAAAATATATGTTATTAGCATTTAAGATGAAATAATAATTCTTGTAGTAAGTTGATATATGAAATTGTAATTGTATTAAACTATATAGTATAAGATAAACATATATTGAAATCACATCAATGACATCTATGTTTGAGTTGCTTGCAATATAATTTATAATTTAATGTTACTTTTAACCATTAATGCTAATTGAATTAAACTCACTTTGGATCAATTATTATAAAATATATACCAAGCATACATAAAGCATAACCCCAAGATTGTGACGGATGCGAACTTTATAAAAAACCCGTATGATCTTTTCAAATCGAGCTAAGGGCAAACCATCTTCTTAAAACCCATAGTTTAAAAAGAAATGAAAAAGCTACCTCTCATTGTTGATTCAATGAGAGAGAGATTGAGAGAGAAAGAAGAGAGAGAGAAATGTAGGTTCAAATTGGTGGGGGTGGGGTAGAAGTTGTATTTTATTTCTTTTTTTTATTTAATTATTAAGATGAAAAAAATAGAAAAAGAAAATACTAATAGTAAATCCGTCATTTAAAAAAATAGACTAAAACCTCAATAAAATTCCTATTTTGGACGAATGGTGTTAGTCCAAAATTTTTTGGACCAAAGTGACAATTTTCGACAAACCACAGGGACCAAATTTGCAATTAACTCTTTTATATTAAAACACCAAGTACAATTCTAACCAACTCTGATTTTGTAACAAGTATGTATAGTCTCTATTTACACAAAATATACACCATATACTTTATATGATAATGTATTGAGATTTGATCTCATGAAGCAAGAGAAACAAAGTTCCCTACAAACCGGGAGGTTTCAAAAATGGAACCGAACCAAGAATTCCTTCAACATCAACCGGAAGATTAAGAGCACGACTAATGATTTCGGGTGTATACGTCCTTCCTTTCCATGTATTGAACCATGGTCCGCCCCCAACTTCCACAGCCGCCATATTGCTTGTTACATCCAAGATAAGCTACACATCAATAAAAAACAATTAACATTTAACTAAGCATTCGTAGGTCATAATTTATGAGAAATAATTATTAATTAATAGTTAAGGAGCTGTTTGATTTGCCTCTTACTAGGTCCAGTAAGAAGTTACGTCTAACTCAGTCCGAATCAGACCGTTTGATAACCCCAAAATTTACCTCTGACTCTGTCCTAAACCCTAAAATTTACCGCTTACCCGGCCACTAAGGGTGAGCACGGTGCGGTTTTTGACAATAACCGCACCGCAAACCGCAAATGCGGTTTTTCCAACAAAATAACCGCGCGGTGCGGTTTTTAATGCGGTGCGGTTTTGCGGGTTTTTTTTTGCGGTTCGGTTTTTTTGCGGTTGCGGTTGCGGTTATTAACCGCATGTCATTGGTGCGGTTTTTTTGCGTTTTTTTTCTTCGGTTTTATGCGGTTTTAAAAGAAGTGGTAATGACTAAAAGAAGATTTTTTTGGAACAGTACTCGTAAACGTATATTTGTAATCCCGCTTCACAATTTTTATTAACTTTCAATATAATAATAGTTAGCTAATAGTTATTTATATATAATTAATTATTATTTTAATATTAAATACGCGGTGCGGTTTATATTGCGGTTTGCGGTTCGGTTCCTACAAGCGGTGCGGTTCGGTTTTTTGCGGTTTTATAAAAATAAAAACCGCACCGCACCGAAAATTTTCGGTTTTTGCAAAATAAAAACCGCACATTTGGTTTCGGTTAATGCGGTTTTTTCGGGTTTTTTTTTTTGTTGCGGTTCGGTTTTTGCTCACCCACTCAGGACATTGCCCAGTCAGCTCTTACTCAATCAGCAAATATTAAACAGCCGCTAAGTTAAATATATATAGTACCTTCCCTTTACTACCATCAGATGTTTTTTTCCAAATTTTCAATGTTAAATCAGCCGTGCATGTATCTTTACAAGCCGGTGCAAAACCAGCTTCTATAGTTGGAGCTCTTAGTGTGGTACCAGGGTCCTTCGATGAAGCCTCTAGTTCTACCTATAAGGGCAAAACGGTCATTTACTCATGTTTATTCAGTTAAAAAAGAAACGGATCATAATCACCTTATGTGTTTCGTTATATCCTGTTACGTGCCAGTTACCCCATTGAGCAACTTCCCACTCAATAACTCCATTCCATGGAACAAATTCATAGAAAATTCCTCCATAGTGAACTCCAATCTAAAAAATTAATATAATATATAAATTTAAAATATAGCAATGTATAATTAGAAGAAATGAAAGTAGGATGCTATAATTATTGTTATTTAATATTTTACCAGTGCAGCATTTTCAAAGGTTTCATTTAGTCCTGGTAATTGTCTTAGTCCGCCTGCACAAGTCAAAGCAACTTCTCCACTTGCACCTTTGAAGACATTACATTGAACCTATAAACGTAAAAATTGTTATAAAATATATAAAACACAATTTTAACAAAAAAATGCCAGATATTGTTATTAGATAAATAACAAGGGATTAATATTTACCCAAAACCACTTTCTTGGAAAACCTCCACCCCAATTCTTCTCACTGTAAGATGGAGCATTTTGAAATTCATATCTTTCTTCACCCCATTCTATCCAACCTGGAAAATAATATATATTTTTTATTTTCTTTAATATTGTAGAATTAAACTGTAACTATCTCTGTTTTGGTTAATGTTTTATGAGAATCCTTGTTTCAAAAGCAAGAATTAGCAAAAGAAATTAAAACATTAGGGAAGATAAATGATGATTAAAGTTTAGACATTGTAGGATTTGAAAATATTTTTATGAAGTAAAAACAGAAAATAAAATAAGATTTACCTGTTGAAAGTCCACCACCCATGCATATTTGCCAATGAGGTTCAAATACAGGAAAAGCAGCAAGCCAACCAGCTGTTGACTTTTGTGTTGACCCCACATTTCCCCAACCGTAAATAGGGCGTGTACTATACTCCCAACGTGCAGTCTTTACAGTTTTTGCATAAGGTGTCCTGAAGTTGACAGGTTAAAAAATATAAAACAATAAAATTATATCAACAGTAAAGAGCTGACAGTTATAGAAACATTGAGTAAATCCTTATTTGACAGTTATGCCCTTCAAACCTTCCATCATCACGGATGAAACCTTGATTCCAAAGTGGAGTAACTTGGAACCCTTCAACCACACTCTGATTAAAAACCTGCATTCAGACCATTTCTGGTTTAAAATTTTTTCATATAAACTATAGTTAACCAAGTGATTTAGTTAGTCTTATCAAGAAGAAGGTCAACCTGGGGTGAAACTTCATTGTTTGGAGGCTTCTTTCCTTTTTGTAATGCAAAAGAGTTTCCAAGCTTCAGTTCATGTCGACCTGTTACATTAACCAAGTCAATTCAGTGTTAATGTCACAATGTGGATAAAGAAAAAGGTTTTAATTTGTAGTGATAAAGAAAAGGAAATGAAAAAATCTAACAAACAATGATATACAGACTTAGTGAACTTACTTCCCCAGAAATTCTGAGATTCTTTGGAGTATTGGCAAATGTATTCATCATCAGCACCAAGGATTTGAGCTCCAACTCCTGTAAATCGTTGGCCGTATTGTAATTGCTCCAAACTATTTAATGGCTTCTGAAATGCAGGATTCTCAACAGAATACATGAAGCAGAAGTTTTGTCTTCGTTCTGGTATTGAGACCTTAAAGTACCAACCCTCAAAAAATTTCCTTGTAGTCCCATCAAAGTGGTATCTGGATCAAATTATACAACAAATTGATACGAGTACTGAATAAATTCATCAGAATAAATAAGAGCGGAAACAAATTACCCGCTATGAGGAGTACGAAGAGGTCGATTCGAAGGTGTGGGGACGTAAACCGGATTCACTATCTCCTTAACGTCTTCTGTTGCTTTCGCTTCCACACCCGCAGAATCGTAAATTTCTGCTCTGGACATTGATTTGACAACATATAACCGACGATTGCCCTCGAATTTGAGCCTTGGAATGCTCAATTGGTCACCAGAATACGCTCGATTCGTAGGTGATTGCATGATTTGCACATGAGATTTAGATGAACCGAGGAACATTGAGGGACAGTAAGGGGAAGTTTGCAGGAATGTACACAGATTTGACTCCATTGAAGTTGGGTCGGAGTTCCGGTGTTGGCGTCGGTGTTGGTGTGTGTAGTGTTACAGAGACAGAGATATGGAGGTGGCGTGGCCTGTTTCGTATGTGTTTTGGTCCCTACTTTCGAGATAAGTCTTTTTTTCCCAAAGAAGTTTTGATTTGATTGACAAAAATATACACTTGGTGGTATGCTTGGCCACTTTCAAACTACATGTTTGTTTGTTTTTGTTATATATACAATCACAATAGATATTTAGAAAATCCCATTTTGTTTTTGCAAACATCTTTTCATGGTAAAAAAATCCAAAGTCTATTTCCTACTTGTTTTTGGAAAAATAATCTTCACAAGAAAAACTACTTCAAGTATAGCAAGTACAATGTAAGATAAACTCCTTCACATATATTCAAATAATGTTGAGCTTTCTATAAAACTAAACTTTTCTATCATTTCTATAGTGAAATATTCAAATCCCTTCTAAACAGTAACCTAATTGTCAGATTGACCATTCTTGTTTGCTATTTTAATAGCATCGAGCATTTTAGAGAGTTGAAATCTACATGGGTATCAAATGACATTATAAGGAATATTCAAGTACGAGTTAGGAGATGCAAAATGCACATATAGACTAGTTTAATTACGGAGATGTTAAATCGCGAGGGTCAAGGGGTCGTGTTGCTTGCAGGTTTGTGGCAGCGGCCTGAAACCT
Source organism: Cichorium intybus (assembly GCA_023525715.1). Classification (NCBI taxonomy): domain Eukaryota; kingdom Viridiplantae; phylum Streptophyta; class Magnoliopsida; order Asterales; family Asteraceae; genus Cichorium; species Cichorium intybus. Next base: position 75,382,842 of record CM042017.1, read on the forward strand.
AAACATATTTAGTAGGCACTTCAACATGCAGCAACCATTTCTTGTTTTGGCAAGTGCACTATAATAACAATAGTTGACATTATAATGAATGTTCAAGTGCGAGTTAGGAGATGTGGAATACACACTCATATAGACTAGTTTATTCCAGACACGTTAAATGACAAGGGTCAAGGGGCCATTCCCCCTTGTGGGTTTGTGGTAGCGACTGAAACCTAAACTATAAATGGTTGTTGAGATGTGGAGTCTAATTGTGAGATCCGAAGGGCACAACCATGGAGCAGTCCCGAATGGTTCACCAGTCCCCGACGGATCAACAGTCCAGATGAGGTTTAAAAGTCCCAGGATAAACAGGTTCAAGAGTCCAGTTACAAGTGCAGTTTCTGTTAGAAGTTCAAAAGCACTAACCATATTATTGATACTTTGTTGGCCCTTGACACTGAATTCAAGGTCTGATAAAGACAATATCATGGTATGACCAGTATGGTCACCGTTACCTGACCTGTCACATCAATATGGTTTGGCAGTTTTGCCTCATACCTTTTAGATTGTCTTCCACTATAAATATCACTCCATTGTTTGTAATAAAATACATGTGATGTGAGTGACCTGGTAAATATTATAGTACAGTATATACGAGTTTTGTATAGTAATCAACATAAATAAAGTCTCTCTAGTTCTCCGGTGTATGTAGCATGATCAGTTTACGCTGAGTGAACCACTTATATCATTGTGTTCTTAGTTGTCCTTCTTGCTTCTCTTACTTGCCTAGATAATAGTGTGTGTGTAATTGTCGGAGCGCTTGTTTTGGTCAAAAAAAATAAGCAACTCTGGTTTAATCGATTTTGAGAAAGGAGTGTGGTGTTTTGCTAGCAGGATTCAAGATGAATGATAAGAAATGTAAAGAAAGAACGCTTACAAGGAAAGCCCTTGATCTTTCAACATCTCCAACATAAAACATCAAGAGGTAACAATTGTAAATCTTCCTCATAACTTTTATAATAATAAATCAAATACAGTTGAGATCTCCAAGATATTACAAAGTGTTTTCAATGTTTTCGTATGTATTTTGTTCTCTTGGCTCATACTATTAATATATAATTACAACTAATTCAAATTTGAATGCTAACAACTTGTCCTATAAATCTGGGAAGGCTTTTTTATCCATAATTGAATGTTGGAACGTGGTTGTGTTGGGATATGCTAACAATACAAACATACACAATGGAAGAAAAAACTAAAAATCATATCGAACCATGGATCACAAGAACATGCGAGTTGTAACTGTAAATCTAATCTAGGAGATCAAGGGTTACCTTTTCACTGTAGATCTATAAAGTATAGGATGAACAAGGCCCGGTAGCAGGAACCTCTCTAATGTAATCGTACAGAAGACAATGATTTAGAGTCGTTTCAATAGAATAGCTTGTTGCTTGCTAACAAGCAACCTTTTCTTTAGGGTTTATGAAGAAAATCGACAAGGGAGAGGAATATGGATGAATTTCAGAATCCCTAAAATCGTTAATCATGATGGGTATCTATAATTTCCATCATGCTTATCTTATCCCTCTTTGGATAAAGACTTTCAGAATTCAAACAGTTGATCTTTTCACTTAACCCCTTTATCTACTTCTAGTTTCTAATTAATATACATTTATTTTGAGATATTAATAAACTTAGTCCCTTATGTTTACTTTCGATTTCTTTTAGCTAAATCATCTCTTGCGTGTAACCCAAAAGAACCATGATATATATAGTAATATCACCAACTTGTTGTGACCATAGGCATATAACCAACAGGTTGGTTACTGGCCATATTTGTAGGTAGCATGCATTTGACTTGGTCTAACTCCATCTATATTCTTCGACCTGTTCCTTGTTAATAATAAGAATAATATTCAAAATATAAGATGTTTGATAAGTCGAGATTCAAGATGTTGGCTAAGATGTTAATTTTTCATCCTAACATCGTTTAATCTTAACAAACTTGTATTAACAAACTTGTATCAGAGCTATGACTGAAGAAAGAAAGATTAAGATCAACAACTTTGAAGATCATAATTTTGGATTTTGGGGATGCAGATAGAAAACTACCTCTACTAGAAAAGCTACATCTACCCCTGACTGGAACAAAACCAAATTCTATGAAGCAGGAGGAGTGAGATCTATTAAATCGACAGGACCTTGGTGTAGTCCGGTTGTCATTGGCAAAGAACATTTCTTACAACATTGTCGATGTGAGAACAAAGTTTGGACTTATCAAAGCATTATCTAACATGTATGAGAAATCCTTAACAGCTAATAAGGTGTTCCTAATTAGGTTGTTGGTCAACACAAAAATAAAGGAAGACGGTTTAGTGACAGATCACGTCAATGAGTTCAACTTAGTATATCAAGGCTAATATTTATTAAGATTGGATTCAAAGATGAAGTCCAATCATTACTGCTATTATTTTCTTGCTATTAGAAAGTTGGTTCAGAACGGTTACTGCAATCAATAGTGCTTTCAGAATATGTTCAAAAGCATTTTTTATTTGATAATTGGTAAGAATTTCCACAAGAGGAATGCAAGTGAATGCTACAACTGTTTCTTGAGTATAGAAGAACGAGGGAGAATATATAATTGAAAGGTGTTCTAGCAATCTATGAACTAATAAACCTAAGTTCACATGCAACCTAGAAAAGGATCTATGTTTTTCTATCAATGAACATATAACAGATCCTAGAAGGCCAATAATTATTTCCTAAAGAATTAAATGAGAAAAACCAACCTTTGATTTTTAATCCAGAAGCCAGCAGCACAAGTGTCCTGCCTCAAATGGTGTCACACCCAAGCAAAGGAGGAGAAAACAGAATTCCAGAGAGACTGAGCAGAAAGTGGCGCAGACTTTAGGGTTCCTAGGGGGTTCCTTTTATAGCCTCCAGGTGGCTACAGTCAAAACCCTAAAGGAGCCCAACTTTGACAAGCCCTTTTATCAATTGGACAAGCCCCTTCTAAACCCTATTAGGGTTTCGAAAATATGAGTGTGCCCACTCATAATTTCGCCAAACCCTAGTTCCACTGGCCAGTCATTTATTCAACTATTGAATAATTACAAAACTAGTCCCTGCACTTTTAATTAATTAAATTAATCTCCAAATTAATACCAATTAATTCTAGACTAATTTCTAATTAACCAATATAGTTTCTAATTAATATATTAACACTTAAATATATTAATAAACTATTTATTTTATTTCTATTGATTTATTAAACATTTAATAAATCAACCTTTCTCTCTCTACTGAATTCTGTACCAAACCTCCTGCTATGAGGGCAACCCAAATGGACTTTGCTTCTATTAACAAGATAAATACAATTATGAGTCATGGCTTAGACACCTAATCCAACAGTCTCCCACTTGGATAAGTCTATGACTTTAATTGTCCATTTACCTTCTGATTAACTAACAAACCACAACTTCCTAGAAACTGCTGTCGAACTCTGACCCAGTCAGTTATGTCCAAAGATAAGTGATCATATAATCCTCCGTCCAACAATATATTTTCAGACATGAGACATGGATTGAGATCAATCTCTGTCCGATACTCTGTTTCCCGATTTCCGATTCTGCATATGACTTAAGACTTAGTTGAACACATCAACTCAGTCCTGGCTGGCCAGCACTTTAGTCAACTTCAAAATCATCGAGAGGCCAACAGATATCTGTTCCCCGTTAGGGTCAAGGGACGAATAAACTTCGACTGATATGCTCATATCTTTTACCAGACAAATCGCTCACAACAGCACGTTTTATAACATCGAGTTACCGATGCGGTTTCGTACTATCAATGAACAACCGCCTTGCAAATTATAACTCATATCTCTCCACTTTAAGATCATAAGATATTATCGTCTCAACATTGCTCGTGATGTAATCCATGAAACAATCTATTGAGCGCGGGTTTATCCAATACTCAAATCTCCATTTCTAAGTACTCATGAACGTTGTAGCAATCTTATTGCAATGTCTAACTCCTTAGACAATCTACAAACCAATTCATGACAATCTTGATTCAATACTTACTTCCCAAAGTATGAGTGACTGTGGACCTTTTGAATAATCAAATTATTCGGGAAGTAAAACATGCAAAAGCGAAACATAAAATCTGATTGGCAGCTACTCCTGCTAATTACCAAGTCTCCACGAGGTAATTACCAACTCAGATTTATCATAAACTATTATCGGTTTCTAACTTTAAAATTTCAATTCAATTTTATATCTATGTCTATATTAAATGACCTTCACTCTTTCCATGTATCCAAAATGTCATACATCGATACACACTATTGCAGATAACCCGATCAGACACTTTTCCAATAATATCTCAATATGTCATTTATTCATTTCATTCTCACTCCTAACTCCGTTCCAGAACCGGTGGTGTTTACTGTGACTTCTCATGGTTCTCGGGATCTTTAGTCCAGATGACTGCACCCTAAGACCATTTCGAGAGGTTATGATGTGCCGGTAAACCACATGCGCTCCATCACAACAGTAACGAAACTCTTTAACCATGAAGTCCTTGATCACCACGTACTGATAATAACAATTTCAGAAACCTTTTCCAAAATAAATATTATTATATTCACCCTAATCATTTCTCAATGATTTCTCACGCGTGCTCAGCTAATCCTTTCAGTACTCCAAGCCAGGTTGTATCCTGAATCTAAGTTACTATGCTCCAAGCATTAAGTCATCAGGACAAGTCCATGACATTTCTGATCGATCCAAGAAGCTCGCGGGATCAGATCTATTCCTTTCTAAATCTTTTCAGAACCTAAGGGTCATTTATAACCCTCGTGTCACGACTTTCGGAAATGATTTCCTTTCAGAGACTCTTTCTCATGCATCTTGAATCTCATCAAGATCATGCTTACACCGGCTAGGTCTATACTGACGATTTCATCTATCCGATAAATGTTTGTGAACTACGTGAGTGTATGTACCTTCTTGATATCTCTTATGCCGAGTCATTATACTTTGTAACGATAGGAAACTTCTTTCCTGAGTTTACGCATCTTGAGTCTCATCAAGATCATATTGGCAGAGGTTTCATCTATCTAATAGATGTTTGCAACCACTCGAGTACGCTATATCCCTGTTGAGTCTTTCATAGCGAATCATCTCTTAATCCCAAGTCATTACACCTTGCAATGACAAGAGACGTTTCCTAGAAACAATATGTAACCGACATACAGTGATAGGCAGATATCAACAATGCTCCCACTGGCTTTGACATGGTTATAGGACTGTTTTAGACTATTCACAAATCCAAACGTTTTGGCACATTTGAGAATCTAGAACTCCAAAACCATGGGACTCTTTCAGACTATTCCCAAAATCTAAACCGTTTAGGCATATTTCGAGAGTTCCGAAATCCAAACCTTCTGACATAATCCTAGGAATCTTTCAGGCTATTCCTAAAATTCAAACTTTTGGTATATTTTGAGAATCCGAATATCCTATCTTGTGATATGCTCGCGGGATGAATCTCGGGCCTTTGTACCTTCTGCATTGGCATGCTCTTTGTGAGTCCCTATTAGTGTGCCGGTAAACCACACACGCTCCACTAACGACTCACACTGTGCCACACAGTATCCTTTCGGATTTCATCTTCTATTAAGAGTGCTTCTCTCAGAATCAATTGCTTGACTCCGAGTATCGACTCACTCAATCAGATGTTCTGTAAGTACAATTTCTATGTTGCCTTCTTTTGATGATTCAATTACTCCCACTGGTTCCTAGACCAGGTGTATAATCAATCAAACTGTCACATAGACTGTGTCTCGGGCTAAGGTTCTCTTATTTGGCAGCAACCGGCCTCACCAATGCTTCCAAGTAGTCGGATTGCTTATCCGTACCAATTTTTAGTGTTTTACCACTAATTGGTGTGTCACCCAGATCATAACATCTTATGATGGTGACCAACTTGGTCCAGCGAAGAGAAAGGTATGTCAGGTTTAACAGGAATCCGATTCCTGGTCAAGGCCTAGTGATGACTAAAGGTTTCTTTCACTTAGCTAATTCCTGAACTCCTTCAGGATTATTCTTACTCCCACTGTTTCCTGAGAACATGAGCTCTTTCAAAAAGGACTCTTCTTTCAAAGGACAACTGGGATGGCCAAGGAAACGACACTGCTAATTAGCAATAGGCATGTTATGAGGTTTAGACGAACACTACATAACCCTGGACTTTCCATGTACATTAAAAAGCCATTACTTAATAAGGATTTGTTACGTGCGATATGCCGACGACTTACTATTGGGAATCGTGGGTGCCGTAGAGCTTCTCATAGAAATAAAAAAACTTATCGCCCACTTCCTACAATCCGGCCTGAACCTTTGGGTAGGCTCTGCAGGATCAACAACTGTCACACCCCCAAACCACGATGGCGGAATCGTCTAAGGGAGGAACGGGACATAGCATCACAACTATTGCATACATTGAAACATAAGTAGATAACAACCATCATACATTATAATTGGAAAGTTACATTGTTCAAACGGTATTGTTTCAACCCAATTACAGTATGATAATGAAATAAGTAAAAGAGACGTCTTTGCGTCCCATTTCAAAAGGTTAGTCGGACCTGACTAATTGTTACCTGAGAATACAAGTAATTTGAAAGAGGGTCAACATTACGTTGGTGAGTTCATAAGATTTTTGTATGAGAAAATCCATAATCGTTTTTCCTTGTAAAGAGATAATGTTTGAAACCAGAAAATCCAATATTTTCTTATAAATGAGTCGTAGTCTTAAAACCCAAAGACCGAAAAATGTAT